>CM076584.1:1607672562-1608175402 GCA_034641835.2 Pinus albicaulis | reverse complement strand
CCAGAATGAGCAGGGATGCTGGCTTTGTCAATTTTTCCATCAGAGAGGATGCACAAAGCTTCAAATAAATAAATTTAAAAAAAAAATCTCATTATGAGAGTTGAATGGGCATCTTCTAGACAGACAGCCCAAATCCTTCGTGGGATTTTAGGCATTTTTCTATGTTGTTCGAGTTTTGGACTAAAAATTTGAGAACAAAGAAGGATCCATTGGAGGAGTACTCCTGTCTTAATCTGAGATGAGATCATGATGAAATTGAAGCTATGAACCTGCATACAGCATGTGTGAATGCAAGGCATTTGCTATGGCCTATAAGAATGATTGAATTAAGAGTTGCAGACATCGCAGCGAAAGAATGTAGTGATCAATCCACATTTACTGAAATACTGCATGGCGTATCTGTATCATAGTTCCAAGTCTTCCTGGACTTATCCTTCGTTGCACTATTTCTGTAAAGGCAGACTCGCTGAATCTTGTTTGAAGGCATCCTGATGAGTGTTGTGGTAGGCCGCAGGCCATACCACAACAGCAAGCCGTGTGGTTATCACATGAGTATTTCGACTATGTGATCTGAGGCAGCCACAGATTCAAGCTAAAAGTTGGACGCAGACCAATGGTAATAATTCCCAGATTTGTGCATATGGCATAGACTGGATCTCAAGTGAAGACAAAGAAATTGTTTTGATGTACTTGACAGAGTCTTTAAGAGCAGTGAAGTGCCTTGTCTTGATTTATCCTATTGGATGGTTGGGGCTGAAACATTGATGAGCAGGGGTGCCACTATGACTGTGCCGGATCTGTATGGACTGACATGGAGAAGGGTATAAAATCTGTATGATTGGTTCCTAAATCTGTGAAATTCAGGAGGAAAAATCGCTGAACTGAGATCTGCAGTCTTGGCTAGATCAGTGATTCAGTAAGCAGTGATGAATGTGATAGTTCTAAATATGTGATTCTATGTCACTATCATCATGACAGTGACATAGACAGACACCCATGTTTGAAGCTGAAATTTAAAGGGTTGACTGCTGAAGTCCTTGGGGAAATTCTATGTAGTGGTCAAATTGTTGACAAAATGGGCATAGATGTAAGTCATTGAGCCAGGCAAATTTTGACAGCCCTAGGAGCAGTCTGCTGCCATAACTAGAAATGGGCAGATCTGGAAGCAACTCAAGGTGCAATGCCTCAAGTGCAGGATAAACCAAGGTAGATTGGATCCCTTGATTTTTTGTAAGCTGCAGTCTTAGAAGGCTGTTTGAAGGAGCTACTCACAGAATAATAGGTAGTGGCTAAAAGGACTTCTAACACAAGCTGAGGCTTGTTGATATGTTCCCCCTGTATGTCAGTGACATAGATAGACACCTATGTAGCAGCAGCATGTGACTGTATCAGTCCTACATTGGAGCGTTATGGTAAACTTAAAATGTGAACTGGGAAGTTTATGCAGTTTTTTTGTCACATGGTTGGAATCTTGAATCATGATCAGCAAAGTCTGTTGGATGTCTTTGACTGTGGGAGATCAGGTCCCAATTCCAAGATGGTGTCTGGGATGCCCTCATTTAAAACAGATGTCTTCTCTCGAGAGAGAAGCTGACATTAAGAGGGAGATATATCTGTATATTCTCCTGAGTGGATGTCTTTGTTCAACGAAAGAAGATCCTCATGGCTCAGGGACATATGGCTTCAGAGGGGGAAATTCCGAAGGAAAACCAAGAAGCCATATTAATAACAGGATATCTAGCAGCCATGAGTACTTTTGTACAATCTGACCTTGGATACCTTTGAGGAAGTCGTAAAGCATCAAGTCTGGAAGGGTGCTATGGTGTGGTCCCAAGACCATAGGACAAAGCGTTGTCACCTCGAAATGGCTCTACAAGATCAAGTATGGATCTGTTGGAAGTGCTGAAAAGTTCAAGGCAAGATTCGTTGCCTGTGAGGAAGATATAGACTATGATGACATATTTGCACCTGTGGCTCGAGATACCACCATTCGATCTATTATAGCCCTTGCTGCTACGCAAGGATGGAGTCTTCATCAGATGATGTGAAGACCGCATTTTTTCTGCATGGTGTGATAAAGGAAGAGATATATGTGGAGCAACCTCTGGGGTTGGAAGTCCAGGATCGGGACACCCATGTCTGCAGGTTGAAGAAAGCCCTCTATGGGCTGAAACAAGCACCCTGAGCTTGGTACGAGAGGATAGATAACTGCCGTGTAAGGGCGTTGTCAATGTCTTGATACGAACCTTCCACATGGTGTAGAAAAACCTCTCACTACGGTGCGCAGCCCATGTGGATGACCTGTTGTGGGTGCCTTCGCCCTCTCATTCATCGGTGCAAGAGGGAGCTCATTTCTTCCGGGTTTGAGATGAAGGACTGGGACGAATGTTTAGGCACGAAGGTCTAGCGAGGAGACACGGCGAGTTTTCCTTTCTCAAGGAAAATACATTGTAAAGCTTCTGGAAAGATTTAGTATGGTGGACTATAAGTCCGTGTCGACACCAATGGAGCTCAACTTTAAGAAGTTGAGTGGCAGCGCTGCTGGGCCTGTGCTAGCAAATCCTACTGAGTATCTTCAACTCGTAGGGGCCCTGATGTTCTTAGTGAACACCCGTCCGGACGTATGTTGTACAGTGAACACTTTGAGTCAATACATGGTTGATCATAACATTCACTAGGTTGGTGCCAAGAAACTCTTGAGATATCTCTGGGGCACGATAGACCATGGTGAGATACAACTGTAGGACACTGCCGGGAGTATGACACTCCATGGATATACTGATGCCGATTGGGCTGGCAGTGTGGTGGATCGCAAGAGCACATCTGGATGCTACTTCACATGTAGATCTGCTTCGGGCAGGAATCTAAAGACGGTAGCCTTGAGCACCGCTGAGGCCGAATACATTGTAACATGTATGGCCTGTTGTGAAGTCACTTGATTGCGAAAGCTCTTCTGTGAGCTGTTCGAGCATGTGCTAGATGCCATCGTTATCCTTTGTGATAACCAGAGGGCGATTCATTTGTCATAGAATCCCAGGTTTCACGATTGATCCAAGCATGTTGATGGCTGGTACCACTTTATCTGGGATATGGTACAGCGAGGCGTCGTAAGGCTCGATCATATAGGAACTGATGAGCAGGTCGCGGATATTCTCACAATGCCCTTGAAGAGGTGTTCTAACCTTGGTGAAATCTTGGAATCATGGAACGACCTATGTTGAGTCCACCGTTGGACGATGAGCTGCAGGGAGCTCAAAGGGGGTTTTGAGGATAGCTTCTCGAGCTATAAGCACTTATCTAATTAACCCTTAGTTGTGTTCTTCAGTTGGTTCGCCTCTCATTTATCTGTGCCGTGTATCCTACCCATTGAGTTCGGGGCTCTGGAAGTACTCTCATTTGGCCAATGAGATGGAAGATGTGAAGACTAGTAGAAAGAGTAGAGTGGACGCATCGAGAACTTCACGTCCTCTCTATCTAGGATGGCACGGTCCAACCACTTGATGGGGATCAGGATTTAGTGAGGATCGGACCTCGCGCCGACTTCGGAGGTCGAGATGAACCAGCTTCGGGTTGGTTGGAGACTCTTTGTGAGTACGATAGTGAGGTTCGGGACCTGCGCGACTTCGGGTCGGATGAACTCTTCGGGGTTGGGGGCTGCGTGAGTCATATAGAGGTTACGGACCTCTGGGTTGAATCTGTCAGTAGGGTATGATGTCTTTGTGACTGACCCACTTCTGTTCTGAAATAAAGAGGCCAGCAAAGCAAGTTACGACGGGATGACGCACGATGTTTGGATTGCACTAGTGGACGAAGTTCTCCCTAGTTGAGAGGGAGTGTTAAAATTGGACAACTAGGTCCAAACTCTGAGTTGTGCTGCTCAGATGACGATCCCAATATTTTTATTGGATTCCTCTTTCGGAGAGGTGTAAGATTGATCCAAAGATCATCTCGATCGGATGAGCAGAACATGTACTTTGAATTTATTCCACTTATGTGCTAGGTCGGCCTGGAATAAAATATTGACTTAAATGTCTTAAAGGACGTGTCACACACCCCCAAAGATTCCTATATATTGGAGAGACTTAGAATTCATTTGAGACATTGGTGTGGAGGAATTCTCTCTCTCTTGATGGCGTTGGAGCTGCGTATTCTTTGTTTGGGTTGTTCTGGGGTTATGTGTGACACGCTTGGCTGAATGACCTATTGAAGACTTTTCTTGGTAGAAGCATCCATTTGCTGATAGTAACGTCACCTTTTCCTACTCTGTTTTTAGCTTGTCTTCTATCGATCTATTAGTATGTTCTATCTTCTTCGGTATTGTGCCTAATACGAAATGGCATAGAACATGAGCAGAAATTAGCTGGAGACTCACATCAACAATGCATTGCACCATGACTAAGAATGCTTGTCATGATACTAGTAGCAGAGAGGTTGAACAAATAGTTGACGAGAGGTACAAATTAGTTCCTTTCTTGTCTGTGGTGGGTAAGGAGAAGGCCACGAAAAGTGCACATGAGTGGAGGAAGGGATTCTTTGACCCGAGGAAGTACCATCTTCCAAAGGATGCAAAGAAATGATCTAATAAAGCCAACAATCAACTTCTCAACAACTACTCCCAAATCATCTTCTACCAGTAGCTCATCTATGGGATTAAAGCGCATAGATTTCACATGATGCATAAAGGTAAAATCATAAAATTGCTCACCTTCACAAAGACTGTCACTTAAAGTTCCAGTAAAGGTTGCCATACCTGCAAAGGGGTGTTCAACAAGTTCAACTTGTGGTGCAATGCAAAAAATGCGGCTGCGAAATTGGGAGAGTAGAAGGAGAAGAAAAGATGAGTTGCTAATTTACCACAGCAAGGCAACATGCAGATCCATGCACTGCTGGAAACAACATGCGTTTTGCAACAAAACCAAATGCTAATTGAATTATGGCGGTACATAGTGGCAACATAAAAGAGACTCAATGCATGACCTGCTATACAATAACAAACCCTTGTTGGTTATGGTGCACAGGTAGATAACAACATTTTCTACTTTCCTTATCACAAGAAGCTGATGAGGGGTATGCACTAGAATAGAGAATGTAACATTTACCCATACATCAGTTATTCTAGCTAGTGTGTTGAACATGAATAGAGAGAGCAATGACACAATGAACATAGATATTTATTGGTTGTCCAAATAGTTGATAAAGAACTTTTCGATTGAGTTGGGTACAAAGGGATCTCCTCTAAATTGGGAAAGATATAGCTAACTAAATACACAAGCTATGCCGCCTTAGTCCACAAGTTGGCCCACACCTAGTGCATGACTTTCAGGGTACACTTTTCCATCCTTTTACGATAGACATTTTTGGCATGTCAACATGTGCAAGTGTGATACAATGAAAACTCAAACAACAGATTAGCACATTCAGGGTGATATGGTGAATTACATTCGTGAAACATGGGTGCACAAGGCTACCATTTCAAATATCACAATCTGGGCCCAACATCTCACTACTAGGACCCAAGGTGGAGGCCTCCACGTGCTCATACGTAATTTCCCACTGACTATAAATTCAAAGCCTCCTCCAACTCATTTTCTCTTGTGGCAAAGATCTGGAGGGGACACTCCTGCACAAGTAAAGAGGTACACAGTCTATGAAGAATCCTTTCTCATCTTCAATGAAAATTAGTGACATCTCCTTCATATTCCAAGGAGGACAATCCACTTTGCAATCTTCTATTCATTCAATTTCCATCTGTTGTGTATTCTGGGTAGCACTTGCAGATGGAAGAAGGATCAATAACAGGTGAGTAACAACATATAAGAGATTCATAATTTGAAATATGGCTTCTGTGATCCATGGTTTTTATACAGATATCTTTCGGAAAAAATCACACAGCATGAGGTACACCTTTTGCATGCGATTTTTTCTGAAAGAAATGTCTGTAACATATAAGAGCCCGATTGGTGGAAACATCCAACCCATAAATGAGAGTCAATTTAAATCTTCTTGGAGAGACATGGCTTTACAGGAACCAGCACAGTTGAAAGGCACTCCAAGAACCGGGTAATGAACAAATCGTTGAAGTTTTTGAGGCAGTGTGGAGACTTTTTATCAATTACAGAGACAAGCTTCAGGCTCAAAAGATAATTAAGACTGAATTGATGGTTGTACTAAATTTTTTTAATTTTATGTTTTTTTCTCTACATACTCAACGTTCTAAATTGTCTGCCACCACTTCAAAATCAAGGACTGTTGCTTTGAGATTTCAGATTTACCATAAAGTAGAGAACATAAATAATCATCTTTCAGTCACAAGATACAATCCATCATTCTACCCGCTTCCTGATATTTACGCATTGACTGAACTGCATGCATTTGGGTACCCAACATAATAAAGGCAATTAATGCATGTTAAACCACATAAACTTCACTTATACAACAGAAAATGATGCCTACGAAAGTAGCATCATAAGTTTCTTAAAGGTAATACACATGAAGAACTCCATTAATGTCCATTTGAGATGGGACTAGACTAAACTACATTCATAATTGTATACAATTTAAAAAAAGTTACCACCTTTTCAACCCCTTCTAATTCATTTTGAATGGAGTTGTATACACTCCAATATCCTTAAAGACTCATAACAATTCTGACAATGTCATCTTTACAATATTGAGTCACATATACACTCTAATTGGTGAGTTATTATATGTTATAACTTCATATAGATTCCTTTCATGTGCAGTAAACCTGCAACGAGAGACCAGAAGAATATACCAAAAAATACATATGCTAGCTTACCCCATATTTTAGAATGGAAAACTACTTCAAACAATGCCTTTACAACAGTCACTTACACACCATAACAAGCCTCAACATAAGATTCTCTTGTTTAACAATACAGTAAATAACATGAAAATTACAATTCAAATAGGTTTTTGATGAGGATTCACAAGTTTCTCCATTGATTCTCACATTTTTCTCAACTATTTTTTCTGGGGACTTTGAATATTTTCAAAAATTTAATACAGTTTCCAGCCATGTCCCCAACCTTTTGCAGATCCTTGAAGAATGTTCATTGGTTTCTAACAATTGTAAACATTCACCAAAGTTTTCCTTGAATTTTTAATTTTTCATAAGCTGAAGGTATTACAACCTTGCATAAGGAGCCACTGTTACCCCTCTTTCAGCAGGGTACTCCAGAACGTTTTGTCACATCTATAATCCCAGAGGATGTTTCCTTATAGCCCTGTAAAGCCATGTGGGTATGTGTTATCTTGTGAAAGTGACTCTTAGATCCCCGTCGGTGTGGACAGCCATGGCTATTCTTGGCATTGTTTGTTTCATGATAGGTCTGCCTCTATGGCATTGCTGACTTCCCCCTGGTGGGTGGTAACTCCCTCCTTGATGGATATTCTTATATCCTAGGATGGTGTGTGGGTATCATGGAGTAAGCATTGCTAAGCATCATGGTTTAAGGGGGCACTTGCTTCAATAAAGCCTTGTAAGGGTGATCATCGTATGAACCTTTCCCTAACATTATCCCTTTTGATCTTGGTGCCCACCCTACCCCACATGTTCCATATGTCTTACATATTTTGCACTCCCCTTGGGCCTTGGCTTTGCATCCTGATAGTCTCACACTTTTCAATGCATTTGCATCTTCGAGGACATCACGCTATAGGTTTTGATGCACAAAGGTTTCCATTTGATTCTCTATGCCTAGATGTGTTGAAATGTGTAACTAGGTTCGGTATTCATAATGTCTATTGTAATCATGAGTTTTTATATATTTGATATTAAAGAGAAAAAGAAATTTATTATTGTCATTCTTGATGCATGGGTTTCATGCTCCAAGATAGATTTATTATAGGTCAAACACCCATTTGAGTGCTTCTAGGTTTGTCATGAGAGTTATGAAGTCAAAAGAATCATTGTCATATTTGACACATCATGCTCTTGACCTTTGAGCCACGAGTTGTTTATTGAAGAAAAAATCATAAAGGCGGAAGACATATAAAGAAGGGTGGAAAAATCAAGGTCGAGCACCTCATGTACCATGAATGCTCTCTCCTACACATTGCATACCCAAGTGTGGGCTTCCCTTTTCTTAGCTACCCCTATGCCGAAATATGTGGCCCGAGGTTGCCCCTATCACTCCTTACTCCATTTCACATCTTGATCATATGCTACCACCATTTGAGGGATGGATCTTGGATATACTATCCCCTCTAAGGAAGAAACCACCTAATAAGCTGCTTGAGCCTAACCCCTTTCGAGCTTGCGGACATTAGCACATCCCAAAGCCCACTACGGAAGGGCATGCCATTATGAAGTGTCACTTGTTGTCCATGGTTTGTAAGCTCTTTTACTCGATTACTCTTATGACTTGTTGTAATGGAGGGCTAGGGGACACATTGGATCTTATACATAATTGCGGATGGTGTCCATTTTGGGTTTGGTCTCCCTATACGAGGTTCTAATCCTCCGGAGGCTACATTCTCACATGTAGGGGTGTGTGTTGAGAGCCATGGGTCTCCATAGCGATAGAAAACACTCCATGGATCAAGACGGATGTTCGAGAGATTGTTAGAGATCCACCTTTGGGACAAGGAAGATGTATTTGGTACATTAAGCCCAGCTGACCCCACAAGTGCACCACACACTTGGCGGGTGTCCTAGGGCTTGTATGATGACACAATAGCATTTATTCCAACATCTAAGCCTTCACAAAGGGTCTACATGCATCTTCGACTCATTTAGAGACCCATGAGGTCATTTGTGTGCGCCCACATCCACAAGGAGCACCACGGGTTTATTGTTTGGAGAACAAGGGGCCACCCCCCTTGACCATCATATTTTGAGGTCACTGCTACCCCACCACTTCATGGGTGATATCCCTAGGAGAAACTTTTACTGCATGACGAGACATCGGTGACGGCGCGAGCCCCTTGCGATGCTAAACTAGCTCATTGTGCCATTTCTTCGTCACTTGAGCCGACCTATCAGATCCCTCACCCCCATTTGTATTGATCGTATGTTTGAAGGTGGGCCTCCTGAATCTTGTAGAAATTTCAACCCCCACTCCATTTATCAGTTTTCCTTATCACTCCATGCATATGGTTTTAAATACTGAACATGACATAAATACTAAAATCTGAAATGAGCGAAATTTATGAAAACACAAATTTGGAAATTTTGCAATTGCGGGGAAAATCTTGAAATAAAACACGAGGAAAATATGCCACACGAGAAAATAACACGATAATTTTTGGTTTATTTGACCCCTGGAAAAAACCCCCTACAACTCTTGAGGAAAACCAGTTTGAGAGCTCTTCTTTATTTACGAAAATGTCTTGTTATAGAGAAATTGAAAAACACGATAGAAAATTCAGCAACCACAAAACGGACTTATCTCGATTTTACGTGCTTGAACTACTGCCTCGAAAAATGTGCCAATTAGCAAACTAACAAAGCGGAAATTTTACGAAGCAAGAGATGCTAGCATTAAATGTTGTAGGGTCTCTCGAAATCCATGCCCCAAAATTTTGTCTTGCTGCGTACGGACTATATGGAATTTACAAGTCACTTCATCCTCAAAATCCATGCCCACTCGGCCTCGGAATGCATGCTTTGCGTCACTGTATTCCTTCCCCTCGAAATCTATGTTGTATAGACCTCGAAATTCGTGTCTCACACTCTGTACGGAATACGCCTCGAAAAGTGTGCCAATAAATGTTGTACGGATATGCGCCTCGAAAAAGTGTTCAACCTCCAAGCTCTTTGTATGGATTCTTTGAAATGTCTCCCTCCTTCAACTTCTCACCGCTCAAAATTTTTTTTCTTGCTCTCCTTCTCTCTTTCTCTCAATGGCTCATGAAACAACGAATTGATATTTTTCCTCTTCTCTCCTTTTACCCTGAATGACCTTTTGGGTAACCCCTAAGATCTAATGGCTGAGATTCATTTAGATGTCTAGGGGATGAGAATAAATGTGCATTTAATTCTCACTTTCTATTTTTTAACTCACCCACTTAAATAAAGACCCACTTAGCCTTTTATTTCCATAGTCACTTTTTCACTTTCTAATTTTTCAGCATCATAAAGTCACTTAAAATTAGAATGTAACTTACCACTTATAAAGTCACTTTAAAATTAGATTGAATTTACCACTTATAAAGTCACTTTAGGAGAAAAGTACAAATAAATTTGGACACTTTTCCCTAGGCCAAAGATCAAAGCCTTAGGGAACCACTTGTCCTCTGGTACCCAAATTTTAACACTCCCTCTTATTGAGGAAAGTGTTCCTCACCACTCCCATCTTGTCTACGGAAGTATACATGCTTGGCTCGTGGTAAGGCTTTGGTTAAAATGTCCGCTATCTACGCTCATCTATGGAAATATACTCAATCTTGATAGCTCACTTACGGACATATTCTCTAATGAATCCCGATATGCTTTGACCCTGTCATGAAAAAGCTCGGATTCTTCGTGAGTTTATGCAACTGCGAGTTATCACGATAAATCCTTTCGAAGGTCTCAATGCACGACCAAATAGACCAAACAACATCTTGCAAAGCCATATGGCCTCACAACTAGCCAAAGCGGGTGACATATACTTTGCCCCCAGTGGAGCTCAATGCAGCGACTATTGTTTAATTGAACCACGACACAATTGCTGAACCCAACCCAAAACAACACCTGAAGTGCTCTTCTATCGAAGCACAACCCGCCCGATCTGAATACGTGTACCTCGCCGGTCTCACTCCATCACCACTGTCTATAATCCAAACCAAAATCCACTATGCCTGCAAGTAATGAAGAATGTGTTTTGCGACCACCTAGTGCACTCTCTTGGGCTCACACATGAGCCGACTCATTGTGTCGAGTGTTGACCAAATACATCATTGAACCAATCGGTATATGTACGTAAAAAGTAGGATCCACCAACTCGAAATCACGAAGCGTGAAGCTTCTTCCGATTAGTGATCGTAGGTGTAGATATGGCTTTGCAATCCTCCATGTGAAATCTGCTAAGAATGTCCACAATGTACTTCCCCCTGTCCCGGGAAGAAATGCCCCTCCTCTTGCCACATCTCCAATCCCAGTAATGCATTAAGCCAATATCCTTCATCTCGAACTTTGAAGCAAGGTCTCTCTTGCAACCCTCAATGAGTCTCTCTGCACATTTGTAATGACCAAGTCATCCACATACAACACCGGAATGAGAGGCTCCTCACCCACCACGATGAAGTATAGGTTCGGATCAACCTCACTCTTTGTGAAACCCAAGCTAGCTGCAAGTATGTATCAATCCTTGAGTACCAAGCTCTAGGAGCTTGCTTTAGACCATAGAGTGCCTTCTTCAATCGCATACATGGGACTCCTTCCCATGCACCTTAAAAGCTCTACTGGCTGCTCAATATAAACCTCCTCCGAATGAAGCCATTAAGAAATGCGGTCTTCACATCCATACGGTGGATCTTCCAACCCATCTCTCTTGCTCTCGATATAATGGAGCAAATAGAAGTATACAGAGCTACGAAGTGAAGGTCTCCTCATAGTCAACTCCTTCTACCTATGAGAACCCTCTACGCCATAAGCCAGAGCCACGAACTTCTCGATGTCGCCATCTGCGACATGCTTTATCTTGTAAAGCAATCTAGAAGTAACCAACTGATTTACCTTTAGGCCTCGACACTACCTCCCCAAACATCGTTCTTCCTAAGAAACCCAGATTCGTCTCCCGGGGGCTCTAAATCCCGAATTCGGTGAATCGGATACGATTCGACGGGATTCGTACGATTCACGGGATACGGCATGTCATCCGATATGGGTACTGGTCGAGATTAGATCATACTGTATGGATACGGCCTTATCCGTGAAGTAATCGGAGCAGGGCCGGTCTACTTGTCTCTAAAAAGTGCGATTTATGTGTTATAAAACCCCAGATTTATGTCATTCTTTCTCATCGTTTTTCATTTTGTGAAGTGAGCGAGGAGCAAGGATTAGCAAGAAGAAAGGGAGTTCTTTTGAAGAGATTCGAGTATCCAGGTAAAGTGCATTTGTCCCTCTATATTTTGCATTTAGTTTCTTTGTTAGTGTTTGCATGTGCATATGTTTTATATATTTGGTTATTTTTTGTTTATTTTTTTACGGTATTCATGGCTCAATCAAAGAGCGCGAGACGGGGGCCAAAGAAAGGGGAAGAATGTCCCCATTGGAGATGCCCCTCCTGTCCTGTTTCATCGAGAGTCTGCAAGTATTCCATCTATTGGAAGTGGGGTTGCAACAACGGCTTCAAATGTGCGGGGAAAACACCTGTGTTGACCCCAAATACCCATTGTGGAAATATGTGACAAGAGAGGGAGGGGCGAGGGAAAAAAAGGGAGGAGGAAATTGTTCATGGAAATGCAAGTTTTACCACAACAAGTTCACTTGCACATATTTCCGTGTGAAAGCTCATGTGTTGGGTATTCCAGTTGTGGTATTAAACGTTGTACAACAATTGGATCGGAATAGATGAAGGAATTGGAGAAAGAGAAATTTATTGGTGAGAGCAAATGTGGCATCACAAGAATGATGACCCCTTCCATTCTTAAGGAAAAGCGACAACAAGTTCCCTTTTGAGACTTTTAGTAGGGGAGAATCAACAAAAGAGAAAGAGCAAGCTGAGTTGGTCCAATGGACAAGATTTTTTCAAAAAGAGAAGAGGAAGAGCTTGATCTCACCATTGCATTTTTTCTATCGAACTTCATATCCTTTAATGTTGCACGGTCACCTCTATTTATTGAGATGTGTCGAGCTCTTAGTCATGGGGCTCCATCGGGGTATGTGCCTCACGGGTCGAGAGAAGCTCGGAACCACATTGTTGACAAAGGCAAAGAAAGAGGTGGACAAAATGCTTGAGCCTATTAAATCGGCATGGCCAACATGCGGGGTTAGCATTATTTACGATGGATGGACGGATCTAGCACGCCACCCACTCATCAACTTCATGGTGTCATCCTTGAATGGTCCAGTTTCTTGAAATCCTTTGGATGCACTTGGACAATACAAGGATGCACAATATATGGGTGAGTTATTTATTAAAGTTATTGAAGATGTAGGTAGTGGGTTCTTGTGTGCAAATCATTACGAGATAATGCACATGTTTACAAGATCTCTTGGCATGATTGTGGAAGCAAAATATCCACAAATATTTTGGACACCTTGCATTGTCCATTAATTGAACTTGTACTTTGAAATCTATTGCTTTTGATGTGCTTTGGATTGGAGCCATTATTGAGGATGCACGTCATATCTGCAACTTTGTACAAAACCATACAAATGCCCTCACTATCTACAAGGAGTACAACAATCTATCATTGTTGAAGATTGCGAATACACGGTTTGCCTCTTCATTCATCATGTTGAAGAGGTTGAGGGAGGATCAAGACCGCTCTTGGGGCCATGGTTATTTCGAGTTTTGGTCTTTTTTGGAGAAATACGGATCAGCGACCTCCAAAGAAAGTGAAGGACACGGTGTTGGATGATCTATGGTGGGAGAAGGTAGATCTAGTTATTGGGATCATGGAGCCTATCATTTCCTTGCTTCGATTTGCGAGATACGGACCAACCCATCCTAGGAGAGGTTTATGAGGGATGGGATTCCATGATTGAGTTTGTGAGGACCATCGTTTTCTGAGAGTTAGTGCCCAAAGTATGAGACATCACCGAGAGCCTTCTTCATGGGCATACAAGGTATTCTTGTCAGGCATATGGGACAAGAATTGCATACCTTTACATTGTTTGGCTCACTCCTTGAACCGAAAATGTCATGACCATGAGTGTTGAATGGTGGTCCTTCCCACGAGATTCCCTCCTCACATGGATGGTGAAATCTCACGGGGGATGAAAGATGCATTGAGGAGGATTTTTTCAAGAAGGGCATCCCTTGATGAGAGTGGAGGATGCCTTTGCAGAGTTTTCCACTTGGGCAGCATGCGATTTGCAAGCTATGATGTGATTCGAGACAGAGGGGGCTAAGAAGCCCTATTCTTGGTGGGCAACTCATGGGGCAACAAGCCCTCCTCTACGACGATTAGCCATGGAGGCTCCTCTCTTAGAGTGACTTCATCCTCTTGTTGCAAGAGGAATTGGAGCACATATGGAAATTTGTATAGTGTGAAGAAGAGCATGCTTGAGTAGTCCAAGGCGAGAGACAATGGTGTATGTGCACACCAACCTTCGTCTCATCTACGAGCGAGAGGGAGGATTGGTTGAAGGGAAAGACAAAGATGTGGGATGTCTTTCCTAATGATATGGGTCCGGACAATAATGTTGAGTTGGCATTGGCCAACTTGGATCTCAATGCGCTAGTGCTAGAGCACAGCAACATTTGATGGTCGAGTAGAGGCGTCATCTTCCACACCGGCGGATGCGGAGATGAGCAGAGGAGGAGGATGCATCAAAGCTAGAGGAGAGCGATGGTGAGCATGATGATCGAGGGATGAGAGGACGAGTGATGCTTGATTATGATGATGAGGATTGATGACTCATTGACTTTGACTCATTGAGGCTTCGAGCTTGTAGTTTTGTAGGCTTGTAGTTTTTTGTATTTTCTATTTCTATTTGCCATTGGCGATGTACTTATGTAACACATTTTGATTACGATGACTTAATGACAAAACTATAATATCTTACTATCTTGTCTTTCAGAGTAAATTTGACAATTGTATGATATATCAATGTATCATGTATGAGTATCTAAGATCTTAAATCTATGTTTGAATCAATGAATTTGTATGAATTTGTGTAAAAAAATATCTAATTATATATATATATATATATTTTAATAAAATAATATATAACGTATCATATCCTAGAAGTGTCTGTTTGTCGAGGGGTCATAGTATTCGAATCCAATTCTTGAATCCCTGTATTGGGTGACTTAGCGTTCTTCATAATAGAAGAATACTCCTCCTGCATGACCTCTCTCTAGACCTGTTTAGCTAGTAGCCTCCTCATAGCTAAAAAGGCTCAGGTATCAGCGATGCTGGTGACCAATGCCATATAACTACTGAGACCGCTCAAGTGGTTTACTCTCTTTAACTTTGTCTCTTTGGCCCAACAAGCGATGTGGCCTTGCGCAAGGTGTTCGAAGCCACTTGGGCTTCCTGCGCAGCCCGACCTCATGCAGAACTTTGTGCTGTAGATGCTAAAGTGCCGTGCGGGACTCGTCCATCGGTGGACTACCACCCGTGGATTGCTCTGCGGACTTCTCTACATGCTTGCACGAAGCACCACCACACGACTCGAGAGCCACTACTCATTGATGGACACGACACGTAATCAATGTACCTCCGATCCACTGACCATTGGATCCCTATGGTCGACTCGAGTGCTCTTGAGGGTGCGGTGAATCAGATACTCTAACTCCCGTGACTTCTGAAAGCCCTCTCCTCCTCGAACTTCACATCTCGTGACAACAACTTTCCTCTTCGCGGGAATATAAATCCGAAAAGCTTTCGAGGTCTCGCTATAACCCACAAAGATGCCCTTGTACGTAGTGGGCTCTAGCTGGTCCTCTTCTCCTTGGGGACATAAGAGTATGTAATGCACCCAAATATACGAAAGTGACCAACATCAAGCTTCTTCCCCAAAAAAAGCAAAAGCCTCCTCTCAGAGTCACATTGCCCAAGACACGGCAGTGGACTCTGTTTTGCAAGTACACAACGGTGTTGCGGGCCTACTGCCCTCAAAAATAAAGGTAACCTGCGATCATGAAGCATGGCTTTACGCGACCCCTAACGATGGAGGTCGTTCTTCCTCTCATAACCCCATTTCTTTGAGGGGGTTGTAAGGAGCTATGTGAACTCCCTCTTGATGCACTGCCTCCACACAAAAATCAACAAACTCACCAAGGGTATACTCCCCCTCTATTGTCCAACTTGAGGACCTTGATATTTCGGCTTATGCAGGTCTCCACAAGAGCTTTGAACTCTTGAAACCGCTTGAAGACCTCACTCTTGGTCTTCAGAAATAAATCCAAGTCTTCTGGAGTGATCATCAATGAATAAAACATAATACTCATAGCCACTCAAGGATACATGAGACATCCAACCACTCACATCGGTATGAATCAAGTCAAGGATCACTGTCGCTCTGCTATCAACTGTGGGGAAATGGGGATTTGGCAAATTTCCCAAAGCACATCCTCTGCATACATCGAGGTGATCGGAGTGAAATGCGGCACTACGGTGGTGATCTCCCGCAATGTCCTCCAGGCCCCATGATACATGTGCCCCATCTGTGGTGCCAAATCTCACACAACTACGAGCGCTAGATGCTGCAGTCGATATTGCTACTCAATGCCATCGGGGGCTAGAATGAGAACTTGTACACCTTAGCATGGCGCGGACAATCACTCTAGCTAAATCGAGTGGAGTTTCCCCCTAGAGATATATAAGCACTGCCCTCTCTGAACAACACTTCATACCCTCTGTTCTCAAGTCTTTGGAGACGGATATCGGGTTCTTCTTCATTCCAGGGCACATATAGACCATTTGACACTTTCAAGGGAGGTTTGGGTTCCCTATCAAATGTCAATGAGCCCACTGAGCTACTCTAATAATGTCTGTCATCTCCAAGTACTACCTCAATATCGGTGCCTTTACGAAGCTACGAGAAGTACTCCCAGGGACTCTGTCATATGATGAGAAGCCCCACTTGTCAACATACCAAATACTAGAAGATGCTGCTGCTAGTGGAGAGAAGTGCACACTCCCTTTGAATGCAGTATGGCGGGGTGATCACGCATTGGTGGCCTCACAAGCTATGAACCCAAACTCTCGATCAAATCTCTCTGAGAAGCCCTCTATCTCTGTAAAAGTTGCCATGGTTTTCTCCTTTCCCTTCTTGTTCTTCTTCTCAGGAACACACAGCTGCATAGTGTTCCAACTTTTGACAATTCCAACATTTGGCTTTGGAATAGTCCTTCTCCTTGTTCTACTTGCTTACTTTTACCTTTTCCTTTGCCTCCACCTCCACTAGTGGAAGCTTGCTTCTTTCCTTTGCCCTTCTTGCCTCTTGCTAACAATGCTACGCTTTGTCATCCTCCTCCACCTATTTGGTCTGCCCCAAGATGGTTCTTTTTGATCTCATTCGAAACGCAATCATCCCACAACGTTTCCCATCGGGAAGGTTCTCACGTGCAACAATGCCATCCACAAAACTCTCCCAAGTCTTGGGAAGTCCATTCAAGGCAATCCTCACCGAGCTCGGTGGGTGCTATGGTCTCTCCTACGGTACGCCAACTCATCTTTCACGAAGTGATCTTTGTGAGGTATGCTATAGCACAATCGAGTCTTAGCCATTTTAATGGCCTTCGAGTTTCTCCCTTAGGACCATTTTTTCGTTTTCATACGAGCTCCGGTAGAGGGCGGGTCAAGGCGCATCCATATCTCATGTGCATAAGTCTTTCCTCTCACACGAGGAATGACATGATCTTTAACCCGTCAGAATCAATCTTTTTTTCCTTAGCATTCTTCTTGTTAAACTACGTACATTGTACAAGGTAAGCGGTACTACTCTTTTCGGGTCTTGTGAGGTATGTACCCGGAATTCCCTAGACTTTTGCTTCCTCAAAGATGCTCTGGATTCTCTCCCTCCATGCCTTGTAGTTGCTACTGCCCATCCAACCTATCTTCCACCCTCGAACCCAAAGACACGCTAAGCTGTCCTAAAAATTTGAAATTTTCAAATCTGTGGTAAAGGTTTAGTTTTACAGTAGTAAAAATCGGCTTCTTTGTGATTTTCACTTTTCGTTGTCCCAAAGCTGCACTTTTCAACGAACCAAGCTCTCATACCATGTAAAAAATTTCAACCCCAGAGCTACGGTTATCGGTTTTCCTTATCACTCCATGCATATGGTTTTAAATACGAACATGGCATAAATACTAAAATATGGAAATGACTAAAATTTATGAAAACACAAATTTGGAGATTTTGCAATTGCGGGGAAAATGCTTGAAATAAAAACGGGGAAAATATGCCACACGAGAAAATAACACGATGAATTTTTTGGTTTATGTGACCACGGAAAAAACCCCTACAACTCTTGGGGAAAATCAATTTGAGAGCTCTTCTTTATTTACGAAAATCTTTCGTTATAGAGAAGCTGAAAAACACGGTAAAAATTCCAGCAACCACAAAACAGAGACTTGTCTCGATTTACGTGCTTGAACTACGCCTCGAAAAATGTGCCAATTAGCAAACTAACAAAGCGAGAAATTTTATAGCAAGAGATGCTAGCATTAAATGTTGTAGGGTCTCCTCGAAATCCATGCCCCCAAAATTTTATGCTATCTTTGTATGGACTATATGGAATTTACAAGTCACTTCATCCTCAAAATCCGTGCCCACTCAACCTCGAAATGCGTCTTTGCACAGCTCTTTGTTCATTCCCCTCGAAATCAATGCTATATGGACCTCGAAATTCATGCCTGCTATCTTTGTACATAATCTACCTCGAAAAAAGTGTGCCAATAAATGTTGTATGGATTTACGCATCGAAAAAGCATGCAACCTCCAAGTCTTTGTATAGACTACTTGAAATGTCTCCCTCCTTCAACTTCTCACCACTCATAAATTTTTTTCTTGCTCTCCTTCTCTCTTTCTCTCAATAGCTCATGAAGGATTGAATTGATCTTTTTTCCTCTTCTCCTCTCCTTTTACCTTGAATGACCTTTTGGGTAACCCTAAGATCCAATGGCTAAGATTCATTTAGATCTAGGGATGAGAATAAATGTGCATTTAATTCTCACTTTCTATTTTTTAACTCACCCACTTAAATAAAGACCCACTTAGCCTTTAATTTCCATAGCCACTTTTTTCACTTTCTAATTTTTTCATTGACTTTAATAAAGTCACTTTAAAATTAAAATGTAACTTTACCACTTATAAAGTCACTTTAAAATTAGATTGACTTTACCACTTATAAAGTCACTTTAGGAGAAAAGTACAAATAAATTTGGACACTTTGGGCCAAAGATCAAAGCCTTAGGGAACCACTTGTCCTTTGGTACCCAAATTTTAAAGGTATGTCTTGTCATATGGTAATTGAGTATTGGATTTACTTATCATAAAAACCTACGGGCATGGATTAATGGGAGGATTTGGCGGAAAGAGTGGGCTTAGTTTGTGCTCTTGTCCCCTTGATCTCTTTTGGATGTTACCCTTGGATCTTAGTCCCATGGGATCTCCTTTATCGACCATTCGGTTCTAGGGTGGTATTACTTGGGAAACCTGGACTTTGGGTGTGTGGTCCTGCTCCTTTATCCACATACATTACTCCCTTTCCACTCACTATACACCCATTCATCATTTCTCCCACTTGGGTCCACATTGCCTCTTTGGGTCCACATAGGGTCGACTTCATTTATCCCCTTGCCCCCCACCTTGGGTCGGGCACGGAATGATGCCCTGGAGGTTGGAAGCACCTAAAATAAAAAGTAAAAGCATAAATGGCCACATTTAACGGGAAATTGTACCACAAAATGCAAAAGATGGTCGGGACTAAAAATAATTAGCACGTGGGCAAAAGCCAATACATGAGCTCTACCCCATACCATGGTCATTGTTGATAATTTGGAGGGTTGGAATCTGCACTTTATACACTGAGAGAAGTCCACTGCTTGTTTTCCACTCTGATTCACCCTTGAGAGCCGAACTTAACCACTGCCTTCTATTTGCACTTCTCCTAGTCACGGAATCCGCACTTTCGTTGATCTTCAATCCACATAGAACAATCCCCATTCTAATTTAGAGATCACCGAATTTTCTATTCCTTGAGACATCCGCATTTGATTGAACCAATCCTCAATTCTCTGTCTCAAGTCCACACTCAATCTCCTTCTCGAGATTCGTAAGTTGTTTCTTTTATACGCTATGCAACCTTAGACACATCCGAAAAATCTGTTTCTTCTTTCAATGTTATTCACCTCAAATATTACCGTAGTCGTTCCTTGAGATAACACGTACCAATTCATAGTGTGAATCCACAAATTTATGTGTGTTATAACTGCGAATCGCGAGTGTGGACTTATATACATAGGACTTGGAATGACTTATAGAGTGACTTCATTAACCTTAACTTGACATGTAGATGGTTTCTTTGACATATTAATTCACATATATTTCCAAGATAGTTGAAGGATATTTCCGCCATTTATGAGCTTGTCTTCAAACACCTTTTGGAGGGGATACTGTTCCATCGATCTGGATCCTTCATGACTTTGACACTTAGTCCTTTTTACACTTAGAAAGTTGTAACCTTATAGACATCAAGAAGAAGTCTATCTACATAAAATATTTACTCATGAAACCCATGAGACAAAAATACATTTTATTACCATTGTCTTCTTCTTTTTCATAGTTATATAGTTAGCATGAAGACATGACCTAGTTACATTTCACAATACTCCCTCTTAACTAGGGAGGTATTCATATAGTTACATGATCATTTCCAAACTAAATAATTTCATAAGAAAAAATCGGATTGGTAATCACATTTGTATAGCATCATATCAACCGACATTGTACTAGTGCAAGGCATTGACTAACGACCCCATCTCTTCAATGAGACAGTGGGCTTCAATGCTTTGCGAGACACATGACTTATAGACACCTTCGTCATTGTCTCTCAAGGTACATACTCCACCCAAGTGTTCCCAAAGTATGACCTTCTGGACTATTCTTCTCTTGGGTAGCTAGCCCTCAAAGAATATTGGTCCCCGAGCTACTCTTATCTTGATGCCCGATCACATTCTCAAGAAGTATCGAATGCCGGATGATTACCCAATCCTCCATTACGTCTTCCCAAGACCCAGAATGTTGTGTCTATCTCTCCCTCCCGGGGAGGACCTATTCCACAAGGGAATGTACTCATTCTTATACAAAGAATGTACCTAAGCTCATCCTTAGGAATTACCAAGTTTCTTCCAAATAAGAAAATTACCATCGAGGCTCCCACTTAACCGGGGACCTCTAGCAACAATGGTGAGACACCCAACTACTCATGAAGAATTCCTGTCATTGATGTCATGGATTTCGGGTATTGAGGAATCTCCATCTTTTAGCTTCATAGGGAGCACGAGATCATCCATCACTTCCATCCTGAGTCTTGTCGGTTATCGAGTGATTCACCGGACTTCCTTATACGGTCCACTATTGTGCCATCTTTGCTTTCCTTCGAATCATCTCTCGGGATCATACATCCTTTCTCATGATTAGCAACCACTGCACAAATTCATCCAAATAAACATTTACATATGAACCCTTTTAAAACAAAAGTTACCTCGGTGATGATCTTTCACCATGACATCTTCCTATAAGCATCGGCATCCTTCATGCGGGATTGACACATCTCCTAATGATATGTTTTTCCAAGGGTCTTCTTCTCTACCGGACATGCGCCGAGTCTACATATCTCTCCGGGAGATCTCCTAGTCACATCTTCTTGGCCTCAGGGATGACAAAGCTTTGCCTCTTGACATGGTTGCATTTCATGATCTCTTCCTCTCTGCACATTCTTGATTCCCGAGGAATGTACAACTTTCCTAGTTTCTTGTTCATACACAACCACCTCATATTCCATGAGAGCATATTATGTTGATTTTATCTGTCCGTGCATTGAGAGATACTCCTCCATAGATCATACTTCTAAGTCCAGAAGTCCATTACCTGCAACCACATGACATGACTTCCACGACATCCAATGTTAACATATAAATATATACATACCTCATAGTACATACCCTTTTTCCCTTGAGTCATCCTGTAGCAATTTCTCAAGAATGAAGAGCTTCATTCTCTTGACATGCTTCATCAATATCCCAGAAATCTGTTTCCATGATGACCCTTTCTCTTGATGACTGGTTTCCATTAGTGACGTTATCAGAGAGGTTTTCCCGGAGCTGATTCACCAGAAGCTCCTACCATGCTTTCATCAAGATGCTACACTGCTTCCTATCATATAACCAACAGAAATTACTTAAAGAAGAAGATGATTTCAATCCTAGTGTAGATCCCTTTCCTCTTCTTTCTTAGACTCTTCTTTGAATCAGGTTCTCCCTTTTCTACAAATGTTTGAGTTCTGCAAAACTATTGCCTTCAATTTTTCTTCTTCCATAGAAACCCTAGGTTGATGAGTGAGGGTCATTTCTTATCAAGCAGTGACCTTTCACTTTCAAAGTCATTTTAGTCCTTTACATAACACTTCATCCACAAATATGTCTTCATAGTGATCATCGTAGTTAACTGCATACACTTACTGTTATATCATAATTAAATTCAAATTTCTTCCTGAACTTAACACAATTTTTCATCTCACAGAGAAATCGCACTTCTTCATAATAGAATCTGCATCGTTTATTGCTCAAAATAGTCAACATATATATCTGTGATATGCCCGCATTAAACCTTGTTCTAATCATTTATACATCTTCATATTTATTCTCTTGGACAGCGTCAGAAAGTTCATAGACTATTTAGACATATCCACACTTCAGCTTCATAGACCGCATCATCTTATTACAATGAGATACCATTATGTAGATACGCTCTTTCTTCAGTTTCATGTTGGTGATACATGCAGTCTAAAGGTATGAAACATATTTGCACTGTCTTACTAAGTAAAACCCGCACTTAGTCACATAATTAGTCTGCACTGTATCTGTGAAAAAAAGCCCGCATTTATATTAGAGATATTTCCGAGAATATTGTCCAAATTTTTTGCACTTTCATTTTTTGTATTACGTTAGAGATATCCGCTTGTTATTTTTGTATCACATCCAAGATATATGCTTCACCTTCATGTATCACATCCGAGACACTTCATCCATCCAGTTATCACGTCAGAGATATATACGCTTCATCTACCAATTATTATGTCAGAGATATATACGCTTCATCTTCCGGTTATTACGTTAGAGATATATTGCCGAGACAGTGAGAAGAAGTCACTGTGGTGTACCCGAACCTTCTGTGATATAAACTAGATTGAGATCACCTAGATCATGTGTTAACTTGACCCAGCTCCTTGTTAACTTGACTTATCCTCGTATTGTCTCATGTCATTTTTTCTGTCAAGGTATAATACAACCTTATTCTCTATACATCTGTATCCTTCCTTGAAGTCATCTTCTTCAGAGTTTCCGTAATCCTTCTTCAATATCCATGCGAGAAATCATATTCCAGGCCTTGTTTTCGAAGTATAGGGTAAAGGAAGGCTTAAAGCAAAATTCTAATTATAACTTGTACTGTTTGAGAGATTTTATTCGAGGGCGTTAAATTCTATAGACCAAAAGAAGATCTAAAAGTTATGATATCAAGATATATTCTTACTTTCTGTACCTAACCTTGTCTAGAGTTACAAATTTTATGTCATCTTAATACTTTGTATATGATCTAACAGGTGCTTTTTAAACATGGAGTGTTTCAATGGAAATGCTTAGAAAATATCATTATATTGGCTAAGGAACAGGTAGCCATTATGAGTCGGAATCCAGCACTACAAGAAGCGAGCAAGTGGGCAACTTCTTGTTGACTGCGATCTAATCCTTAAGTGCCACTTAGATGCCCTTCTTTGACTGCCACCTTAGCTCTAATGCCGCGTTGATAATTTGGAGGGTTGGAATCGGCGCTTTATACACAGAGAATTCCACATTGTTTTCCACATTGATTCACCCTTGAGAGCTGAACTTAACCCTGCCTTATATCTGCACTTCTCCTAGTCTGGAATTGTAATATTCCCAATTAGCCTTGCTAATTGGAATATCTCATTTTTGTTTAATTTTGCCGCTTTAGTTGGAAATAATAAATAAAGTGAGAAATAAGAGGGGTCACCTCACTTTAGTCACCTCACTTTATAAAATAAAGTGTTTTTCCTAGTTGATCAACGTTATAACTTAAAGAGGGGGCCTTGGGGGGTCCACATGAGTATGATAGGGGAGGCATCGAGGCTGACCCAAGGTAGCTACGCGAGTCAAAGGAGAGTTAAGTTTTTGGAGGGAGTTTGGCATTATAAAAGGAGAGGTTCTCACCTCATTTGGATCATTCATGATTTGATATTCTTATTGATAGCTAGACTTTATGCCTTCGGCACGTCGGTTGTTTAGTCGGTCTGCGACCTCTGTTTAGTGCACGAGTGTCTCCGGTCGGAGATCTCACCCTTAGCCTCGGGGGGACTTCGAGTGCCGGCCACGGTAAGGTTTTACGGTTTCACCCTTAGCTTCGGGGGGACTTCGAGTGCCCGCCCTAGTAAGGTTTGTTACGAGTACACTTTTCGGTTCCGAGTAGCGAGCAGCGGCGGTTTAGAAGCAAATCGAGGAGGAGAAGCCCTCTAGTGGGCTGCGCGGTTCATTGAGGAGAGAACGATCTGTTTCATCCCGAGAGAGAGGACGCGAGTTTTATTCGAGGGAGGGTGAGGGGACGCTGTCCCTAGGAAGGACGCGATCCCGGTTACGTAAGGGAGAAACGCTGTCCGGTGAGGAGGAGGACGACTGTCAAGTACGGAAGGGAGAGACGACTGTCCATTTACGAAGGGAAGGGTTGCGGATGCGAAGGCCTATTGTTAGATCCAATCTTGGAAAGGGTAGATACGACGACCACTTGCGAGATCCGGTCTTGTATCTTGCGGATACGGAGGTTTAGCCCTAGATCCATCTTGGGGAGTTGCGAGATACGAGGAAATATTGGCGAGATCTAGTCCGGATCTGAAGGGTTAACATCGAGATCCGGCCCTAGAGGTCAGTAGATGCGAAGAGATATTGTCGAGATCTAGCATAGATCCGAAGGTTTGAGTGGCGAATCGATAGGGGAGGACGCGAGATCGGGGAAGGAAGGACGCGGATCTGGTTTGGAGGCTTCGGGATCCGTCGGATCCCGAGTGTTCGAGGGAGCGAATCCACTTGGTAGAGACGGCGATCGATGAAGCGAGACTTGGGAGAGCGAGCTCAACGAGCGTTTTCTAGCCTTCGAGAGGTGATCTATTTGTCCGGAGGATTTGGTGGCTGGTGCTCTATACATTCTGCTGGCTGTCACTAGCGAACGGCGTTTTTCATTGTGGAGGATTTGCGGTTGGAGATCAGCAAATTTATCGATCTTAGATCCCAGTACGGCGCAGTTCATCTTGACTACGGAAGCGGCTAGAGGGCCGCATCCTTGTTGCGACCATTTTTACGTTGAGAGGGTCTCCACTTGCACTAGGGCAAGGATAGGTGCACTTACTACGATTTATTGTACTCCTCTCTATGTACTTTTCGATTAATAAAATGGCTCGGTTTACGGTATTCCATGTGCTATGATTCGGTGATGCGGTTTCGAGTATTATATTTTCTATATACGTATTGGTGTATTTACATTTATTACTTGGTTATTCCCCTTTGGGGGATATTACGGTGGTATCAAAAGCATAATTACAGCTCAGCACTCGTGGTCTATGACATCGAGAAAAGAAATCATACGAGCAATAGCGAGTTGCAATTCCGAAACACGAGTTGGAAAAAAGGGCCAAAATGAAAAGGGTCAAATTTTGAATTTTGGAATTAGGAAAAACGTTTTTAGGTTTTTACAGGGTTTTGGGCGAGGATCACTTTCCCAAATTCACGGAATTTTACTGAATAGTTTTCGGTGGATAAATCGGAGGTTGAAGTTAAGCCACGGTATGGTTTTTGCGACGGCCGTGCGGTTTACGAGGAGCACGTAGACTTATAGCGAAAGAGGCGATGGCGGGGTGATGTGGATAAGAGGAGATTTAGGGAGACGGATCGAGCGGAATCCAATGGAGGCCATGTTTGCGAAGTTGGTCGAGAAGTTGGCGAGAAGATGGATGCAAAGATGGATGCATTCATGCGGGAGGTAACCAAGAAGGTTGCGAGAGGGGATGCGAGAAAGAACCCCCTAGGGTCTTTCGGGTGGGGGGAAGGATCGGGGCGCGTCTGGTTACATACGGATGCTATTCCCATTGTGACGTGACGAAGGTCGATTCCATGGACACGCGACCTACCATGCCTACTTTCCGGTAGAGGAAGAGGAGCGAACGGAACCGGGAGAGGTGAATCTAGCTCAACATGCGACTGCGTTTGCGGATTGGCGGAGCATGGGACAAGAATTCATGGATGCTTTCCCTTTCAATCAATATATCCCGATTCGGATGTGGCGGCAAGACTTATGAGCGGGGAAGCGACACAAGGGACGTGGCTCCCACGTGATAGTCACCGGTGCGGCGACAGCGATTCCATTTACCGAGCATTTGACGGGTCATCCGGGCGCTCGGGAAGAGCTTGGGTGGACAAGTTGGATACCTCTTTCCGGCTTGGCCAGGAGTATCGGAGAGGAAAACCATTAAAATGGTTACCTCGCACTTGGAGGATGAGGACACACGAGATTGCGGGGGAGTTCGAGGATACACCTAGTGTGACACAGGGACTCCCCATCATTAGAAACCCTCCTTGGCCCAGTGTCGGTTGATATCGTAGTGGAGGAGATAGAGCCTACCCCAGGTAGAGCCATCCCGGTGAGGTGATGAGCTGGAGCGCGTGTCAGGGAGTCTTCGGATGGTAGCGACACACAACGAGATGGGTGAGGTGTCGGGAGATGTATCCACCCTCGATGAGGTAACGGCGAGGTACGAAGATATTGGATGATGGTCGCAGAGCGACGGTATCATCGGCTTCGGACGGACTTTCGAGTTTTTGAGGGAGAAGGCGCGTTGGTACGGGAGACCATTTTGTTGCGGGACCCGGGGAGGCGGAGGGTATGAGAGCGACTTGTGCCAAGTCGGCGGCCAAGTTGGTCCACATTGGAGAACAACTGGATTCCCGATGGTACAACTCGAGGCGCATTGCAACATCGGATCATTCCCCTTCGGGTATGCATGGATGGGACTAGTAGTGTTGTTGGGTCATCTCCTTAGTTGGAGAGAGAGAGGCAAAGCCACCTGAGTCGGGTCTCATATGTTGACTTGGATGGTGGTATGAGACGATCGAGTTGCACGGGATACGACGACCACGTGTTGAGATTGGATGGCGAGAGATTTTGAGTTGGTACTCGGTGGAGCGGGCTATGGAACACGATGATTTGGTTCCCTTCTCACAGAAGCGAGATAGAGGATGGAGGACATCTTCGGATGGATAACATCTCTCATGCTTGTGTTGGACATCCCTTGAGCCATACACATCATGATGGGAGGTTTTTGCCTACCACTGTTTGATTCTTGATAGGGTCTCATTGATCCTTGAGAAGTTTATACTTCAAAATCCCATGAAGTACAAAATCAGAAATTTGATTTGGGGGGGGATGATAGCCCTCATGGGAGGAGTACCGGGATGAGGAGAAGGAGGCATCCACAAGTGATTGAGTGGATGGGGATGATGAGCAAAGAGCTAGGAGGCTATTTGCGAGATCTATGACACCAGAGCGGCGGGAGGCTTGGGCTTATTTGGTTACTCTTGAAAGAGTTTGGCCATCACTTGGCAAACACTCTTCCTAAGAGTAGGAGGATGGGGGAAAAGATGGATGGATACTTGCATCATTGAAGCGGCATAGAGTATGGATGCATGGTGTTGATGTGTTACTCATATCATTCATTGTGTCTTCATCACATGAGTGGTTTGATGGAGGTATGGAGAGGCAACACAATATCTTGTTGCTTGGTTTGTTCTTGGGAGAGCAAGGGCGGTTGCTCTCACACTTTGTATGATGTTGCGGGGAGGAGGAGATGGCACTATCTCCATGGTCTTTGATGGGGAAGCACTTCCCTCTTGGGAGAGTATTCCATATTTATTGCGACATTACTAGAGGAATCTTTGACAAGGAGCATGTCAAAGAACGAGTCTTATCTTGACGAGGAACTCATTTGCATGAGCCCACGGCGTTGTCACCTTGGAGCGAGAACATTATGGATGAAGTGTGCGCGGCGAGATATAGTGGATCTATAACCCATAGGTCTCGGGATCACTACATACTTCTTGCACTTACAAGAAGTAATGATGATAGAGACATCTATGGCACATCCTTCTTGACTTGGGTTTCCAAGCATAAGGAGGATTATCTTCTTGCGGACACTGGTTCGGTCTTCCTCATAGCGGTCGACACTTTATGGAGGACTCATTCATGGACCCATGTACCATCTTACTTAGGCATATGGTGAGGGATTTGTTTATACATTCATTGATTGGCACCCTCTTACCATTCTTATGCAATGCATTGCTTCACAAGAGGGCAAGCTTGTCACATTGCTCCATGAGTTGTATTGGGCCAATCTACATGATGGAGGTAGCCATCTCTTTTGTGGCCTTGGGCAAATGTTTTATCATCACATGTATGTTCATTTGCGGCACTATACAGGGTATCATATGAAGACATGCATGGGTAACATAAGCATTTTGCCTTGTACTCTTATCAAGCGACAACTTGTAAAGCTATGTTGTACTTGTTTGGGGAAAGTTTGTTGGTACCTTCTTGCACCACGGGGAGGCCTTCGGCATTTCCTTCATTTTTTTGCTGTGATCATGTCTTCATTTGTGATATATATCAGATTTGTATGGGAGGCTTGATTAGGAGGGAGACACATGAGTGGATGTGTGCGTGAGTGGGAATAATTCTCACAACCACGCACTACAAGTTCTAATGGGAGCATGGGAGGAGGCATGGCCACCACTACTTTATATGCGTTCTCTTTTGATGTGGGCCATGAGATCGATATTCATCCATTGTACTGACCATGGGCAAGTGTTTGGACCTATGTTCTTTGTCATATTCCGCCATTTTCTATCCATTAGTAGATGTGTTGGATCTTGTACATTGCTTGCCATGTGATTTTACGAGGTTGCAGTGGATGAGGCTGCACTATGGTTTGTTTTGGGCAGCTTGTTCTTCATTGATGGAGGAACCTTCTATGGAGGATTGTTCTTCACTTTGCCATTGAAGGGCAATGATTTTGCGGCCCAAGATCGGGACCTTCGACCCCACCTTCATTACCGAGCTTGAGGTGGAAGGAGATTTTCGGGAGTTGCCTTGTCGGGGAGGTGGCTCATTTGGTTTGGATGATTGCTTGGGGATGGAGGATCCACATGAGAGAGATGTTCCTCACTTCATGCCTTGATTGGAGAGAGGCGACGAGTTGGTTCACGGTTGATGGGCCAACTTACACGGTCATAGATGCGGAACGACGGCGGTCATGGTCTCTAGTCATAGCCGAGGGGCGATGAGCGATTCGAGGTCACGGGACTTGTACAATTATTGGCCACGGTGGCGATGGGATCGGGAGGACTATTGATTGGTTGAGTACCATGAGAGGCCGGTTTGGGATCTGGCATTGAGATATCCCTTCCTATCGGGGGTGATGCGAGGGAGACGGGGAGGTTTCGGTGGGACCCCGGGCACATTTTGCCGATATCGGCGGGGAGCATCGGCTAGAGAGTAGGCTTGTTCCGGCGTTGCTTGAGAACAAGACATTTTTTGCGGATGAGGATGCCACGGGGGAGAGTGAGCGGACTTTACGGCATCCATCACTTCGGTTGCTTGAGGACAAGCAACGTTTTGCAGGGGAAAGCTGTAATATTCCCAATTAGCCTTGCTAATTGGAATATCTCATTTTTTGTTTAATTTTGCCGCTTTAGTTGGAAATAATAAATAAAGTGAGAAATAAGAGAGGTCACCTCACTTTAGTCACCTCACTTTATAAAATAAAGTGTTTTCCTAGTTGATCAACGTTATAACTTAAAGAGGGGCCTTGGGGGGTCCACATGAGTATGATAGGGGAGGCATCGGGTGACCCAAGGTAGCTACGCGGGTCCAAAGGAGAGTTAAGTTTTGGAGGGAATTTGGCATTATAAAAGGAGAGGTTCTCACCTCATTTGGATCCATTATGGTTGTCTATTACTATTGATAGCTGGGCATGTACGCTGACACGCCGGTTGTTTAGTCGATTACTGCGGCAGCATTTGGTGCAGTGTCTCCTGAGTCGGAGATCTCACCCTTAGCCTCGGGGACTTAGGTGCAGCTTTGTAAGGTTTTGGTTTCACCCTTAGCTTCGGGGGACTTCGAGTGCCCGCCCTAGTAGGTTTTTCAGGAGTACCTTTTCGGTTCGATGTGACGCGAGAAGCGGTTTGAAGCAAATCGAGGAGGAGAAGCCTCTAGCGAGTACAACGCAGTTCATTGAGGAAAGGAAGGTATTTGTTTCATCCGGATAGAGGACGCCGGTTTTATTCAGGAGGGTGAGGACGCTGTCCTAGGAAGGACGCAGTCCAGTTTTGGCAAGGGAGAACGCTGTCCAGTGAGGAGGAGGACGCTGTCAAGTCTGGAAGGGAGGACGCTGTCCACTTCTGAAGGGAAGGGTTGCAGATCTGAAGGCCTATTGTTAGATCCAATCTTGAAAAGGGTAGATCTGAGCAGCCACTTGCAGATCCAGTCTTGTATCTTGCAGATCTGGAGGTTTAGCCCTAGATCCATCTTGGGGAGTTGCAGATCTGAGGAAATATTGGCAGATCTAGTCCAGATCTGAAGGGTTAACATCAGATCCAGCCCTAGAGGCTGTAGATCTGAAGAGATATTGTCAGATCTAGCATAGATCTGAAGGTTTGGTGGCAGATCTGATAGGGGAGGACGCAGATCGGGAAGGGAAGGACGCAGATCTGGTTTGGAGGCTTCAGATCTGTCAGATCTGAGTGTTCAGGAGCAGATCCACTTGGTAGGACGCTGATCTGATGAGCAGACTTGGGAGAGGCAGGCTCAACAGCGTTTTCTAGCCTTCAGAGGCTGATCTATTTGTCTGGAGGATTTGGTGACTGGTGCTCTATCTGTTTCTGCGCTGTCACTAGCAGAGACAGCGTTTTTCATTGTGGAGGATTTGCAGTTGGAGATCAGCAAATTTATCAGTCTTCGACCCATTGTGCGATTCATCTTAAACTGCGGAGAGCGCTAGAGGCAGCTGACATCCTTGTTGCGGCCATTTTTAGATGGAAGGGTCCACTTTGCCTAGGGCAAGGATAGGTGCCTGCTACGATTTATTGTACTCCTCTCTATGTACTTCCGATTGTCAAAATGGCTCGGTTTACGGTATTCCATGTGCTATGATTCAGTGATCTGGTTCAGTATTATATTTTCTATATCTGTATTGGTGTATTTCTGTTTATTACTGGTTATTCCCCTTTGGGGATATTACAGGAATCTGCACTTCTGTTCATCTTCAATCCACATAGAACAGTCCCCATTCTAATTTAGAGATCATCGAATTTTCTGTTCCTTCAGAGATCCGCATTTGATTGAACCAATCCTCAATTCCTGTCTCAAGTCCACACTCAATCTCCTTCTCAGAATTCGCAAACTGTTTCTTTTATACGCTATGCAACCTTAGACACATCCGAAAATCTGTTTCTTCTTTCAACGTTATTCACCTCAGATATTACCGTAGCTGTTCCTTGAGATAACCGTACCAATTCAGAGCTGAATCTGCAAACTTTTGTGTTATAACTAAACTGCAGTGCGGAATTATATACATAGGACTTGGATAGCTTATAGGCCGACTTCATTAACCTTAACTTGACATGTAGATGGTTTCTTTGACATATTAATTCACATATATTTCCAAGATAGTTGAAGGATGTTTTCCGCCATTTATGAGCTTGTCTTCAAACACCTTTCGGAGGGCTGTTCCATCTGATCTGGATCCTTCATGACTTTGACACTTAGTCCTTTTTATACTTAGAAGACTGTAACCTAATAGACATCAAGAAGAAGTCTGTCTACATAAAATATTTACTCATGAAACCCATGAGACAAAAATACATTTTATTACCATTGTCTTCTTCTTTTTCATAGTTATATAGTTAGCATGAAGACCGACCTAGTTACATTTCACAACAGTCATCACCCTAGTTCCATAGGCCCTAGATGAGCCTCCTTTATCATTCAGGAACCCATGATTGTCCCAACCCCTGGAGGGAAATGAACCACCCTACCTAAAAGTGGGTAATCTCTTACACATGATGCTCTTGTCCTTTGAGCCCCGAGCAGTTAATTAAAGAAAATTCATAAAAGACAAAAGACATATAAAGAAGGGTGGAAAAATCAAGGCTGGGGCACCTCACATACCATGATTTCTCCCTCCTACACATTATATACCTAGGTGTGTGCTTCCCCTTATCTAGCTACCCTTGAGCCCCAATATGTGGCTCAGGACTGCCCCTCTCATTCCCTATTCCATTTCACTTCCTCATCACTTGCCACCCCCATTTGAGGGATGTACCTTGGACATACTATCCCCTCTAAGGCTAGAAACCACCTAATAAGGTACCTGAACCCCCTTTGGAGCTTGGAGAAATTAACACATGCCAAAGCCCACTACGGAATGGCATGCCATTATAAATTGCCCACTTTGTTGTCTATGGTTTGTAAGTTTTTTTACACAATTACTCTAATGACTTGCTGTATTGGAAGGCTAGGGGACACATTGGATTTTATACAGGATTGCAGATGGTGTTCATTTGGGTTTGGTCTCCTTATATGGGGTCCTAACCCCCAGAGGGCTACATTGGCACCTAAGTCACCTGATACGGGGATTCGGGATTCGAGAATCGGATTCAGGATAACCGTAATAGGACACGTCCAGGATACGATATATTATATATTATTTTATTAAATATATATATATTAAAAATTAGATATTTTTTATACAAATTCATTCAAACTCATTGATTCAAACATATATTTAAGATCTTAGATACTCATACATGATACATCATACAATTGTCAAATCACACTTTTATAAGTCAAAATCGCACTTTTCGGCTCTCGAATCCGATTGTACGGGATTCAATCATATCTGTATAGGATACTATCGAGATTCGACGTATCTTGTATAGATACGATCGAATCCGGTGATTTTGGTACAAATTCGTACGTATCGTATCGGATACGATGGATTTGGGATTCGTGGGCTCCACCCAACGAATCCGGTTTCTTAGATTGGCACATGTAGGGTGTGTGTAGAGAGCTATTGGCCTCCATAGCAACAAAAAACACTCCATGGATCCCCACCGATGTCCAGAGATTACTAGAGATCCACTTTTGGGACGAGGATGATGCACTTGGTACAATATGCCCAGCGGGCCCCACAGGAGCACCACACACTTGGAAGGTGTCCCAGGACTTGTATGATGACATGGCAATGTTTATTCCATCATTTGAGCCCTTTACAGATGATCTCCATGCATCTTCGACTCATATGGAGCCCCATGGGTTCATTGGTGTGCCCCCACACCCATTGGGAGCACCATAGGTTTACTACTTGGAGAACAAAACGCCAACCCCTTGTCCATCACATTTTGATGAGTTTATTCATCATTATGGCACTTCGGGACATTATCAGGCCTTTTGGAGAGCCCCACATCATGCACATATTATTATTTTGACTGTAAATTTGACAAGTAAAACTTCTACTCTCTTTCTATTTGCTAAACATTTGATATAATAATAAGAATAATTGACCAAAGGGTTTTCCCCACATTGGGGTTTTTTGCTGGCATCCGCCAAATCTAGTGTCCTCTTGTCTTGGCTTGTCTTCTGCATTTATTCATGTTCTATCTACAGTTATTTTCAATGCGATTTATAGTTGATGTGATTGTTATTGGAAACTAATTTGGAAATTGTCTTTGGGCTACTAAAAGTACATTGAAGTAATTTTGCTAAGCATAGAACATACCATTGTTAACTAAAATTAACACATCTACTCCAAGAAAGATTCAACTCCTTTTGATGAGTTGTAGGCTCAATGCATCCTGGAAGAATCAAGGATCAAGGTAAAAGATGACATTGGATTAGATGAACAGTCTCAAGCCCTTCTAACCCGAGTCAAGAAGTTGAAGAAGGGAAAGTTTGTAAAGTCCAAGAAGAAAGACATGTCCAAGGTTCAATGCTTTAAGTGCAATGAGTATGGACACTATAAGAGGGACTGTCCAAACCAATAGTAAAACAAGAGAAAGGAAAAGAGTGAAGCTCTTGCAGTCGAGGAAATGGGAGAATGTAATATTCCTAATTAGCACCGCTAATTGGAATATTTGATTTTTGTATAGTTTTGCCGACTATAGTTAATTAATAAATAAAAGTGAGAAAAGGGGTCTAACTCACTTAAATAAAATAAAGTGTTTCCCTAGTAGAGGCAACGTTGTAACTTAAGGTGGAGCCTTGGGGGTCCACACCATGCATGAGAGGAGGCTCACGTAGCCTCTAGGAGCTTCTGCGCAGTCTTGTGAGGAGCACGTGGGAGAGAGAGGGACCACGTAGGGTTTTGAGGAGGGCCAGCGTTATAAAAGGAGGGAGAGCCATCTCATTTGGTATTCTTGTTGTTGATGATATTTGAGCTAGACTTCTGTCTTCTTGAGCACGCTGGCTGTTTAGCCTGTCTGCAACACTGTTTAGTGCGATTGAGTGTCTCCGGTCGGAGATCTCGCCCTTAGCCCCGGGGGACTTCGAGTGCCTGCTCGGGCAAGGTCTTTTCTACAGTTTTCAGCGAAGGATTTGGTTGTTGATTTGCGGAGGAGCTGGCCTCTTTTGGTGACTGCGCAATTGTAATATCCCCAAAGGGAAATAACCAGTAATACACAGAAATATGCCAGACAGATATACATAAACAAATGCTGGAACCAGATAATAGATCAAGTACACATAGAATGCCAGAATACTAAGCCATTTTATTAATCTCAGAACACATCGATAGGAGTACAAGATAATCAGAATGAGTGCACCTATCCTTGCCCTAGGCAAGTGGAGACCCTCTCAGACAAACAATGGCTGCAAATAAGGACAGCGTCCTAGCTGGCTGAAGAAGAGCTGCTGCTGGAATGCAATGGAGCTACAAACTGAAGACTAGAAGATGGCTGATCTCAATCCTCCAAACCCTCACCAATAAAAACGTTGTCTTTGCTAGTGACAGCGCAGAAGACAGATGAAATACTGGCCACAGAACCTCCCGATGGCAAGATCAACTCCTCCAGGCTGAAAACACTGAAAACGCTGTCAAATCTCACTCACCAGACTCTGCTCATCAGATCAGCGTCCTCCCTGACTGGATCTGCGTCCTCTCTCCCTCAGATCTGCTAGATCTGAATCCTCCTTTCCAGATCTGTGTCCTGTCACTCCAGATCTGCGTCCTCTAAGGCCAGATCTGCTGCTATCTCTTCAGATCTAGGCTGGATCTGACAGTATCTCCTCAGATCTGTATCCTCCAAGGCTGGATCTGATGCTATCTCTCCAGATCTGCACTCTCCAAGGCTGGATCTATCAATATCTCCTCAGATCTGTATCCTCCAAGGCTGGATCTGATGCTATCTCTCCAGATCTGCACTCTCCAAGGCTGGATCTATCAATATCTCCTCAGATCTGTATCCTCCAAGGCTGGATCTGATGCTATCTCTCCAGATCTGCACTCTCTAAGGTTAGATCTCTCAGATCTGCGTCCTCCAAGACTGGTTCTGCCAATGCCTCCCCAGATCTGCGTCCTTTCTGCCTTAGCCAACTGAATCTGCGTCCTTCCTTCTCTCTGGAACAACGTCCTACCTCTCAGATCTGATCTGCGTCCTTCCTCCCTCTGGAACAGCGTCCTGCCTCTCAGATCTGCGCAGACACCAGAAGGGGTTTCCTCCTCTCTAAATCTCCACCAGAAAACTGCTGCTACTTACCACTGAAACTGAAGGATGATGCTATTTTCACGTAAATAAACTTACTAGTAAGGTGCACCAAGTCCCCCGAAGCTAAGGGTGAAACCGTAAATTAAAATAACCTTGTCAGTAACTAGGAAAAAGTCCTCCAGGTTGGCGGGTGAGATTCACCGAGACACTTTATTGCACCAAATGTGGCTACGCAGACCGACTAAACAACTCTAAGGTGTCAAGGCATAAGTTCAGTTTCAATATCAATAATATCAAATCATGCATACCAAATGAAGTGGAAGCCCCTCCCTTTATAGTGCTAAACTCCCTCCAAAAAACTAGCTGCGTGTCCACCATACGCTGCGCGGTTACCCGCTTATGAGTCGACGTGAGGCCTCCTCATTACACGTGTGGACCCAGGGAGCCACCCCATGATTCACAACATCAAATAACCTGGAAATACTTTATTTTATAAGTGAGATGACCCCTCTTATTTCTCACTTTATTTATTATTTTTTTAGCTAGAGCGGCAAAAAATTAAACAAAAATGAAATATTCCAATTAGCAAGGCTAATTGGGAATATTCTGATCTCCCAAACAACGTTGCTTGTCCTCAAGCAAGCTGAGTGATGGATGCGCCGTAAAGTATAGCTCTCTGATGGCATCTCATACGGCAAAAATTCCTTGTTCTTTCAGCAATGCCGGAAACAAGCCTACTCTCTAGCTGATGCTCCCTGCCGATACTGCAAAATGTGCCTGGGTCCCACTGAAACCTCTCTGTCTCCTGCATCACCCCGATATGAAGGGATATCTCAATGCCAGGATCCCAAACTGGCCTCTCATGGTACCAGCCAATCAATAGTCCTCCCGGATCCCATCGCCACTGTGGCCAATAATCGCACAAGTCCCATGACTCGGACTGCTCACTGCCTCTGGCTATGACTAAAGACCATGACTGCTGCTGCTCTGCATCTATGAATGTGTAAGTTGGCCCATCAACTGTGAACCAACTCGTCGCCTCTCTCCAATCAAGGCATGGAGTCGAAAATATAATGAGGAATATCTCCCTCCTGTGGATCCTCCATCTCCCAGCAATCATCCAGACAAAATGAGCCACCTCCCAACAAGGCAACTCCTGAAAATCTCCTTCCACCTCAAGCTCTGGTAATGAAGGTGGGCTGAAAATATGAATTTGGCAAGCATCATAGCTTACCCCATGCTGTCCTTCTCTCCACTCATGACAAGTGTAGAGTCTATGCTGATCCTGGGCTGCAAAATCATTGCCCTCCAATAGCAAAGTGAAAAACAATCCACCATAGAAGGTTCCTCTATCAATGAAGAACAAGCTGGCCCAAAACAAACCATCCATGAAGAATATGACATGGTCATCATGGATCACCCTAATGAGATGTTTGCTGAAGGTTCTACCTGAGGATACATAATGCAAACAATCTCTCACAAGGATACAACGTAGTCTCATCCATTGCAACTTCAGAAAATTACATGGCAAGCAATGTGCAAGATTCATCACATCTACTAATGGATAGTAAATGGCTGAATATGACAACAACATAAGGCCAAACACTTGCCCATAGTTGTACAATGGATGAATATCAATCTCATGGCCCACCTCAAAAGAGAACACATATGTAGTAGTGGTGGCCATGCCTCCTCCCATGCTCCTATTAGAACATGTAGTGCAGAAAATACTCAAAGGCACATTCAGCTCATGTGTCTCTCTCATAATCAAGCCTCCCACACAAATCTGACCATATGCTGGGAGTAAGATGGTACATGGATCCATAAATGAGTCCTCCACAGTGTTTTGGCATGCTATGAAGAAGAATGGACCATGTGCTGCAAAAAGATAATCCTCCTCATGCTTGGAAACCCAAGTCAAGAAGAATATGCCATAGATGTCTCTATCATCATTACCTCCTCTTTGTGCAACAAATATGAAGTGATCCTGGGACCTATGGGTTATAGATCCACCATATCTCTGCTGCGCACACTTCATCCATAATGTTCTGCTCCAAGGTGACAACGCTGGGAGCTCATGCAAATAAGCTCTTGTCAATACAAGACTCTGTTCTTTGACATGCTCCTTGTCAAAGACTCCTCTAATACTGCTGCAACAATACCAATTAGCCTTGCTAATTGGAATATTTCATTTTTGTTTAATTTTGCCGCTTTAGCTAAAAATAATAAATAAAGTGAGAAATAAGAGGGGTCATCTCACTTTATAAAATAAAGTGCTTTCCTAGTTGATTGATGTTGTAACTTAAAGGGGGTGGCCTTGGGGGTCCACACGTGTATGAGGGGAGGCCTCACGCTGACCCAAGGGTAACTGCGCAGGCCAAGGAGGGTGAAGGACGCAGTTAAGGTTTTGGAGGGAGTTTAGCACTATAAAAGGAGGGGCTTCCACTTCATTTGGTATGCATGATTTGATATTGATATTGAGAGCTAGACTTCTGTCTGCTTCAGCACGCCGGTTGTTTAGTCGGTCTGCAGCACTGTTTAGTGCAAACTGAGTGTCTCCGGTCGGAGATCTCACCCTTAGCCTCGGGGGACTTCGAGTGCACCGCACACACAGTAAGATTCTGTTTTGGTATCACCCTTAACCTCGGGGGGACTTCGGTACATGCTGACAAGGTTGTTACGAGCATCATCCCGTGACTCGAGAGAAGGGGGAAGGACGCGATTGGGTTAACTAAAACAGAAAGAGGGCGTGCCAGAATCCCGGGAAACCATTAGCGAGCCCGATCCTTCATGGACGCGGATACGAAGATCTAACCTTAGAAGTACGGTCTGGAGAGATAGCATCAGATCCAGCCTTGGAGGATACAGATCTGAGGAGATATTGATAGATCCAGCCTTGGAGAGTGCAGATCTGGAGAGATAGCATCAGATCCAGCCTTGGAGGATACAGATCTGAAGAGATATTGATAGATCCAGCCTTGGAGAGTGCAGATCTGGGGAGATAGCATCAGATCCAGCCTTGGAGGATACAGATCTGAGGAGATACTGTCAGATCCAGCCTAGATCTGAAGAGATAGCAGCAGATTTGGCCTTAGAGGACGCAGATCTGGAGTGATAGGACACAGATCTGGAAAGGAAGATTCAGATCTAGCAGATCTGAGGGAGAGAGAACGCAGATCCAGTCAGGGAGGACGCTGATCTGATGAGCAGAGTCTGGTGAGTGAGATTTGACAGCGTTTTCAGTGTTTTCAGCCTGGAGGAGTTGATCTTGCCATCTGGAGGTTCTGTGGCCAGTATTTCATCTGTCTTCTGCGCTGTCACTAGCAAAGACAACGTTTTTATTGGTGAGGGTTTGGAGGATTGAGATCAACCATCTTCTAGTCTTCAGTTTGTAGCTCCATTGCATTCCAGCAGCAACTCTTCTTCAGCCAGCTAGGACGCTGTCCTTATTTGTAGCCATTATCTGTTCTGAGAGGGTCTCCACTTGCCTAGGGCAAGGATAGGTGCACTCATTCTGATTATCTTGTACTCCTATCTATGTGATCTGAGATTAATAAAATGGCTTAGTCTTCTGGCATTCTATGTGTACTTGATCTATTATCTGGTTCCAGCATTTGTTTATGTATATCTGTCTGGCATATTTCTGTGTATTACTGGTTATTTCCCTTTGGGGATATTACAGTGGTATCAGAGCATAATTCTGGCTCAGCCTGTGGTCTATGACATCAGAAAAGAGATCATACAGAGCAATAGCAGTTGCAATACCAAAAACGCAGTTGGAAAAAGGGCCAAAAGATAAAAGGTCAAATTTTGAAGTTTGGAATTAGGAGAAACGTTTTCTGGGTTTTTCTGGGTTTTGGGCGAGGATCACTTTCCCAAATTCCTAGAATTTTCCGAGTAGTTTTCAGTGGGTAAATCGGAGGTCGAAGTTAAGCAACAGTATGGTTTTGCAGCAGCCGTGCAGTTTCTGAGAAACCTGTAGACACATAGCAGAAAGAGCTGATGGCAGGTGATGTGGATAAGAGGAGATTTTGGGAGGCAGTCCTCCGTCACATGCAGGAGACATCACAGAAGATACAGGGGACATCTCAGAGGCTCTTGGCCATGGAGATCAGTCAGAGAGAACTCCCTAGAGTTCTTCAGATCGGTGAGGGATCGAGTATGTCTCGCCACGTACCAGTGCACGATGCTATCCCCATTGTGACGGCTCAGCGATCCACTATGCCCACATTCTTGCCAGAAGACACAGGGACAGGAGTGCGGGGAGGTGCACAGAGGGACAATCCAGCACCCACGCGACCTACCATGCCTACCTTCTGGCCAGAGGACGCAGGTCGGCAACCTGAAGAGGTTGGTCCGGCTCGATGGGCGGTAGTTTTTGCGAGTGGAAGACGCGGGCCGGGCAGTCTCGAATGCTCTCCCCTTCGACGCTGTCTCTCCTGATGTCAATGCATCCAAACCACACGGCAGCTTCACCGGCACAAGGGCACGGTTCTGCCAAGTGATGACCAGCACGACTGGTAAGTTATGTTGACTCCCGGCGTGATGGTAGACCTCGCTGCGAGGGGCAAAGCACTCACATGATGGGGGCTTACGGGCGCACGGTGGACGATTCCGTCACAGCCTTCGACGGGTCTCGTCCGAGGGCGCTCGGAAGAAGAAGCTTGAGTTGGAGCAAGTTGGATACCTCATCAGCTTCTTCGAGTAGCGAGGAGGAAAACACGTCGTGGTGCCTCGCCGGCAGAGGATGAGGACACACGAGTTGCGGCAGGCCAAGATGCAGGTGAGCACGAGACTCACCATCATTAGAGTCCTCCTTGACCGTGCCGGTTGATATCGTAGTGGAGGAGATAGAGCCTACCCCGGTAGAGCCACCCACTGAGATGATGACCGGAGCCATGTCCGAGTCTTCGGGAGGTAGCAGCACACGACAGATGGGTGAGGTATCAGGAGATATATCCACTATCGATGAGGCACTAGGAGATACAGAGGTATTGGACGATGATCGCAGACAGCGGTATCATCGGCTTCGGACGGACCTTCGAGTTTTGAGAGAGAAGACCGCGTCAGTACGAGAGACCATTTTGTCGCAGGACCAGGAGCTGGAGGGTATGAGAGTGACTTGTGCCAAGTCGGCGGCCAAGTTGGTCCGCATTGGGGAACAACTGGATTCCCTGATGGTACAACCTGAGGGCACATTGCAGCATCAGATCATTCCCCTTCAGGTATGCATGGATGGGACTAGTAGTGTTGTTGGGTCATCTCTTTCCGTTGGAGAGAGAGAGGCAGAGCCACCTAGTCAGGTCTCATATGTTGACTTGGATAGTGGTATGAGACGATCAGAGTTGCACAGGGTACAGCAGCCACGTGTTGAGATTGGATGGCGAGAGATTTTGAGTTGGTACTCGATGGAGCAGACTATGGATGAAGAGGAGGTCTCAAGGAGAGATCTCACTGGAGATGCACTTCGATACACCATGGGGTGCGATGACTTTCTTCCCTTCTCACAAGAGCAGATAAAAGATGGGGGACATCTTCGGATGGATAACATCTCTCATGCTTGTGTTGGACATTCCTTGAGCCACACACATCATGATGGGAGGTTTTTGCCTACCACCTATTTGATTCTTGATAGGGTCTCATTGATCCTTGAGAAGTTTATATTCCAAAATCCCATGAAGTGCAAAATCAGAAATTTAATCTGGGAGGATGGTAGCCCTCATGGGAGGAGTACCGGGATGAGGAGAAGGAGGCATCCACAAGTGATTGAGTGGATGGGGATGATGAGCAAGGAGCTAGGAGGCTACTTGCAGATCTGTGCTACCAGGCAGCAGGAGGCTTGGCTGCGCTGGTTACTCTTGAAAGAGTTTGGCCATCTCTTGGAAAACACTCTTCCTAAGAGTCGGAGGGTGGAGGAAAGATGGCTGGATACTTGCATCATGGAGCAGCATAGAGTATGTATGCATGGTGTTGCTATGATACTCGTTATGTCTTCATCACATGAGTTGTATGATGGAAGTATGGGGAGACAACAAATTGTTTGGTTGCTTGGTTTGTTTCTGGGAGAGCAAGGGCAGATTTGCTCTCACACTTTGCATGATGTTGCAGGAAGAGGGGATGGCACTATCTCCTTGATCTTTGATGATATTGGCTTCCGTAAGTGAGGTATTCCACACTATTTAACGTGACTCTTCATATGAGATCTTGACAAGCAGAATGACGTCCTTATTTGCAGCAAGTACGATTGCAGAGGGTCTCCACTTGCAAGACGGAATGGAATTACCTCGATACGATTGTTTTAATATCCTCTATGTATTCTTTCAGTTAATAAAATGGCTTGGTTTTACAGCGTTCTATATGTACTTGTTCTGTAGTCTGGTTTCATCATTATTCTATGTCATGTTGTATTCATGATTATTTCACGGAATATTATGACAGACTAGGAGGGCATTTCTTGGATGAAAGTATTTCTATGAAATTTCTATGAAATTGATGCAAGATTGATTATTTGAGGTTAGGTCTTTCGATTGGGAGATTTTAAAGGTTGTGCTTGATTTGACATGTATCATTTGGCATCTGGCTTGGGCACGGAGGACAACGTTTTCCTTCGAAGGGATTCCAGTGGTGCCAGAGGCCCGACCATTTTCTATATGGTTTCTGGGTTTTGGCCAGGGTGGTGAGTTCAGGAGTTCTGCAGATTTTCAGCTCGTTCCAACAAGGGGATCAGCCCCTAGCTCCAGTCCATTCCAGAGCAGCAGTTTACGACAGTTCTTCCAGCAGCTGGGACGCAGTTTCTTGTAGCAGCCATTTCCTGTTTTCTGAGAGGGCTCTTCACTTGCCTCGTGCAAGGATAGGTGCTATTATTCCGATTATCCATTGTATCTCATTATATTCTCAGATTAATAAAATGGCTTAGCATTTCCGGCATTTTTATGTGTACTTGCTTTATGTTCTATTTCCGGCATTTTCTATATTATTGTATGCTTGTATTGCTGTCTATTTCCCTTTCGGGATATTACAGAGAACTTGAGAATAAGCTGAAGAAAGAAGTAGTAAAGGATCTTTACTATTGAAGAAGGCATCTTGCTTGGCAAGTTCTTTTAGATAGTATGCATTATTGTTGTTTACTTGATTTTGTATAGCATCATAGAATGAAGCATGTGGTAGTAGCATATATAGAGCCTACTTGGTAAATTTGCATTGTATAAATCATCTAGTCTTTAAAGATAGATAGATAGACCATTTTGCATATTTTTCATCCAGGCATTATCTTGCTTCAATGGATGATCATGATCCTAGAAGAACCATCATTGTGGAAGGTTCTTGGAAGAAGCACTATGACAAAGTCAGTATGCATTCCATGTAATGTGGAAACAATACTGGTAAAGAGGGATGAAGGAATGCAATGGGTTCGGATGCAAACTCATTATAAGACATATAGCTAGATGATGGAGTAAGAAGCATAGGAATGCACAATGAAAGAGACTATTGGATAAGAATCATTTGAGTAGAATATTGTAACATGTTTAGTATGATTATATGATATTTAAAGAAAGGAAGTTGACTTAATTTAGGTTGTATAAAGAATTTAAGACTTTCTCTAGAATATATATAATGATGATTAACATCAAGTATAATCTCAAAAAAAATGTTGTAACTTGGTAATCAAGTTCGATCCTTGGGCACTCTGATGCAACAAGGAAGATTCATATTGAGATGGACCATGAGGATGTTAATGGAACGAAAAGGTCATCACGATGAGGTAAGTTTGATTTTAATTATTGTTGGTTATCTGGTTTGTTGAGAAATCCTTAGGGAAATGATTAGAGTGATTTCTGTTTCTTTGATAACTGCTTGTGATGCCTTTTTACTTATCTTACTTATTAGTTTCTCTTATTATTATTATGTTTGTGTATCATCAAACAACTACCAAAACAAGGAGAACAAAAACAATGAATATAGGATGTCAGCCAGGGCCAAAACCTCTCATGTTGAGAGGAAAACCCATAAATCTCTTCTTTTTCTTATAGATCCTTCAATTGACGAATTTCAAGACCTTTTTACCAAGACCAATACACTCCAAGACCAAGTCTAACCTTTCCAGATAATGTGCTCTCCTTGTCCAAGTTGAACCCAGTCAAATCTCTTGCAGTAGCACAACTTCGACCCCCAGTTGCAAAATTTTGGCCTCCACTACAAAACTGAAATTTTCTTCCCTCTAGCAGTTGTCGCTGCCACACGTGTGAGCTTGTTTTAGCCTCCCAAGACTTCCTTAGACCTTCTCTTGGTTTTCTCCGACTTCTAGAGCTTAAGGATGGCTTCTTGTGACCTTCACTTGACCTTCTTTCCTTCTCTCCTTCAAGATCGAACTTGTAGAGAAAAACCCTATATTTGTTGCATAAACCCTAGCCTTCCTTCACATGTGTGAGAGAGAAATAGCCCAAAACCAAGTCTTCTTCGTCCTCTTCCTTCTTCGTTGCCTTATTCCTCTTCCTCCTTCGCTTGGATGAGAGAGTGATGAATGTTCTTCAAGGAGGTCGAGTTTCCTCCTTTATATAAGCTTTTCAAAGGTGGACGTGGCTCCTTAAATTAGGCCGACTTGCCAGTTGCCAGGCCGATTTGATATTGGAGGATATTTTGACACATTTAAGGACAAAAATAATTTTCTTTACAAACTACAATGTGCCTGAAGGGGTCTTCCACTTATGACAATGACTCTTTTAACTTCTTAACCTAGCACAAACCCTAGAAGCACTCAATGGGTGCTTGATCTATAAAATAAAAGACCTTGAGCATAAAACCCATGCTCCAAAAATAATAATAATAATTTTCTTTCATTTTTCAATTTACAAGAATCAAAATTACATTTCATATTTATGAAGACCTATCCTAGTTGCACATTTTTTCAACGTTCCCTCTTCACTAGGGAGGTATTCATAAATGGTACATGGACATTATTGTTGATTTTTGTAGCATCAAAAAGTGATCTAAGTCTCAAATTTGGCGAGGAGGCTTACACACCAGTATTCCAAAGAACCCAGAAACCGTTTGTGGAAATTCCACTCGGTTCATGTTTTATTAAAATAATTAATTATTTTAATGGAGACCCTAAGTCTAAACTTGGGGAAATTAAATAATTAATGGGTATTAATAAAACAGAGTGTGAATCTTCTAGAAAACGAATATCAAGTCAAGTTTTAATCTTAGCCATTGATTAGACTTCTAATTTGGGTTGTTGATTCATCAATGAGAAGATTATAAAAGAAGGCTTGAGGGTCATTTGGAAAGCAAGCCAGGCAAGCATTCAGTAACCCGAGGAAAGTCGATTTTGAAGGAATAGAATTCTATTTCATAGGGAGATTTTGCAAGGGTAGAGGAAGCAGAGGGCATCAATAGTGTCAGGGCACGAAGGAAGGAGGAAGCAGGGAATCAAAGAGGCAACATTCTAGAGTAGCACAGAGGCCTCACCCAGTAGTGACGTAGGCTTATGCTGGCTCTGCGCAAAGAGCTACGTAGGAGGCACACAGAGTGATGCAGGGAGGGCTAGGGAACCCCTTAGGTGTCAGAAATTCTTCGAAGGACTGAAGAAGAATTATCTCAGGTGTATCTCGAGAAAATTACTCAGTTGTTTCTACCAGACTTTCCTTGTAAAGATTTCACCGCTGAAGATTAATATATAAACCCTCATTTGCTACATCGGTTTTCCCACATTGAGTTTTTCCAGGGACAATTGTACAAAAATAATTGTGTCTATGTGATTGATTCTTATGCTTGTATTCTTTACTGTTATGTTCTCTACATTTACTTGGGTGATTACTGCAGTAGTGTTTATATCAAAATTTACTAGAAGAATTCTGTAAATAACTTATTGGAAGAATAAGTAGGAGGGATGAATCTATCATTGCAGTAGTATTTCAAGATTGAAATTTTCACATGGTATCAGAGCTTGAGATGAGTAACAGGAGTGGAGAACCTGCAAAGGAACTAAAAGACCAGATGTTGCTACTGCAGCAACTCGGAAGGGTTCACGCACTTCTCTACAGAGAAGGGAAAGCATGAAAGGACAAATGGAACACTGCTTCTCCAGAGATATGGTATATTGACAGTGGAGCTTCTACACACATGACGGAGGTACGAGAATGTTTCTCCAGCTACTGAGAAGAGCAGATGAACTTTCAAATCACCATGGGAAATAAGGTAAAATGCACCCCTTTGGGAAGAGGAACCATAGTATTTCAAACCGAAGCTGGCAATAAGCTTCGTGCCACTAATGTACTGCATGTGCCTGGTTTTGGGATGAACTTACTCTTTGTGTCTCAACTTCAAAACAAAGGTTATGACGTTTACTTCATTGGCAAAAGAGTATACATCAAACACCCAAGTTGGAAGAAGAAGGCACAAATCAGAGTCAGGAGCAATAAAATCTATAAGTTGCAGCTCGAATCTCCGGCGCTGATAGGCAACAATGACGAGAAGGATTTGAATGAACTATGGCACAAGAGAATGGGGCACTTACACCATGGGGCTTTGAGAATTCTCAAGAAGACCGTCACAGGAGTTCCAGAATTGAGCACCAAGCGAGATGACATCTGTAGAGGGTGCATAATGGGGAAGTATGCCAAGGCAGCGTATCCCAGAAGCAACAATTGGGCTAAAAGTGTGCTGGGATTAATACACTCGGACATCTGCAGACCAATGTCCACTAGAGCTCTCAGTGGTGTCGAATATTTTGTCAACTTTATTGATGACCACTCTAGGAAGACTTGGATCTACTTTCTTAATACCAAGGACAAAGTCTTTGATCGATTCAAGGAGTTTAAGGCTCTGGTTGAGAATCTGACAGGAAAGCGGATAAAGAAACTACGATTAGACAATGGTGGAGAATACATAGATAAAGACTTCATAGAGTTCTGCGCAAGGGAAGCCATCAGAAGAGAGTGGACTGCTCCATATAATCCGGAGCATAATGGAATCACGGAAAGGAAGAATAGAACTATTGTTGAGGCTGCAAGGGCTATGTTGTATGATCAAGACATGCCTAAATTCCTATGGGCTGAAGCTTGTAATACAAATGTATATGTTCAAAATAGGGTTCCTCATAATGCATTGGGTAAGATCACTCTAGAAAGTGTCTTTACTGGTAGGAAGCCATAGGTAAGCCACTTCAGGATCTTTTGTAGTGTGGCATACTACCATGTACCCAAAGAAAAGAGGAAGAAGTTGAATAGGACTACTAAAAAGGGGTATCTGGTGGGATACAGTGAAAATGCTAAGGCTTACAGAATCTACATTCCTGGGAGCAGGAAGGTTGTAGTGAGGCGGGATGTAAAGTTCATGGAGGAAAGACCTTTCAGAAAATCCTGAGAGATGCCTTCAGCAACGTAGTCCGAAGATGACCCATTGGTCCAACCTCTACGACCAGCTGAGGTTAGCATGAGTGCTTCTCCAAGGCAAAATGATTCAAGGGATTCATCTCCAGAATATTTGCAGGAGGGGAGCAGGTAGAGCCACCCACTACTAGTGGTAGGACGAGCAGGGAATTACGAAAAACTCTGAAGGATGCAGAGGAGTTTGTCAGTGCCCCTAGAAATGAGAAGAGGGAGTGTAAGCAACTTGATAAGTACCAAGCCTTAGTAGCACAGGTTGGGGGACCCTCTAGTTTTTAGGAGGTAGTTCAGCATCATTTATGGGTCGATGCAATGGTGGAAGAGTACAGTTCCATCATGACAAATGATGTCTGGGAGGTGGTTCCTAGGCCTCAGAACATATTAGTTGTGGGTTCGAGATGGATCTACAAGATCAAATATGTTGCAGATGGCAGCGTAGAAAAATTCAAAGCCAGGTTTGTGGCAAAGGGGTATGCTCAAAAGGAAGGGATAGATTATGAAGAGACCTTCGCGCCAGTCGCCAGATATACTTTTATAAGATTCGTGATATCCATTGCTGCGCAGATGGGATGGGAGATTCACCAGATGGATGTCAAGACTGCGTTCTAGAATGGGGTGATAGAAGAAGAAGTATATATCAAACAACTAGAAGGCTTTGAGACGCATGAGCAGAAAACTCATGTGTGTAGGCTTAAGAAAGCCTCGTATGGACTTAAGCGAGCCCCTAGAGCTTGGTATGGTCGAAGTGATAGCTACTTTCTAACTAAGCCACCTGATACAGGGATATGGGGATACGGGGATATCGGGATTCGAAGAATCGAATACGGGTACGGTGACCCCGGAACAGGATACTTCTAGGATACGATACGTTATATATTATTTTATTAAAAAATATATATATTTTAAAAATATATATGTATTAATATATTAAAAATTAGATATTTTTTACACAAATTCATACTTAATTCATTGATTTAAACATAGATTTATCTATCATCTTAGATAGTCAAGGTTTTGTTTGAGTGATGGGTACATTTTTAGTAGGGTCATGATAGAGGAGTTTGACAACCAATGTCACTAACATCAAGGTACATAGAGGGATTGGCGCTCTTGATTAAATACGAGTTCCATACCCTAATACATGACAAAATTCGATGGAAACATTGCAATAACCCAATCCTGAAATCCTGAAAAACTGATAAGTCTGTTGGATTTTGAATGAGATCTAAAATTCTACTTTCTCCATATGAAATCCAATGAGGTCGGAACCACTCTCAAACATCCTGAGTCATTTCATGGTAATGTTAAAAATTTAAGTAAAAGGATGAAAATGAAGATTAAGGAAAATGTCACTTTTACTTTAGTTTAGCATTCTGCAGATCACATATCTTTAAGTTACATGAGCTTGATGCCTCATTAATTCCTCTTCAATTGGTGAAAAACAATGAGCAAAAAGCCCCAACATAAAAAAAAACAACGCTTTTTGGCAACGTGAGCTCGGCGCTATGCGATTTTTCACAGGGATCGCGAGGCGTGTCAAAACGGGATACGGTCAGGATCTGCGTACCCTCTGGATCACGCCGTACTCAGCTGGTGGGGCGAATCAAGGTGCGATGCGGTGTCACGGTGAGGTAGGGGATGGCACGATCGGCCTTTGTACGTAGATGATCTATTCCTGACAGGATCATCTAGGCTCATCAAGGACTGCAAGGAGAATTTAGCTGCAAAATTTGACATGAAGGATCTGGGGCTGATGCATTATTTTCTGGGGTTGGAAGTTTGGCAGCAGAAGGGTGAGATCTTCCTTGGTCAAGGGAGATATGCTATAAAAATCTTGAAGAGGTTCAAGATGGAGGACTATAGACCCAAGGCTACACCAATGATCACCAACTGGAAGAAAATTGATACATCTGAAGATGATGAGGTTGATCCTACCTTGTATAGGTAGCTCATAGGGTCCCTGATTTATCTGTTCAACACTAGGTCAGACATCGGTTATGCTGTCAACACCCTCAGTCAGTTCATGGTGGAACCAAGGAGGGCACATTGGGAAGCAGCCAAACATGTTCTCAGATATTTGCAGGGAACATTCAAGCTTGAATTGAGATACACCCGAGGCAATGACGTCAGACTGTGTGGGTTCATTGACACAAATTGGGCTGGGAGCCTAGTATATTAGAAAAGTACCAGTGGGTATTGTTTCAATGTTGGATCAGGAATGACCTCCTGGTGCAACAGGAAACAAAAGTTCGTGGCTCTGAGCTCAGTTGAGGCGGAATATATGGCTGCAAGCACTACTTTGTGCGAGGCCATATGGCTTAGGAAGTTGCTTGTGAATCTACTCAAGGAAAAGACAGAAGCGACCAACATTCTATGTGATAATCAAAGTTGCATCAAGCTCTCTGAAAATCCTATGTTCCATGATCGGTCGAAGCACATTGACATCAGGTGTCATTTCATCAGAGACTGTGTCCAGCGGGGAGCTGTACAATTACAGTAGACTCCAACAGGAGAACAGGTGGTAGACATCCTTACTAAGGCTTTGGGAAAGACAAAGTTTGTCTACTTCAAAGAGAAGATGTAGATGATCAAGAATCCATTTCAATAGCAGAAATGGGCTGATACAAAATTGAGAGGGAGCTGCAGTACAGATGAGGCAGTGGCAGTGGCAGTGTTATGGGCAACAGTACAAAAGGCAGCAGCGCATCAGATGAGGGAAGCAGTAGCCAGGCATCAACAACGCAGAGAAAGCTTCAGGGTTAGAGGAGTATTCAGCAAACATATTGTTAGAACACTTTCCTCGCTAAGAGGGAGTGTTGATTTTTGTAGCATTGGAAAGTGATCTAAGTCTCCAATTTGGTGAGGAGGCTTAGACACCAGTATTCCAAAGAACCTAGAAACCATTTGTGGAAATTCCACTTGGTTCATGTTTTATTAAAATAATTATTATTTTAATGGAGACCCTAAGTCTAAACTTAGGGAAATTAAATAATTAATGGGTATTAAGAAAACAAAGTGTGAATCTTCTAGAGAACGAAGATCAAGTCGAGTTTTAATCTTAGCCATTGATTAGACTTCTAATCTGGGTCGTTGATTCATCAATGAGTAGCTTATAAAAGAAGGCTTGGGGGTCATTTGGAAAGCAAGTCGGGCAAGCATTCAGTAACTCAAGGGAAGTCGATTATGAAGGAATATAATTCAATTTCAGAGGGAGATTTTGCAAGGGCAGGGGAAGCAAAGGGCAGCAACAGCGTCAGGGCACGAGGGAAGGGGGAAGAAAGGAAGCATAGAGGCAACACTCCAGAGCAGCGCATAGGCCTCATGCAGGCTTACGCTGGCTCTGTGCAGAGAGCTACGCAAGAGGCACATGGAGTGACGCAAGGAGGGCTAGGGAACCCCTCAGGTGTCAGAAATTCTTTGGAGGACTAAAGAAGATTTAGCTTAGGTGTATCTCGAGAAAATTTCTCAGTTGTTTCTGCCAGACTTTCCTTGTAAATATTTCATTGCTGAAGATTAATATATAAACCCACATCTACTGCACTGGTTTTCCCACATTGGGTTTTTCCGGGGACAACTGTCCAAAAATAACTGTCTATGTGATTGATTCTTATGCTTGCATTCTTTACTGTTATGTTCTCCACATTTACTTGGGTGATTACTACAGTAGTGTTTATTTCAAAATTTATTGGAAGAATTCTGTAAATAACTTATTGGAAGAATAAGTAGGAGTAGGAGAAATAAATCTATCACAGTTGTAGTATTTCAGGATTGAAATTTTCACAATTATCAATCTGAAGAGATCTCATAAGAAGAGTCGGATTGGTAACCCATCTGTATAACATCATATCAACCATCATTGTCATATAGCAAGGCCTTGACTAAAAACTCTCTCTCCACAAGACCAGAGCATAATGCTAGTGAGGCAAATGATTTATAAACACCATCATCATTCTCTCTCAAGGTACATACTCCACCCGGGTGTTCACAGAGTATGACCTTCCTTAGACTATTCTTATCCTGGATAGCTAGTCCTACTCCTCAAAGAATATTGGTCAACAACTACTCTTATCTTCGATTCCCTACCTCATCCTCAAAGAGTATCAGATGCTAGATGCTTATCCAATCCTCCATTCTGTCTTCCCAAGTGAAGACAAGAGTGATGTGCCTATCTCTCTGTCTCAACTAGGGAGTATACATCAACCAAACCAAGCTTGTCTCTCAAATATACAAGCTTCTTATTAGGAAAAGATTTTGCCAATATGTCAGCTACCTGCTCATCGGTGGAGATATATTGTCGCTGCAACAAACCATCTTGTACTAGCTTTCGAATATAGTAATACTTGTTGTTGATGTTGTTTGTCTTTCCATGAAATATTGGGACTTCAGACAATAATATAAAACTAGTGTTATCACAATGTATCATTGTAGGGTCCACCGATCCTTCAAACAAGTTGGATAACAGATTCCTCAACCAGTCTGCTTCTATGCTTACTTCATAAGCTGTAATATCCTCAGCCTCAACACTACTTAAAGAAACTATGTCTTTCTTTCTGCTCATCCATGAGATCATGAAGGATCCAAAACTGAAACATCCTCCCACAGTGCTTCTTCCATCTTGCTCATTGCCTCTCCAATCATAATTTGTATATCCAATCAAGTGGACATCATTCCTCCTATTATATTTCAGGAAGTAGTGGATGGTACCTTGCAAATATCTCAGTATATGTTTTGCTGTTATCCAATCATCATGCTTCGCCTCCACTTGGAATTGACTGAGAATATTTACTGCAAAACATATGTCTGGTCGAGTATTCACCAAGTATGTCAGTGAGCCAATCAATTGTCTATACTTGGAAGGATCCACAAGGATCAATTCAGAACTCCTTAGTATTTTCGAATTTGTGATCATCTGGGTGATCATAGGTTTGCAATCCATCATGTAAAACTTCTTTAACATCTTGATCACATACTTACCTTGAACTAGATAAATCTTATCAGGTCCTTGTCAGACTTCCAGTCCCAAATAGTACTACATCAGCCCTAGATATTTCATGTCAAATTCTGCTGCTAATTGCTTCTTGCATTCTTCAACTCTACATATAAAAGAACGATTATTGGTTCTTGTTGTTTTTCCACGATCTTGGGTCTAAGATAGAATCTTAGAACCTATGACGCTACCAAACCAAGAATCAAAATGATACTACTTTACATAGCTGAATATAACCTGTAGTAAATGTACTAGTGCACAAAATATGGACAACCCTTTAAAATTTTCAACCCAACTTCGCTATATTAATCAACATATAATACAACAGTCTAGGCTTCCCGGACCAGGGATAATGGCCTTCATACATCCACTAGTACAAGATACAAAATTGGGGCTTGATGTCGGTGCATCAACAACCAATCTACCCTCAACAAGATACTCTGAGCATCTAGCTGATGTAGTCGACTCTCTCAGCTCCTCTCGATCGTACCTTGTACCTTCCCGGTCCTACGGCTCCCGATCTGCAGCTCCTACCTCTATCAATGCTCCAAGTCTATCTGGCCACTGAACCTCGGCTATCAATCTACTCACAAGTCTAGGGCTACTCAAACTGCTCCTGGATGATCAAACTGTTGAGCTCAACAACTGCCACTCTAGCAACCATCTAAGTCCATAAAGATGGTGCACACCAGGATCCAACTTGGGCAATATCACGTTGTCCTCCAGCAGACCATAAATGCCCAATCACTATCCACACTTGGTCCACTCTCACGCTGCCCTCCAACAGTCCACAAGTGACCAATACTTGTTGTAGCATCTAACTCTGGCTAGGGAATCCTCACACCTAGGAAACCATCCTCTTGGCTACCAACATACTCCATCAACTTGTCTTCATCCACATCTGCACATTACATCAGCTCAAGAGGACAACCATACTTCTGCTTTGCAACATAATGTTGCTCCTCTTGACATGAAACATACCGACTTGTTGATGTAATTTTCCTAGGATATATACCAAATTGTCCAACTCCTAGGACTGCCATCCAACCAACAACACATTACCATAAAAACACCTCAACATACCTTTCTTGGGCTGATGATACTTCTTTTATGACTATGGTTTGGTCAAGGCACACTACAGTCACTTGCAGGCCCTCTCCTCCAGCTCCACAATCCTTCTACAACTACGACCTTCCTCCCTTAGGTTGCTTCTAGCATACGCTGCTCCTTTTGGTGGAATCCAGTCCTTGTTTAGGCCTTACAACCCACTACAGAAACTCAGATCTCCACCCAAACAAACTACAGGTCTGCGGCTCCCTTTTAAGAGGTTGTCAGATGTCCACACAATACAACCCAGAAATTCCTTCCACTAGCCTTGGTTTGCTTCCTAATTGTCTTATCCTAGTTAGGGCACCCTTTTCCACTGCAATAGCCCTCCAACTAGCCTCGGATCAGCTTGCTATTCCTTCCTAATAGGCCGTCTAGCCTTCCTTGATGCTTGGTCCCTTGTCTTGTCATTAGGCAGCTTGATTAGACCAACAAACTAGCTTTCAGCCTCCCAAAACTTACCATCACAGACTTCAACCTCTACTTGTAATCAAACAAGACTTTGACACCTAGTTTATGAAGGAATCCTGCAAAAAACAAGCCCAGACTATGACTCAAGCACCTCGGCCCTTCTGCAAGATGGAAATGGATCCCAAACAGTCTTGAAGAAGCTCATCTAAGCCTTCTTCTCCTTCGCTGGTCCTGCCCTTTCCACCCCACGGCCTGAATAGAAGTGCCCTCTCCTTATGGAAGTTTCTTGTCACTTCTTGCTGTCCTCTTGGATTTCCTTTTATGCCTCACACTAGGCCTTCTTTTATAGGATCCCATGATGTGCTCTTCCTCTTTCTATTTCTTTTAGCTGCATCAACTTCCTAGGGCAAAGTTTTCAGACCCTACCCAAGTGTGAGGATGTATGGGTGCCAAATCCCAAAGAAACAATGGTCAATTGAACCTAAAGAATGGATGTGAGGTATGGGCCTGTAATGTAAGATGGAAGGTGCTAAGTATGATATATAGGTTAGATGGAACTACATTATCTCAATCCAGGCTTCTCAAGCAGTGTCCCTCCTATACCCATTGGGCCATTAGAGGAGGCTATTGAGAAATCTAGGGCATAGTAATCATACAATTTCTCTTCTATTAGTAATTGCTTGTGAATGCTTTTTACTTCTTCAGATTAGGATCTTCTTTTACTTAGGTTATTAGTGTTCTTCTTCATCAAACAACTACCAATGCATAAACCATAAAGAGCCAAGAGACACAAAATATAGGCTATCATCCAGGGCTAAAACCTCTCACTCTTTGAGAGGAAAACCTGAACAAATTCTTCTTCTTATAGAGATTCCAATTGCATTCAATGCCAAAACCTCTCACTCCGTGAGAGGAAAACCCGAACAAATTCTCCTTCCTATAGAGATTCCAATTGACGAATACCAAGACCAAAACCCTTCACCTATTTGCCACTCCAAGACCAATCCACAAAGCTTCTTCTTCCTTCAACGAAATTCAAACTTCGTCCTCTTTTACTGCTGCCTTCCAAACCTCGGCTTCCTCTTCTCTGTTTCAGATCTGCAACTTCTTGGCTTCCTTCATAAATCCTAACATGTGTGAAGTGTCACCTTTGAGTCCTTGATACCCTTTGCTTTAGGTGGAGATTGCTTGTTTGTCAACTCGGCTTGCTGTCACCCTTGTTCTTTACCCAAAATACTTTCCTCATAGTGACTGATATTTCGGCCTTCTTCCTGCAATGGAAAGCACAGATCTCTTGCACGTGTGGAGGTTAGTTGGCCCACAAAACAGTCCAAATCAACACTTAGATACCTCGCTGCTCCTTCCTTTTTTCTCAGTGGTAATTAGGCTCCCTTGATGACCCTCGCACTTCAGACCTTGACCAAATTGTGTCTCTGAAATTGTGTCTCCTGAACATAGGCCGAGCTGCCTATCTATAGTGGTTTGCCTCTGTAATCAGCCGACATGAAAGAGCTGTTTGTGCTTGGTCTTGGAGGGCTTACATACTGATTTAATGACTCATACACAATGTAACATACCCAAGAAGGGTCCTTCATACATGACATAGACTCAATTTGACCTTTATGACTAGTTGACAAATCCTAAAAGCTCACAATGGGAGCCATTACTAAAATAAAACTCCTTGCTCATGAAACCCATGAGACAAGCATTACAGTAATAATTTTATTTTTCTTCTTTTCATCAATTATAAAATCACAATTACACATGTCATTATGAAGACCGAACCTAGTTACATTTTTCAACGGAGGCCCCACTGGACTAGGATCAAAGAGTAATCCCCCATTTAAGTTGAGAGAACAAAATAACGCTCAAAACCCCTCCTCCTTCTAGATCACCCCATAGTCCATATCAAATGCCCAAATAGAAACAAGCATAAGAACCTGATTGCAAAATGATTAAATTACCTTTTGACTGGAAGCCCACCTTCGTCTATGTGCTCATGTTGGATGTGTGAGAAGTATATGGCTGATGCAAGTGGCTTAGATATAATGGCACACCATCAGCTAGTGGTGGCTGTCATGGGCTGTTGGTTGGCTGGTTGTCTGTAAGGAATAGGATAAAAGTTATCTCCTAGGGGTTACCCATTTTGGTGTTTAACAGTGGTCATGCATAATGCAATTGAAATTGGTACGAATTTTATGTTTAGGTTATATTGGATCTCAACATTTTGTGTAGCTTATACATTCTTCTCAACATGCAAAAAACCACGGTGAGCTTCATGGGGTCTCACTATAAAATTTAACCAGCTTCCCTTCTAGCAATAATACGATTTCAAAATTTGCAGATGACCAAGCAACTGCACCATGCATTTAGAATGATGTCACTGAAGAGTTAGATAGTGATTAAAGGATCGCTTAGTCCTGATAGATATGGCTCTATAATCAGAAATATTAGATATTGTGAGATGATGCAAAGATAAGGAAGTATATTTTTTTCCTTTATGCATATTACAGTCAGATTACGACTAGAAATCATCACTATAATCCCAGGCATTCAAGGGACTTCTGAATGCTGAAATTCTTTCAATTATGCATCTTGTTTTGTAATAATAAACAAATTACATTTTATTATATATTGTTGAGAATTCACTAATACCTTTTATGTATCAGTAAATCTTAAAATATGATTTTGGTGTGATGGATGCAACTAGTTGTCTTTTACAATATAAAATAACTGGCAGATACATGCAAGACTGTCCTTGAGAATCCTCTAATGGCACAGAAAAATGCGTACAAGCAGTAAAATTATATAGTACTTTTACAAGCATTCCATTAAAATTTTGTTGTATTTAAGAATGATTCTCCTATTTCTGCTATCTATTCTTTTAGGTGATGGTAGATGAATATTCTGCAATTAAAAGGGTGATGATAAAGGAATACGCACAACATTATTCTGAGGTGATTTCCAATAAAATCCCTGGATAGCTGCAGCAAACAAGTCACATGCTGCAAGAGCATATATAAGAAGGGCATTCAATCCCATCCATTCTAGTAATACCATTGGACGCCTATACCCAGACATATCAACCTGCACAAAGAAGCCAAATTCTTTAAGTGTCCATTATGGATAGAACTAATGTTAGATAAACTGCTATCAATAATGCTCATGCAAAAGAAATTTATTTTATACTCATTAGCACATGGATATCCTTGGCTAGTACTGCTTCCCTGAGATTAATGATGCACTAATGAATGGAATTTTACCTAAGCTGCCAGGGTGCTTGGTTTCGGAGGTGAGGATGGGGATGGCAAGAGGGCCAACATATTTTGAAACAGGGGACTTGTGTTCATCAAGGGTACACTATAAGCATATATATTTTATAATATAGATGGAAAATCTATAAAAAAAATTGAAAACATGCACATTGCATAATGTCATTTTCAGCAACAACAAAAGCAAACACATTTCTTCATTAAATTTTTGAACAATCATACAAAAAAATGCAGAATAGTCAACTTGATCTTTATGATTGAAAAGTTAAAATTGACATTAATAATGTGAAAATTTCTGAATCGAAATTACAGAAACCCTACTGTGGTATTATGGTTTACTTCTCCTACTTGTTTAATTTAATTAACAAGTTATTTTTTTCTGAAATATTCAGTAAAACATCAAAGTAAACACTACTGAAGCCTACACATACATACAGATCAAGAACAGAAGAATAAAGCCCACATGACAAAGGACAATATTTTTCGGACAAATGCCCCTGGAAAAACCCAATGCGGGAAAACCGGTGCAACAGCTCTTAGAAGGTTTTATTATTATGCAGAATTCTGAATACATTCAAGGACACCAGACATGGTTTGCCCAAACAGAGAAAATCACGGCAGATGTACCTCTATCACTCGGAGTCAAAAAATATGGCTGATTCACATAAGGATAAAGAACCCCACGGGTGCCTACGCAATCTCTGCATCACCCTTCAGTGTGGCTACTTCACACCTTCTGGATCTGCTGAAAACGAGCCCTTTCTGGCCCACTGGAACCTCAGCGATGCCTCTCCCGGCACAACATCAGCCCTATGGCCCTACGTGAGCCTCTGCGTAGCGTTGGCTGGCCTTGCGTCACCCAAGCTAAGCCTACGCAGCCTCTACACAGCTTTGGCTTGGCCTGTGTCACCCTGGCTGAGCCTACGCTGCCTCTGCGTTGCTCTAGCTTGGCTTGTGTCATCCTTTTTGGGTCTCTACACTGCTCTGGTACATATCTGCCTCTCTGCCAATTTATCCTCGGCCTAGAATCTGAAATTCCACTGTCGATCTACCCCTCACTCCACTACAAGCTCACTCGAAAATTCTCAGCAAACCGCGCCTTAGAATTTCGACTTAGCTCAAGTGCTGCTAATATTGTGTGTACCTCCAACTGACCCCAAGTCTTCCTTTAATACTTTTCTCGTTGAACATTCAACGATCGTGATCTAATCTCTAATTGATGGCTAAGATTAGAAAAGACTTGATCCACGTCACTTAGAATATTCTCACCCACATGTCTAAATTAATTCACTTTAATTATTTAATTTCCCTAAGATAGACTTAGGGTTTCCACTAAAATAATTAATATTTTGAATAACTTAGGTTCCAAGTGGAATTTCTCCAAACGATTTCTGGGTCTTGGAGATCTCATGTGCTCTAGCCCCTCCACAATGTTTCGGAGCTAGAGCACATCCGATACTACCCAAAATATCAACACTCCCTTTTAGCGAGGAATGTGCTCTAGCAACACTTCAGTCCAGAAGCATTACTCTAATCCATGGCATCGGTCCCCTATGGTGCTGATGCTCGGCCCACTGCCCCTCATCCACTGTGTTGTTGCCTTCTGTACTACTGCCCATGACTCTACCACAGTCACTGCCTCATATGTACTAAAGCTACCTCTCAAATGCTACATCATGCTGCCCATAGCACTGCCACGACTAAATGTTGCATTACAACTCAGTTGTTGAGAAGTAAACAACTGAAGGACATCACCCAAAATACTGACAAACAAGTCAGTTTGGTTGCATCTCGATACCGAAACACCCTCTGCTGCTGGACTGCGCTGACCCTCTGAAGCTCTGCGTTGTCTACTGCTCTGCACTGCCTCTGCGTTGCTGAAATCCCATCAGCCTCTGTGTTGTTGCTTCCACGCTGTTGCTGCCTCTCCTTTGCGTTGCTCCAGTCTTCAGCGTCCTAGCACTGCCAAAGTGCCTCCACGATCCTCTGCACCAACTAACTCCAGTCATCCTGCTATTGTCTATAAGGGCTCCCGTAGCTCATATGTGATCCAAGAGTTTGGGCACCTCAAGTATCTGCCCTACATCTACAGTCCAAGAGAATTACAGATCAATACCGTCCCACCTCTTCTCTCGAGGTACATGAGCACTCATGGCCACATCATCATTACTACCATCATCCCCCTTGGCTACCGCAGCCTTGGAATTTGAATCTTCCTTGTCCTTTTTCTTCTGAGGGCAAGTATTGGCGAAGTGTCCCAATTCGCCACATTTGAAGCACTATACCTTTGAGAGGTCCTTCTTCTTCTTCCCTGTTGAGATTTTGTGTATTTGGGGCAGCATCATTTGTGCTCTAGCTCCCAAATTTTGTGGAGGGACTAGAGTACACTTGATCTACAAGACCCAGAAAGGGATTTGGGAAATTTCATCTGGTTTGGGAGATATTTAATTAATTAATTATTTTAATGTATTTCCTAACTGTAAACTTAGGAAAATGAAATAATTAAAGTTAATTAAATTAAACATGTGATGAAATTGTCTTAAGTCACACGGATCAAGCCTTCTTTTAACCTTAGCCATTGATTCAAGATCTGATCATGGTCGTTTGTTTCCCAATGAGAAAAGTATAAAGGAAAGGCTTGGGGTCATTTGTAAAGACACACAGAGGTAGAGCACTGAAGCTAAGCTGAGATTCGAGGGCGAGTTTGCTAAGAATTCTCAGAAGTGTTTCAGCTGCAGAGAGGGGAATTTAGACCAAGGGGATGATCTGATCCCTGGGTCTAGAATCAGTAAGAGAAAGAGATCAGCTCAGAGAGGTAGCGTAGAGAAGGAGGAAAGCAACAACAGAGAGGGCAACAACTGTGCTACGTAGGTGTTGTGCAGTCCCTCCTAGGACAACAAGATTCAGCTGGAAACCCTCATGGGTTACGCAGACCCTACGGGGCAACGTAAGGACTGCGTCTCCCAGTCTGGGGTAACGCAACCCTTTCCAGGCCAGCACTGAGGGACGCAGGGGCTTTAGGGCAGCGCTGGGGTTTCTAGGGCCTAATTTTGGCTGAGTCTTGTAAATCCCGTTTGAGAGTGTGGATCAGTCATTATTTTGGCTTCAGAACAACCAGTGAGTTGCATATCTATTATTTCTCTATTGGGTTTTCCAGATCTGGAACCCAGATTTGTTGTATTTAGAAAATTCTTAATAATAAAACCCTCCAGCAGCCAGCAGACCGATTTTCCCACATTGGGTTTTTCTGGGGACTCTTTGTCTAGAAAATCACTATGTCACTTTGTCTATGTGTGCATGTACTTTTTCTAGATCTGGATTGGTGAAAGTCTGGTATGTGTTTTGCTTCGACATTAATCTGAATTTTCAGCTTAATAACTTAATTAAGTACGAGGAGCATAACCAGATCTAACAGTATATTTCTACATAAGTGTAACATTCAGAAATTTTCACATGTATCAAAGCAATTGCAGATCTAGGAGGGTCACTAGTAGAAGACTAAAGGTTATTGCTGTAGAAAGCAACAGGAAAAGGCAGTAGAAGGGCAGATCTGGAGGGACAGTGCAATTTTTAGAGCTGTAGAAGTTACGCAGAGGGCAGGGTGACGCAGTCCAACGCCGTCTCACAACAAGCCCACGCAATAACTGCACAGAGGCAGCGCAGAGACAACGCTGGCATTGTCAGAAGCCAGCCAGTGTGACACAGATCTGAATCTGTCAGATCCAGAAGATCCTAAAGCATAGCTGCAGAAATTTAGAAGGTACTGGTGGGGTTAAATTTCTGAAGTTTTCAAATTTTTAGACTAAGCACAAGTGACAAAGAGCGGGAGGAGATCAGCTTCTCAGAGGATCAAAGAGAGCTGAATCATTGTTGATCTGGAAGATTTCCAAGGAGGGAAATCAATTGTCAGAGGGAGCAGAAGGTGCCTATTTTGCCAAGGGCCTTAGATCTAGTTCTCTAGAAAAGAGAAAGGGAAGTTCCGACACATTTTTGAGCAGATGGCTCCTCATGGACTGCATGATCAGGACAAATTGGATGGCCTTTCCAACTTCTCAATTTGAAAGGCTAGGATCCTGATAGTCCTAGAGGCATATCATCTAAGAGACCATGCAGAGAAAACTCTGGCCACACCTACCGATGCAGATCTCCTACGGAAGCATAATGAAGTTGTTGGACATGCCAAGTGGCTAATCATGGATATAATTGTTGAAAAGTGTAACTAGGTAGGTCTTCATATTGACTATGTAACTAGTGTCATATATGAAGGATCTAGAAATTCTACAAGACGAAGTCCAGATCCTATGGAAGAGTAGCTTTCATTTACGCTGGAAGAAATGTTATATAAAGTGTATCAAGTCGGCCTCCCTACAACATGACAGATCGGCCTAAAGTAAGTGAGCATTATTATATATATATATACCTATTCTGCGGATTATAAGAGGACATAGATTCAGACACCTTTGAGTTTGGCGGATATATGACAGCGTAGATCACAGATACATTTGATGATCATCTCTCTGAAATAGTATGCGGAGAACATAAACAAAGTAATATGTAATACGTTGAAGCAGATTGCGTATCACTATGAAGTAGCTTGCGGATAATATATGTTTGTAAGCAGATTACGGATAATATAATACGAATCAGACTCCGAATCAGTATAAAGAAGATTGCGGATATTATGAAGCAAGTTGTGTATAAATATGAAGCAGATTGCGGATTGTTTTTAAGAAAGAAAACAATGTGAATTCAATCTGAAATGATACAGTGCAACATTCATGATCTCTGAAGTAACACAGCAACATTATAATGATGTAACGCCATGCGGTCAACGCAGTGACAATTTGCGGATAACCTAAGTGAGGTTCAGTGCGGATTTTAGAAAAATTGTTCTGCGTGAAGTATTAAGAATATTGGGACTATCTGATATATGATGTGTACCAAGCCTAACTATTCTGTTACTGATGCTATTGTTTTTTATGGTTGTTTGATGTTTTAAACATAATCATAATAATGAACGAAGATGATAAGTAAAGAAGTAACTCAAACAGCTATCATGTATGAAAATTTTTCATTAAATCTTGCCCTACCTAATTCTCAACATGGTATCAGAGCCAAGGTAACAGCTAAGGAAAGGGCATACAATCTAAGAGACACTCAAGGAATCGCAGATCAGTCTACCAAGACAATATTCAGAAATCCTTCTCTGAGATTTTCGGTGACACACCTTTGTGATTTTCGGATGGCACAACAGAGATCGAGATTCTCTGAGTTTTTCGGAAGACATTATAAGATGACTAACACTATCATAATTTCAGATATCTCCCACTGAAAAGATCATAGTCTCGGGCCAATCACAACATGTGATCTCTTCTGTTGAAATCACAGTCATGATCTCGGTGGCAGTAGGATGGTACAGTGTCATGAAAGGGTGTTGTGCCTTCTCGGTACTATCACAGTGAAAGATGAGGGCGCAAAGATCTTCGTGTTGTGCCTTGGTGTCAATTTAATGGTCTCGATGATGGAGCAATGATCTACATTGAAGAAGATCATCAATCAAATCAAGGCAAATAAGAATTCACATCATCAAAGAATTGAATCCGCTAGTCATCTTATAAAGGAATCTACAATTGAAAATAACACAAAGTATAAACAACCAAAAGAAACATTTCATATCTACAAAGAAGACATTTACATCAAGGACCCTTCCCTTATTCTTAGAGAAGGTCATCCAAAGAAGCAATAATCTCCATCAACAAAAGGAAGCTGGATCTAAAGATGTTGTCACCATAATTGAAACAATCTCCTTTATTGAAGAAAATCCTTTTCATTTGAAAGCATATCATCCAAAAGGAGAGCACTGATACATCTTTTCCCAACCATCAACGAAGCAATCAAGCTGAAGCCTTGATCACCAAATCTTGATAGTTGGTTAAATGACTTGTTTGCGGCTGGGCTGCAGGGGAATCCCTGCATGAGGAGGATAGTCACAGTCCTCTAAGAAAGCAAAGTCATGAAAAGTCTATGAAGGATTGGAGACATCAAGAGAATATATGATAAGCTGAAAGAACTATTCTATGCAATAAATAAGGTTATGTCACTTAGACCCAATTTACACAAAATTGAGGTATCAAAGAATGAAGGGATATCTTCATAAGATCTTAACTGTGAGATCTGGAAAATATGATAGGATGGACAACGTAACAAATAGACAAGAAAATTACCTCATTCAACTTGTGGTCTCTATGCTAGATCAAGGGCACAAAATGTTGAAGGATAAAAGATTCAAACATTTGTTGAGGAAATGTGGAAGACTTATGGACATTACAACAAAGATGGTCCTAAAGGGACAATCTCAATAGGAGAAAGAAAGGAAGTTCATATCATCGAAAAGAATGGAGAAAGCTAAAGAAAAGAAGTTCAAGGAAAAATCATGCAAACTTATGAATAAGGAATTGATTTCTGTTGGAAGCAATGTAGCATCCTGATCGAAGCATGGCAGGAGCTCCTGGTAAATCAGCTCCGGGGGAAAAACCTCTAATAACATTACTAATGGAAAGCAATCATCAAGAGCAAGGGTCATCATGGAAACATATTTCTGAAATGTGATATAGATGAAGCAGACCAAGAGAATGAAGCTCTTCATTCCTGAGAAATTGCTACAGGATGACTCAAGGGAAAAAGGGTACGAGGTATGTATATATTTATATGCTAACATTGGATGTTGTGAAGTCATGTCATATGGTTGCAGGTAATGAATTTCTGTATTTTGAAGTATGATATGTGGAGGAGCATCTCTCAGTGCACGGACAGATGAAATCAACATAATATGTCCTCATGGAATATGAGGTGGTTTGTAATATTCCCAATTAGCTTTGCTAATTGGAATATTTCATTTTTGCTTTATTTTGCCGCTTTAGCTAGAAATAATAAATAAAGTGAGAAATAAGAGGGGTCACCTCACTTTAGTCACCTCACTTTATAAATAAAGTGTTCTTTTCCTAGTAGATTGACGTTATAACTTAAGAGAGGGGGCCTTGGGGGTCCACATGAGTATGATGGGGGGAGGCATCAGGCTGACCCAAGGTAAACTGCGCAGGTCAAAGGAGAGTTAAGTTTTGGAGGGAGTTTGGCATTATAAAAGGAGAGGTTCTCACCTCATTTGGATCATTCATGATTTGAGATTATTATTGAGAGCTAGACTTCTGTCTGCTTCAGCACGCCGGTTGTTTAGTCGGTCTGCAGCACTGTTTAGTGCAACCGAGTGTCTCCGGTCGGAGATCTCACCCTTAGCCTCGGGGAACTTCGAGTGCCTGCCCTGGTAAGGTTATTTCTGGTTTCACCCTTAGCTTCGGGGGACTTCGAGTGCCCGCCCTAGTAAGGTTATGTTCTGAGTACACTTTTCAGTTTCAGCAGAAAGTAGCAGCAGTTTCTGGTACAGATTTGGAGAAGAAGAAGCCCTCTTGTGGGTATTGTGGGTACAGCAATTCGAGCTCCGAAGGACTGTTCGGGGAGGAGTGTGACAGTCGGCTGGGGAGAAGGGGTCACGGTGTTCAGGGAGGGACGCGATCCAGTCAGCGAGAAAACGACATCCCGGGAGGAGGAAGGGCCTTGGTCAGTTTGTGGGAGTGGTATCCGAAGGAGGATGCAGATCTGAAGGCCATTGATAGATCCAGCCTTGGAGAGGGTAGATCTGAGCAGATATTTGCAGATCTAATTTTGTATGTTGCAGATCTGAAGGTATAGCACTAGATCCAGCTTGGGAGATTGCAGATCTGAGGAGATATTGGCAGATCTAGCCTAGATCCGAAGAGGTAACATCAGATCCAGCCTTGGAGGCTGCAGATCTGAAGAGATATTGTCAGATCCAGCATAGATCTGAAGGATTGGTAGCAGATCTGATCTAGGAGGACGCAGATCAGGAGGGACAGTACGCAGATCTGATGGGAGGCTTCAGATCCAGCAGATCTGAGCATTCAGGAGGCAGATCCACTTCCCAGTCTTCAGCTCATAGCACCAGCGCAGTCCAGCTCCAGTCTTCAGAGCAGCTAGGACGTTGTCCTTGTTGCAGCCATTATTCTGTCTGAGAGGGTCTCCACTTGCCTAGGGCAAGGATAGGTGCACTTACTCTGATTTTCTTGTACTCCTCTCTATGTACTTTCTGATTAATAAAATGGCTCAGTTTTCTGGAATCCTACGTGCAATTGTTCAGTGATCTGGTTCAGCATTGTATTTTCTATATCTGTCTGGCAAATTTCTGTTTATTACTGGTTATTTCCCTTTGGGGATATTACATGGTTGTATATGAACGAGAAACTAGAAAGGGTGTAAGTCCCCGGGAATGTGCAGAGAGGAGGAAGATCATGAAATGCAACCATGTCAAGAGGCAGTTATCATCCAGAAGCCAAGAAGATGTGACTAAGAGATCTCCTGGGAGGATATGTAGACTCTGACAAAAGTCTGGTAAAAAGACCATTGATAAAACATATCATTAGGAGATGTGTCAATTTGTATGAAGGATGTCGATATCCATAGGAAGATGTCGTGGTGAAATATCATCACTAAGGTAACTTTTGTTCTAAAAGTTCATATGTATATGTTTATCTGAATGAACTTGTGCAGGGTTGCTAATCATAAGAAAGGATGCATGATCCTTGGAGATGACTCAAAGGAAAGCAGCATGGCATAATGATGGACCAGATAAGGAAGTTTGATGAATCACTTTCTAATAGCTAACATGACTCAGGATGAAAGTGATGGATGATCTGTGCCCTATGAATCTAAAAGTTGGAGATTCCTCAATATCGAAATCCATGACATCAAAGACAGGAATTCTTCATGAGCAACTGGGTGTCTCACCATTTTTGCTGGAGGTCCCTGGTTAAGAGGGAGCCTGATGATAAGTTTCTTACTTGGAAGAAACTTGGTAATTCCTAAGAATGAGTTTAGGTACATTCCTCGTATAGGAATGAGTACATTCCCTTGTGGAATAGGTCCTCCCTGGTTGAGAGGGAGAGATAGACACATCATTCTGATCTTGGGAAGACAGAATGGAGGACTGGGTAATCATCTGGCATTCGATACTTTTTGAGAATGCGATAGGGCATTTATGATAATAGTCGGGGATCGATATTCTTTGAGGGCTAGCTACCCAAGAGAAGAATAGTCCAAGAAGGTCATACTTTGGGAACACCCGGGTGGAGTATGCACCTTGGAGAGACAATGACGAAGGTGTCTATAAGTCATGTGTCTCGCTAGCATTGTAGCCCATTGTCTCGTTAAGAGATGGGGTTGTTAGTCAAGGCCTTGCACTAGGACAATGCTGGTTGATATGATGCTATACAGATGCGATTACCAATCCAATTCTTCTTATGAGATTCTTTTGTTTGAAAGTAACCATGTACCTGTATGAATACCTCCCTAGTTAAGAGGGAGTGTTGAAAAGTGTAACTAGGTAGGTCTTCATATTGACTATGTAACTAGTGTCATATATGAAGGATCTAGAAATTCTCCAAGACGAAGTCCAGACCCTATGGAAGAGTAGCTCTCATTTACGCTGGAAGAAATGTTATATAAAGTGTATCAAGTCAACCTCCCTACAGCATGACAGGTCGGCCTAAAGTAAGTGAACATTATTATATATATATATATATATATACCTATTTTGCAGATTATAAGAGGACATAGATTCGGACACCTCTGAGTTTGACATATATATGACAGCGTAGATCACAGATACATTTGATGATCATCTCTCTGAAATAGTATGCGGAGAACATAAACGAAGTAATATCTAATACGTTGAAGAAGATTGCGTATCACTATGAAGTAGCTTGCGGATAATATAAGTTTGAAAGCAGATTACAGATAATATAATACGAAGCAGACTCCGAATCAGTATAAAGAAGATTGCAGATATTATGAAGCAAGTTGTGTATAAATATGAAGCAGATTGCGGATTGTTTTTAAGAAAGAAAACAATGTGAATTCAATCTGAAATGATACAGTGCAACATTCACGATCTCTGAAGTAACACAACAACATTATAATGATGTAACACCATGCAGTCAACGCAAGGACAATTTGCAGATAACCTAAGGGAGTTCAGTGAGGATTTTAGAAAAATTGTTCTGCATGAAGTATTAAGAATATTGGGACTATCTGATATATGATGTGTACCAAGCCTAACTATTCTGTCACTGATGCTATTGTTTTTGATGGTTGTTTGATGTTTTAAACGTAATCATAATAATGAACGAAGATGATAAGTAAAGAAGTAACTCAAACAGCTATCATGTATGAGAATTTTTCATTAACTCTTGCCCTACCTTATTCTCAATAGTAATTAAGGACCATATTGTCCCACACATAGCTGAAAAGAAGACAACTAATGAAATGTGGAAGGCCTTAACTTCCCTATATGAGGGAAAGTCTGTCCAAAGGAAGATGATGTTGGAGACTCAAATGCGGTCATTCATGATGACCAAGGGTGAAGACATGGAACATTTCCTCTTTAGATTGCAGTCGATCAGAGATCAGTTGACTGCAACAGGTGCTAAGGTGGAAGATGAGCTGATGGTCAAGACTGCTCTCAACACAGTCACAGATGAGTGGGAAACCTTTGTCCAAAGTTTCTTGGGTAGAGCGAACATCCCAGATTGGGACAACTTGAGGGGAATTCTGCATCAAGAAGAACTCCACAGAATCACTAAGAAGAAGTACAACTCTGGATTGAACAAAGTAAAGAAGGAAGATGAAGAAGATGCAGGCTTGGCATCAAAGAGGCAGCAGGGAAAGACGAAGAAGGATCTGTCTAAGATCAAGTGTTTCCAGTGTGCGGAACAATTGTCCTCAAAAGAAAAGGGACAATCAAGCTTCTTCTTCCAAGGCTAATGTGGCAGATGATGGGTCGGAAGATAATGCAGCCATGAGCGCTCATTAACCACGAAAGTGGGGCGATATGGATCTGTAGAGGAGCTATAGAATGGGGGCGGGATCCTTGAGTAGGTCATCTCTTGGATCACATGCGAGCTACGACAACCCTAAGACAGTAGCGAGACAAGTGGAGCAGTGGGTACATAGATCACGGATGAAGCAGAGGCAGATCTGAAGGCTAGAAGGAGCAGCACAGTGCAGATGCAGCAGCAGCGCAGGAGCTGATGTGACTTCAGTAGCGTAGAGCTAAGTTGCTTACGTAGAGCAGAGTTGCAACAACGTGGAGGCTTCAGGAGGACAACGCAGCACAACTGCAGCGTGAGGGATTTCAACACAAGGGGTTGATGTGACTTCAACGGTGCAGAGGGAGTCTTCTTACACAGTGCAGAGCTGTTGTTGTGCATCATCCTTCACATGCCAGCACAGATCAACAGCCTATGGAGCTTCAGTGATGAGGATGCAACCCAACTGACATTTTTGTCAAAGATTGGGCAAGAAATTTAGTTGTTTCCCTCAACAACTGAAGTTGCAGTGCAGCAGATCAGCAGTGGCAGTGCTATGAGCAGCACAGATGCAACAAATTGAGAGGGAGCCATAGTACAGATGTTGCAGTGGCAGTGGTAGCGTCATGGGCAGCATTACAGAATGGCAGCAACAATTTAGAGTTGAGTGGCAACAGGCCAAGCATCAACAACACAAAACCAATGCCCAAAATCTTGTAATTCATAGGGTGATGTATTGCTAGAGCACACTCCTGATGCTAAGAGAGAGTATTGAGATTTTGTGTATTTGGAGTAGCATCAGTTGTGCTCTAGCTCCCAAATTTTGTGGAGGGACTAGAGTACACTTGATCTACAAGACCCAGAAAGGGATTTGGGAAATTTCATCTGGTTTGGGAGATATTTAATTAATTAATTATTTTAATGTATTTCCTAAGTGTAAACTTAGGAAAATAATTTTTTTTTGTTAATTAAATTAAACATGTGATGAAATTGTCTTAAGTCACATGGATCAAGCTTTCTTTTAATCTTAGCCATTGATTCAAGATATGATCATGGCGTTGGTTTCCCAATGAAAAAAGTATAAAGGAAAGGCTTGCGGTCATTTGTAAAGACACACAGAGGCAGAGCACTAAAGGTAAGCTGAGATTCTAGGGCAGGTTTACTAAGAATTCTCAGAAGTGTTTCAGCTGCAGAGAGCGGACTTTAGACCAAGGGGATGATCTGATCCTAGGGTCTAGAATCAGCAAGAGACAGAGATCAACTCAAAGAGGCAGCACAAAGAAGAAGGAAAGCAACAACAGAGAGGGCAGCAACTGTGCTACGCAAGTGCTGCGCAGTCCCTCCTGAGACAGCGTGATTCAACTGGAAGCCCTTAGGGGTTACGCAGAGACCCTAAGGGGTAGCGTAAGGACTCCGTCACCCAGTCTAGGGTAATGCAGCCCTTTCCAAGCCAATGCTGAGGGACGCAGGGGATTCAGAGGCTGACGCAGGGGCTTCAGGGGCAGTGCTGGTGTTTCTAGGGTCTAATTTTGGCTGAGTCTTGTAAATCCCATTTGAGGGTGTGGATCAATTATTATTTTGGCTTCAGAACAGCCAATGAGTTGCAGATCTATTATTTCTCTGTCGGGTTTTCCAGATCTGGAACCTAGATTTGCTGTATTTAGAAAATTCTTAATAATAAAAACCCTCCAACAGCCAGCAGACCGATTTTCCTGCATTGGGTTTTTCCGGGGACTATTTTTCCAGAAAATCACTGTGTCACTTTGTCTATGTGTGCATTTACTTTTTCTAGATCTGGATTGGTGAAAGTCTGTTATGTGTTTTGCTTCGATATTAATCTGAATTTTTAGCTTAATAACCTAATTAAGTAGGAGGAGCATAACCAGATCTACCAGTAGATTTCTGCATAAGTGTAACATTCAGAAATTTTCACATTCCCTTGCTATTTCCTTTGTCCCTTGGATGTGAAAGTTGCATCTTCTTCCTCCTTGATCTTGGCTCCTCCGCTATTGCTGCCCATCTTGGACATCCTCCTAATCTCCTCTTGACAGAGAGTTGCCCACATGTTCTCCCAATTTGGAAGTTGTGCTCTGCCCAAAATACTTTGGACAAAGGTCTCCCAATCATCGGTGACTGCATTCAGGGAAATCCTCACCATGAGACTATTTTCAGGAGTTGCCACCATAGCAACCAACTGATTTCGAATTTCCTTCAACCGAATAAGTAAGGGATCGATTTCCTCTCCCTTGTCCATCTGAAATAGTCACTGCTGATTCTCCAAAAGCATCTTCCTCTGATCAGAAGTACCTTGATACAATGTGGTCAAGGTCCTCCACATCTCACTTGTTGTATTCTTCTCGGCAGTGTGTGGGACCACATGATCCTTCACCCCGTCCATTATCAAGCACTTGGCCTTTGCTTGCGCTTCCTCATACTTCTTCAACGGATCAGCATTGAACGAGATGGCCACAACCTTCTCGGCATAATCTTTGATGCGATACTCATCCAGGACAGATAGGATCCTGCCCTTCCAGATGACGAAGTTAGATGCTCCATCTAACTTGTCTTGATCCCTCAGTCCAAGAGAGGCCATCTTTGCTCAACAATGTCGAAACGAATGCTCTTCTCCCTTCTTCTGCTGCTACTCTCAACAAGAGACTAGTTCTGGGTTTCTTGGCGATAGAACACCCTCTAGAGAATACGCTCCCTATGACCAGTGAATTCCTTCTCAAAAATCCTCGACCAATTTTTTTGAATAAGCCCTCTCCAATCACTCCGCTGATCGGATCTCACACTTCTTGGCTAGAAAGTCTGTTGAGGAACTGCGTCCCCTTACTTTTTCAACCCTGCTAGACATTTTTTTGCACCGACAGAAACAATGCCCCACCAGCAACTTTGAAAAAAACTGCACTTCTAGCCACAACAACTGGCACAGTGTCATCCCTTCTTGAACTGTGTCACCCTCTTGGGCCTGCGTTAGCCTCTGCGTGAGCTAGACAGGCTCTGCATCACCCTTCTGGGTCTGCGTGTCCTTCAGGTGTTGTGCTGCCTCTTTCTATACTTGCGCTGTCTCAACCCCTTTCTTGCAGAAAAAAATCTTCGTCACTTCGTTGATGGCTTCAGCTCACCCTAATCTGCAATAGCTCTAATACCATGTGAGAATTTCTAAATCCAAATTACAAAAAACCTACTACAGTATTCTGGTTTACTTCTACTTGTTTGATTTAATCAACAAGTTATTTTTTCTGAAATATTCAGTAAAACATCAAAGTAAACACTACTGCAGCCTACACATACATACAGATCAAGAACTGAAGAATAAAGCCCACATGACAAAGGACACAATATTTTTCGAACAAATGTCCCCGGAAAAACCCAATGTGGGAAAACCGGTGCAGCAGCTCTTAGAGGGTTTTATTATTATGCAGAATTATGAATACATTCAAGGGCACCAGACATGGTTTGCCCAAACAGAGAAAATCATGGCAGATGTACCTCTATCACTCAGAGACAGAAAATATGGTTGATTCAGCTAAGGATGAAGAACCCCACGGGTGCCTACGCAGTCTTTGCATCACCCTTCAGTGTGGTTGCTTCACACCTTCTAGATCTGCTGAAAACGAGCCCTTTCTTGCTCACTGGAACCTCAGTGCTGCCTCTCTTGGCACTGCGTCAGCCCTATGGCCCTGCGTGAGCCTCTGCGCAGCACTGGTTGGCCCTGTGTCACCCAGGCTGAGCCTACGCAGCCTCTGCACAGCTCTGGCTTGCCCTGCATCACCCTGGTTGAGCCTACGTTGCCTCTGCGCTGCTTTGGCTTGGCCTGCATCACCATTGTTGGGTCTTCGCGTTGCTCTGGTACGGATTTGCCTCTTTGCCAATGTATCCTTGTCCTCAGATATGAAATCCTACTGTTGATATGCCCCTCACTGCACTACAAGCTCACTCAAAAATTCTCAGCAAACCTCACCCGAAAATTTCGACTTAGCTCAAGCACTGCTACTATTGTGTGTACCTCCAACTAACCCCAAGCCTTCCTTTAATACTTTTCTCGTTGAACATTCAACGATCGTGATCTAATTTCTAATCGACGACTAAGATTAGAAAAGACTTGATGCACATCACTTAGAACATTCTCACCCACATGTCTAAATTAATTCACTTTAATTATTTAATTTCCCTAAGTTAGACTTAGGGTCTCCATTAAAATAATTAATACTTTGAATAACTTAGGTTTTGGGTGGAATTTCTCCAAACGATTTATGGGTCTTGGAGATCTCATGTGTTCTAGCCCCTCCATAAAGTCTAGAAGCTAAAGCAGATCTGATGCTACCCAAAATCTCAACAGATAAGTCTCACTCTCAAGTCTTGAAAAGTTAAACTAAGGGAAAACTATATATATCATACTACATTCAGTGCACTTCATCACTTCACTGTCCATAGTTGTCCCTAAATGTTTAGCCAAAATTGAGCACTGAGATGCCTTCACTGCCAGACTGTTATCCCCCACTGTTGGAAATGAAATGGTAAAAATGAGAGGGAAATTATTTTTTTGAGTCAATAAGGATGCGAGGTACGTGAAAGATTAGGGCTTTGGGGGAGAACCTGACCTTGTCCTTGCACTTTTGTGCCTTTCTCTAAAATTAAAAATAGAATTTTTTGGGGGTATGAGGAGGATGAGGTACCCTCGGAGTACCGAAAACTTAAAAGCAATGGAAGTCAGGGTTCATGTATGCATTTTGGGTTGCCATCCCCACTTGCTAGGAAGAACTTGGTTCATTTGGGTTCACGTACTCATTTTGGGTTGCCATGCCTACTTGCTCGGAAAAACCTGGTTTGTTTAGATTCATGAGATGAAATCCCTATTCCCAAATCTCGTATTAGGAGATGGGAACCTTGGATAGGTTCATGCGTCCTTGCCTTAGGTGTGGGTACTCATGCAACTAGAATTTTACCATATGCAAGGATCAATGAAGAAAGAAAATTGCATGGTATATTCCATTACGTATTTTATGTGTTTGAAATTTGAATGCTGCAAGGAACAAAAATCTGAGGAAAACAACTAGGCAATAGGATATAAGAAGTGAATAATGGCAATTAAAATAGGCTCCTCTGGCTGAATTGTTGCAGTAAACAACAACTTTTAAGTTTAACTATATGTTGGCATAGGTTCAAAACTAAAGATGGCATTTTTTTTAAAAATTAAATACTTCTTATCTTCACATAAATATATTTACATCAACGAAGTATAACACATTGGGTGGCAAGGTATATACAATGGCACTTATATCCTCTTCCTTGATACTACTTGTTAACCACGAAAGTATACCCAAAAAAATTTAAGACTCCATGCCCAATGATGTATCAGAGGCCTCATGTACCATCAGAGTTCACTAGATCATCATAATTTTTCAACTCTATTTTTTCTTCTTATCTTCTTATATTGTACTCAGATACCAGAAGCCCTATGGGGATGATGTAAAGTGATGCTAGTATAATGAGTCGAGTCATGTAACAAGCCTAGGAAACTTGGGACCTTGTCATCATGTGAGTTTACTCTGGGAGGTTTTTTTCAGTTAGTTAATAATTAATTGAGTTTTTTCCTCCAAGCATAACCCCAAAGTTGGAGTGCGGCTTGATGGTCAGGCCTTGGGTGAGTCCTAGTGTCTAGAGTCATTTTATATTACCATACTAGATCACTCATCAAATTTCGTGGAATTTCATTAGGTCTAGGGGTCATTTTTTTAATTTTTTAGATTTGTAGGGCATAAATTTGAATAAAATCTGAATGTAAAATGTAATTAGTGATGTCTAGAGAATGTTGAAGAATGTAATTAGTGTTGGTCTTCATCATTGTATTTTAGCTCTGTTGCACCGTGTTGAAAAGTGTAACTAGGTTTGGTCTTCATAATGACTTGTAATTATGGTTTTATGTAATGATGAGACAAAGATAATAAAATGTATTTTTGTAATGCTTGCCTTATGGGTTTCATGAGCAAGGAGTTTTTATTATAGGTAAAAGACTTCTTGATGTCTCTAGGGATTTGTCATCTTGTTAGAGTCATGTATATGAAGTCATGTTACACTTGTAAAAGGACAAATTATTGATGTAAATATATGCTCCAAGACCTGGTCACTAAACTCCATGAAGTCGACTCAAATTATGTGACAAGTATACTAATGTCAAGGGTCTTTGTCATGGTCTTCGTACTCGTCAATTGAAGATCTATAAGAAGAATTACTATCGGGTTTTCCTCTCCAAGAGGGAGAGGTTTTGGCCCTGGCTTGAAAGCCTAAACATTGTGTCTCTTGTGCATTTGATAATCAAGACTTAATGAAGAACATAATAATCTAACAAAGATAAGATCTAAGTGAAAGAGGCATAACGAAATCGCAAGTAATTATCAAGAAAGAGAAATTGTAATAAAAGCCCTAATTTCTCAACATGGTATCAGAGCTAAGGTGCTGAAGACAAGAAAGGGCAGTTTAGCAAGAAGACACAAGGATCAGGCTACGGAAATAACGTCAAAGGTCAGTTTTCAAGAAAGCATTAAGAGAAGGGATCTACATTGAAAAGTCGAAACCCTAGATCCAAGGAAGAAAGCCTTCATTCAAGGAGCAGTTTGCAAGGAGTTGGTGAAACCCTCTAGCCATCTTAAGAAGACCAAAGAACTTACTTAAAGGACTTATACATCAAGGTCCTTTCAAGAGGAAAAACAAGATCAAGGAGGTGATCTTTATCTTAGATCTATCTCGTGATTGAAGCCAAGTCAACATTGTTGGAGCCATCATCATCATCAAGGATCGAAGGTGATCTACCTCTTTACACCACTCTTGAAGAAGTCTATCTAAGAGGGAACTCCTACTACTATCTACATCATCATCAACAAGGAATATGGTAGAAGAAGAAAAGCATCTACTCAAGTAAGTATCTTGATGACTTCCGCTGAATCTGTCAAAATGACTTTCTGCAAAGAAAGCAACAAATTGTCTGGGTCTTCAAACTTTCTTGCATGGAAGAAAAGGACAGATCTAAACCTTATCAAGAATGAAGTCATGGAGTATATCAAAGGGTCAGCAACTAGACCTTCAAAAGAAGATACTCAAGCATGTGCCAAATACATGAAGGGAGATATAAGAGCCCAAAGGATTCTCATAGAATCCATAAAGGACTCACTCATCCCATATATATCAAAACAAGAGACTTCAAAAGAAATATATGACAAAAATGGTGGAGTCGTTCTCTGTGAATACTACAGGAGAAGTAATATCTCTAAGACGAGAACTATATTAGTTGAAGTTGTCAAAAGAGGAAGGAATAACTTCATATTTTATGAAGATTTCTGAAATACGAGATCAACCACAAGAATTGGGAGAAGTAATGTCTGATAGGGAAATGACTACAGTGGTGTTGAATGCTCTACCGGAGGGATGGGGAAAATTCACTTCAAGCATCTATGGGAAGAAAAAAGCAACACCATTCTAGGATCTATGGTCTCTATGTAAAATAGAAGAGACAAGATTAAAAGCTAAAATTGATATAGGATCAAATGAAGAAAATCAAGGTTATGCTGGCATGTCAAGGAGGAAGGGAAAATTTGGTGAATTTGGTCCTCATAATAGAAAGAGAAATATGGAAAAGATAAGATGATGTGGATGTAATAAACGTGGGCACTATAAAAATGATTGTCCTAAATCTCAAAGGGACAAGACGAAAAAGGAAGAATCCCATGTCATCGGAGAAATGGAAGAACCCAATTCAAAGAAACCTAAGAAAGAAGAAGTGAGAGATCTCTACTATGATTGAGATCATCTTCCTCTTTAAAAGGTATCTGCTGGTTGTAAAATAGTATGTTAGGAAGCATTGTATATTAGATAGATACATCACTTTATAATTGGCATCATGATGGAAGCATTGAAGGAGGAGCACTCGTCATAAGAGGATGTTTGTAACACATTTATGTGACAATTACGCTATGAGATAAGTGGCTCCTAGGAACCTCACTGAAAATAACATTTATAGTAGGAAGTCATCTAGATCAAGGTTCATCATTCATTAATCAATATGGAAACAGGTGTTGACATTTTCTAATGGAGTCCTCTTTGGATTCACTGGTTAGAAAGAAAGAAAAAGGTTTCATCAAGAATTCTAACTTGCAAAAATCTGGGATTAGAATATGATGACATATTGAATAAGCAGGTCAAGAGAATGGAAATTTTCATTCTAAGGAAAGCTGTTGCAAGATGACTCAAAAGGAAAAGAGATGAGGTACATGTATATTTATGCTTAGATTGGATGCTATGAAGTCATGTCATATGGTTGCAGGAGTATACTTCTATCTATAGAAGTATGATCAAAGGAAAATAGAATCTCCTCCAATGCACAGGCTACCAATGTGAAAATTTCAAGATCTAGATTTGGAATCTCCCTACTGCAACAAGATGAACTACTTCTCCTACTTGCAAATCTGATTTAACAAGTCATTATAAGATTACTTCTTAAAATATCGAAGCAATTATTGAAGCAACCTTCAACCATTAAAATACATTTGTGAAAACAGAAATTGAGTGAGAAAGAATAATGCAAACACAGGACGCTGTTATTTTTGGAAAAACTTCCCCGGGAAAACCCAATGCGGGAAAACTAGTGCAACAGATTTGAGGGTTTATATATTATGCAGTAATTTTCTGAATACAAATTTGGGATGCCTTACTGGATATCCCTACAAAGAATATTACTGACAAAGAGTTGTGAGAGAAATCTCACATTGATACTAGAAGTCCGACTGACCAACAAACCCCGGATGACAAGCCCTCCACTGCGCTGCGTAGTCTTTGCGTCACTCTACATGGGGAATGCATGGTTTCTGCATTGTTGGTCTTCTGTTGGTTGGATCTGCCCTTTTGGCCTCTTCTGGTCTCACACCCCAACTTTTCGGCACTGGATCTAGCTAATCCTCAACTGAATTCAGATTTCCTCAAGGCTGCAGCACTGCCTTTGCGTGGGATTGCACTACCTTTGCATAGCTGATACGTTGCCTCTATTGATATGCCCTCTAGCTTCTTTGATATGTATTCTCGACTCAGGAAAATCTCCAACCGAAATTACTTTGCCCCTCAACTGCAATCAAGAATCACTTAGATCTGATTTTCGTTCGAGCACTACTCCGTCAGAAAAATTCGATCTCTAGATCCTCTCGGTGTAATTTACAAATGACCTTCAAGTCGTCCTTTATAGCCTTCTCGTTGACAAATTAACGGTCGACATTAGATCTCCAATCAACGATTAAGATTATATTAGACTTGATCTATTTATCTAGAAGTTTCACCCACAGTATAAATTAATATTGCTTAATTATTTTAATTTCCTAAGTTAGATTTAGGGTCCTCATTAAAAATAATTAATTTTTCTTATAGAATTGTTTCTGGGTGGAATTTCCCAAAACGATTTCTGAGTTATTTGTAATGCGTAATAGCGGAACTTGTAGATTAGTTTCTGTAGCAGCAAGACTTGTAGATTTGTTGGCTTAATAGCAAAAAGGCTTTAATTATAAAAATACACAAGAGGTATTTATAATAATAATATTTTATTGATATGATATAAGACGATTGAATGATTACAATGAGGCCCTACTTTTATACCTATGCAGGTGACCTTTCATCAATAGACATGTCTTTTAGACATGCCTTTTCAGCTAACTTAATCACTAATTTACATAATTACTATTTGATTAATTAGTAATTATATTTATTCTATTAATGACTATATTTATTACTTAAGTTATGAATTAGGTTCATAACATTGCCTCCTTCTCGAAAAGTTTTGTCCTCAAAGATTATTTGTTAATAATTTCCTTCATCTGGCATTTTGTCATCTTGGGTTTATGAATTCATCACGAATACCTTAGCATGTATAATTCTCCAGTAATGCTCTCTTGAACTGGGCACTCTATTGCTCTCTTTACTTTTCCTCTTTTATATATATATATATATATATATATATATATATATATATATATATTTTTTTTTTTAATAATTGTGCTCGATGGTCAAATTGGTTTTTTATTTTTATTTTTTTATTTTTTAAGGATTTTGAAAATAGTTGCCCAACTGTGCCTAAACCAGTCACTTTTAAACCTTGACCATTAAACATGATTTCCAGAAATTCTTACAAGGCTTCTAGCCGTCTCAAAGAAAATTATCTGGAAAGAGAAGAAAGTGATGAAGAAGAAATTGAACAGCATGAATATGCTAAGAAATTTTGTAGAGATTTTTTCACATCTGTGGTCGTCACCTTATGTTGCAGAAGTTAGAGCAATAAATAAAGACACGAATGCTCTCAAAGTTGAGTGGTATTACAGGCTTGAACACATTATAATTGACGGCCGCGCATAACTCGTGTATGATAGCCATATAAAACCCCACGAGGCAATAACCCAGTTTATGGACGACGAAGTCTTGTATGCTGGTCACTCTGAATCCGAAGAGAATACCCTTAAAGCATATGAAAATCGAAATCCAAAACCGTATAGTGTATTATAACGATTCTGTGTATATATATATACAACCGTAATAATTTATATATCCGCTGATCCATAATCATAGTCGTCGTCCACCTTGCCGTCAGAGAAATTCGTTCATCAAAAGTCATGACGTTTTGCTGATTGAGAGTCACGACGTTCTTCGGAAGGGTATTCACCTTCAACTCCCAATTTTCGTTCCTCTCAGAATCAATTGCAAAATCACTATTTTTCCTCACTGTAAAAATGTTGAAATCGTTCTCTGTTAAACATCTTTCATGTTCTGATGCTAAATCAATGCCCCACTCCACCTTGTTATCAAACTTCTTATCAGTAACCTTTTCTAGAAGTTGGACTGCTTCTGTGTAGGTAATGCGCACAAATGGGGTATACGCTACTGAACGAAGGCGATCTTAGCACCCTTATCAAACATTTTTGACATGAATTCCATGTCATCAAAACAGTTGTCAAGTAACCATTGACACAGGAATTTCACATAGTCTTCTGCGCAATTCATGTCATCCTCTAAAACTGCAAAGGCAATTTCAGGCTCAACCATCCAAAACTCCGCAAGATGCCTTGATGTATGAGAATTTTCAGCACGGAATGTTGGACCAAATGTGTACACACTACTAAGTGCACAAACATAGGTCTCAACCTGAAGCTGACTAAAGACGGTCAAGAATGCTTGGCGATCCGATTTATCTTTGACAGTCATATTCACAGTTGTTCCAAACTTTTTGCTGTCATCTGAATTAAATCTGCTTCCTTCAACTCATGTTTTTTTTACTCCACTTATATTTGAATGATAATCACCAATGGTCAATGTGCCTTGAATTCTTCCAGATGCTCCTATACTATGCAATTGCTCAACCTTATGTGGGTCCGAAGAATCTGTAAGCATTGTATTTGGAATATTAAACTCAACTCCATGATTAGATGACTCTTGCAGAATATTACTGTCACTGTCAAGGACCCTATCATTTAATCTCAGTTTCTGCCCCATGGAAGATGGTGCCCTAAAAGGATCACTGGGATCATCATCTTCATCATTTTCTCGACTATCAAAGAGACCTTTCTGCAATTGTGATACCCTTTCCTTCAAAGATTGCTTGTCATTATTTTCTTTTGGAAATTGAGGTGCACCAGTGGCAAACTCATTATTTATATAAAAGACACATTTATGTCCTGTGAAATATTTGTCTCCACATTTCCAACATTTCCCTTCTTCTTTACTTTCAATATTAGTTGGTTGTTTTCCTTTATTACGCATTGGTGGGGGAATATATTTGCTTGAATTTCCCATGGATGTTCTACTTGATTTTCCCTTGGCATAACTAACTGCCTTCTCATTATTACAACATTTTTCATCTTTTTGTTTCTCATGATTTTCTTCTCTATTATGGATTACTGCAGAATTTTTTTTTAAATGTGCAGATTTTTTTTTAAAACGTGTTGTAACTTCTGCACATGAATTCTCTAATTGCTGAAGCTTTTCTAGAATTTTATTAATTTGCTCAATTTTTTTGGGATCTTCACGTAATGGCACATTATACGGTAAACAATGTTCTCGGGCTCGTACACTACGCTCATAGGCTTGTACACTACGCTCATAGGCTTGTAAGACGATATTATGTGCCATTGCTTTAACTTGTCCTCAATATGGCTTTGATACCACTGTAATAGTGGAACTTGTAGATTGGTTTCTGTAGCAACAAGACTTGTAGATTTGTTGGCTTAATAGCAGAAAGGATTTAATTATAAAAATACACAAGAGGTATTTATAATAATAATATTTTATTGATATGATATAAGACGATTGAATGATTACAATGAGGCCCTACTTTTATACCTATGCAGGTGACCTTTCATGAACAGGCATGTCTTTTAGACATGCCTTTTCAGCTAACTTAATCACTAATTTACATAATTACTATTTGATTAATTAGTAATTATATTTATTCTATTAATGACTATATTTATTACTTAAGTTATGAATTAGGTTCATAACATAATGCATGTGTCTAAGCCTCTCCACAAAATTTGAGACTTAGAGCACATCCGATGCTACCAAAAATCAACATTGCCTCTTAGCGAGGAATGTGCTCTAACAGATATGCCCTGTTGCACACTGCTCTGACTATGAAGCGTCTCCCTCTGTGCTAATGATGTCTGATATGTTGCCCATCAATCACTGTGTTGGTACTGCACTGTACTGGTGTTGACCCTGCTACGATCAACACTGCATCTGTACTACAACTCCCTCTCAAACGTTGCATCTGCTGCTAGCACTACCACTGCTATCACTGCACTGCAACTCAGCTGTTGAGAGAAGTAACTAAAAAACATCCCTGAATCTGAACAAGTGTCCAGGATGCATCTCAAAGTTGAAACTATGACTGTTGCTAGACTCACGCTGCCCCTCTGAAGCACGACATTGCTGCTGCTCTGCACCACAATCCTCTGTGTTGCTACAACTCTACTCTGCGCTAATCAGATGTTAGCGCTGCTAACTACTGCATCTGTCATTTCCGCACTCCTCTACACCGATTGAAAACTCCTCCAGCCTGCTACTGTTGATTATGGGCACCGGTAGCAAGGTTGTGATCCGAGAGGTGGACTCCTCCAGGATCCTACCCAACTGAAGTTGTTGCGAACTTAGATCTCAATGTCGCCCCATCTCCCTCTTAGAGATGCGTGAGCACTCATGGCGTTCTCATCCTCATTGACCTTCGTGGTTGTAGCCTTCAGATCATGCTTCTCGTCCTTGTCCTTTTGGTTCAAGGGACACTGGGAAGCGTAGTGACCAAGTTCACCACAATTGAAGCACTTGACCTTCGAGATGTCTTTCTTACGTCTTCGTTGTTCCTGCTGCCCTTTGGATGCAAGGGCTACATCTTCCTCCTCCTGCTTCACCTTCCATCCACTGTGTAATATCCCAAATGGAAAATAACAGTAATAACAAGCTAAAAGATATTAAGGAGACAACAAAACAAAAACTGATATCAAAACACCAACGGAGCCATAAAATACTGATGAGCCATTTTACTAATTTGCTAGAAATGAGTACAATAGAGGTGTTGGAATGAAGGCACCTGGGCTTGCTCAAGACAAGCTAGAGAAGCCCTCTGAATCAATGTTGAGATCCCCCACTAATGGTACGTTGTATGGCTATAGCTCTGTGTTGCAATTTGCCAGAAATGTTGTTGATCCCGAAGAAATTTCGCTAGGGCCTGCTACACTGCTCAGAAAATTTCGGGACTTCAACCCCAGACTCTACTCAAGAAACCCACAAAAACCCACGAAGGAATTAGCCAACTGTTGACCATGGAATTTCGGCCCAATTTCCACTAGCTCCTCTAGATGTTGGTCGAGTTAGGATCTTTGTTTAACATCTCAAATCTACCCAAAAAATTCTGCCAAATTAATCTTGGCTTCTCCTCAATAAACCCAGAAAATACCCAGAGAGGGTTTGCCCAATGCTTGACCTCGAAAATTGGCCCTCTTGGGCTTGGCTCTCTACACTACTGGGTAAATCGATCCTCCTGTAAATCCTACTACTAGAAGTCTCCAAAATGCCACAAAAATCCCTGTTAGGAAGCTCCAAGCCTCCCCAACAAAGCTTTGCTGCAACTCCGTCTCTTCTCACCTCCTAGAACAACCAAATCCTCTCTGCACTGCGTCCTCCCCTATGCAGTGTCCTCCTCCTCTGCGCAGTCCAAAACTTGCTACGCTTCCTCCTGATGTTGCTGATGGAAATTCTCCTCACAAGGTGTGGAACTCCTCTCCTGAGCAAGCACTCGAAGTCCCCTGAGGTAAAGGTTGAGATCTCCGCTTGAAGATCTCGTGTGCTAAACAACACTACAGTCTTGGCTCTTCGGCTCAAGCATGCTTTGTCAAAATGACAAGAAGAAAATCGCTAGATGAATGAAATGATCAAATGAGCGTTCCCTTCTTCCTTTTATCCATTGAGGCCCAACGTATGCCTTGGGTCCCACCTTGGCCTGCGTTACCTCTCCTTGGCCAATCACGTGCTGCCTTCCTCTAGCCAATCCCACGCTGTCATTTTCGTGTCTCTTCTATGCAGCCACTTAAGGCCAACTCGACCCCACCACTAGAAACACAATTTTCCCTTAGGTACTTTAGGAAAGTACTTTATTTTGCCTAATTATTAATTGTGGGTCCCCTACCCACTTTATTTCCGCCCAACATTACGATTTGCCAAAATTAATCAAAATTAATATCCCAATTAGCTGACTGCTAATTTGAGGATATTACAGTCATCCTTGCCAAAAATTGCTTGTCCTCACGCAATGCCTAAACAAGCCTCCTCTCTAGCTGACACTTCCCACCATCATTGCAAAATGTGCCTGGGTCCCAGATGCACCACTAAATCTTCCCTATCCTCTACATCGCCCTGATATGAAGGGATCTCTCAATGCCAGGATCCCAAGCCATCCTGTCTAACATGAAGCTCCACCTGCTCCACTCACCATCCTGCCATGCTAATGAAGTCCCCCACTCCATCAGTGACTCGCTAAAGCCCAACGGAAGATCTACATTATCTCCCCATGTAGTATACAACTCACCCCTAGAGGTTATCGAGCTATGTAGAGTTGTAATGCTCGAATCCCATGCTAATCGCGTAGAGGTACCACCATGCTGTTGCTGTGCCACTCTGACTATGAGATACCCCCCATCGTGCGCAAACAATAACCCTCTCTCCTGGGTCCTTGTGGCGAAAAATATGTGAAGGCAAACCTCATCTTGCCCAAGCATCTCCATGATGCTTATATCTACCCCTCCACTGTCGATCATGTCCCAGAGCAACAACATGATAAGTCTGCCTCGCCATGCAATGGGGGTCTCAGTGCTCCCCCACGTGTCAAACCCAAGGTGGACTGGATCACCGTGTGCTCTATCCCTTCTCATCACAAAGTGCAGTGATCCACCTGCCCAACAGACCCCTAGATCCCCTAACCATACCCCCGGGGAGCTCACAACTCCCACTCCCGATGGGATGTCGTTGCGTAGCACTGCTACCTACTAGAACCCATTTGGCCCTCATCTCTAACCCCTGTATGTATCCCCCGGGTGGACCCCAAGTATCAGGAGTCTGTCCCACGCATGCGTACCTGCCCTGCTCTTGCCAGACCGCGTCTTGATACTCGCTATCCCAACTCCTACCGATACACTTGGATACTACTCAGAGTCTGGGTACCCTCCTGTAGACGAAATCTACTATCCACCGTCCCTCAAATGTGAGCCCAAGGGTGGAACATATGCTACCTTGGCAATCAACCATGCCATCCCTAAGCCTGGACCCGTCAACTCGTGCACCTACCAAGTGTCTCAACTAGAGAGTCTCCTCTCGACTCATGACACGTGGTATCTCATCCAACTATCTAGGGCGAGCCTCCCATGCCCTGGTGCCTGAATGGAGAGTTTCAAGGGGCACCAACCAAACACTCCACAACCATAAGCAACAGTGGAGGATGATTGGTAGGTATGTCCCAAAGGGTGTGACCAAGAGTCTACCTGAATGCTCAAGAGTAATCCTCCAAATGATACTCTCTTTGCCTTGGATCTGCTGATAACACCCTCGTAGCCCTGTCTTCGCTAAACGTGGCGTCTCCAGATGCTCAACAAGATCCTCATCGATCCTAGGTGAGCTGCATCCCATGGTACACCTATTGCCCCTATCCATATGTCTCTTTGGAGGCAATGCTCCAAGAGCCCACTGCTCCGCATCATGTGTCATTGCATACCACCAAGTATCACCGCACTCCTCGACCTGCCAATGTATGCCGCAACCTGCCCCTATACACCAATGGATCCCCCTGGCAACAACTATATCGTCTTGTACCATCATGTGTCCATCATGCGTCATTGCACCTGTCACTCCCTGCATGTACTCAATGTGATGGGAAGCACTCCTACTCCACAACGCAGTCCGACATATTACAACACACCCCCATGCATCTCCATGCCCATCTACATACCACTTCCCACTGACGAATGCTCCTACACGTCCCAGGGTGTGATGGCCTAAGGCTGTATCCAAATGTGTCCGCCCATACTTGTTGGGTAACATCACCTCCACTGCCGCATCACCATCCTCTCCAATGAATGGATCTCCCTTCCAAATCCTCCCTAAGGGACCCAGGAAGTGAATCTCCCTAGGTACTAGTAGCGATGCCAATCCTACTCTGCTCCTCTGTGTCCTTCGTGCCCCACGCAAATGCAAAGAATCCCCAGCTCCATACAAGGCACTGTCTGGTGGCATACCAATGCCCCCTCCTCTGTGAAACTCCTGCCAGAGTATGTTGATCATCCCGTGATCCTGTGTACAATCCTCATACCAAGACAACTCAAGAAGTCAATACCTAAACTGGTTGGACACTAGTGTTGGCTGAAATTCCCCTAATGAATGTGTACGCTCAACTGTTCGGTCAAATGTACCCTCCAAGTCATAGTCAACCGGCATACCTAGGATGTGATGGGTAGTCTCGCCCAGATACCAATGCCAGTTCGGGCTTCTCGTAACCTCAGTGCCTGGAAGCTCTTGATGTGCTACACCTCGGTGCATCACCATCTTCATAACCCACTCCATCGGGTACCAACTCAGAATCTCTCGCCATCCAAATCCAAGAGAGTGATCGAATGCGTGAACTCCTCCACCTAGAGCAACCCTGACTTGCAGATGTTGCACCCTATGCAAGTCAGGTCGTCTCATCCCACTATCCAAGTCAATGCATGAGATCTGACTAGGTAGCTTCGTCTCTCTTTGTCTAGTGGCCAAAGGTGACCCAACCGTGCTGCTAGCCCCATCTATGTATGCCTAAAGGGGGCTGCTCTGATGCTCCAATGTTCCCTCTAGTTGTACCATACGTTGCTCCGGCTGAATCATCACAAGTGACTCATCATCCTAAATATCTCCCATAGAGTCCCCTGATACCACATGCACACTGGAATATGAAACCGACCTACTGTCATCAACTCTGCATGACTGCTCATGCTCCCCAGAAGCATCCTCATATGACCCCAAGGACTCATCCAAAAAAGAGTCCTCATCCTGACATACAGAAGGAATTTCCTCCTGCTCTACCTCTGTATCACTTAGTGCCTCATCAAAGGTGGATACATCTCCTGGCACCTCTCCCATCTACTGCGTGCGGTTGTCACCGAAAAACTCGGACACCATCACCTCAATGGATGGCTCTACTGGGGTAGGCTCTACTCTCTCCACTAAGATGTCAACCGACACGGTCAAGGAAGTCTCCAACAAGGGTGACTCTTGCGTCACAGTAGGTGTATCTATGAGCTCCCCACAATCCTGTGTGCCCTCATCCTCCAAGTGTGAGGTAGCCATTTTGATGGCTTCCCCCTCAGTTATTCGGTCAAGCTGGAAAGAGGTATCAAACTTTTCCACCCGATCCCGAAACGTGCAATCAGTGGATCCATCATACGTGGGAAAAGGTGTCCTCCCAATGGTACGCTGCAACTCTGAACTCTGCGTGCTAGACCCCCCACTGTTCCTTCCTTCTTCATTTCGCCTGCGCTGGTAGTAATCTTTGAAGGACAAAGCCGCTCTGAAGCTTTCCCCCATGGACTACCATTCTCGAAAATAATCTCCCATGGATATAATATGATCATGCCACCTACCTCACTCACTCGGTACTAGAGGTAAGAGTGTAGGCATCGTGATCCTGGTTGGCCTATTGAAGGCTGGTAGGTGAGTGGTTGGTAAAGGGTGGTCACACTGTTGTGAGACCAAAGTCTCTCCAACTAGGGATTCATGATGGATGCTCTCATTCCTATTCTGTTGCTTGAGTCTTTCCAACATTCTATTATGTCCTTTGGCTAAATCAATTAGGGCCTTAAAAATGTTACCAAATGTTGCTTCCCCTTTGCTCCTTGACTCTCCCATATCTGCCACCTCTACTGCCTTTGGTGGGTAAGGTTCTGCCTACCCTCCTTGTTCAAAGAAAAATATCTCCATGGTTGAGCCAAGAACGAAGCTCTGATACCACTATAATATCCCAAATGGAAAATAACAGTACTAACAGGTTAAAAGATATTAAGGAGACAACAAAACAAAAACTGATATCAAAACACCAACAGAGCCATAAAATACTGTTGAGCCATTTTATTAATTTGCTAGAAATGAGTACAATGGAGGTGTTGGAATGAAGGCACCTGGGCTTGCTCAAGGCAAGCTAGAGAAGCCCTTTGAATCAATGCTGAAATCCCCCACTGATGGTACATTGTATGGCTATAGCTTTGTGCTACAATCTGCTAGAAATGTTGTTGTTGCTCCCAAAGAAATGTCACTAGGGCCTGCTACACTGCTCAAAACATTTCGAGACTTTAACCCCAGACTCTACTCAAGAAACCCACGAAAACCCATGAAGGAATTGACCAAATGTTGACCCTGGAATTTCGGCCCAATTTCCCCTAGCTCTTCTAGTTGTTGGTTGAGTTAGGATCTTTGTTTGACACAGTGTGGAAAAAATCTCGATTTTATCCCGACTTTTTAAAAAAATCCCGATTTTTTGCAGGCGCCGATAAAATCCCCCGATTTTTTCCCGATTTTTTGAAAGTTGAAAAAGTCGGGATTTAATCGTTATAATCCCGACTTTTTCCAAAAAATCGTGAGGGAGGTAATTTTTTTAATAATTTTTAATTTTTTTTTTGAAAAAATCGGGATTTTTTCCAAAAAGTCGGGATTTTTTCAAAATATGAATATTTTTGTATTTTTTTAGTTTTGCCGATTTTTTGTCGATTTTTTCGAAAAAATCCCAACTTTGCCGATTTAATCCTGACTTGAAGCCCTGCCGATTTAATCCCGACTCTGACTTTTTCCACATTGGTTTGACACCTCAAATATGCCCAAAAAATTCTGCAAAATTAATCTTGCCTTCTCCTCAATAAACCCAGAAAAATCCAGAAAGAGTTTGTCCAAAGCTTGACCCCGAAAATTGGCCCTCTTGGGCTTGACTCTCTACACTGCTGGGTAAATCGATCCTCCTGTAAATCCTACTGCTGGAAGTCTCCAAAATGCCACAAATATCCCTGTTTGGAAGCTCCAAGCATCCCCAACAAATCTCAGCTTCAACTCCCTCTCTTCTCACCTCCCGGAACAACCAAATCCTCTCTGCATTGTGTCCTCCCCTACGCAGTCTCCTCCTCTGCGCAATCCAGAACTGGCTATGATTCCTCCTGATGCAGCTAATGGAAATTCTCCTCAAAAGGTGTGGAACTCCTCTCCTGAGCGGGCACTCGAAGTCCCCCGAGGTAGAGGTTGATATTTCCGCTTGAAGATCTTGTGTGCTAAACAGCACTACAGACTTGGCTCTCCAGCTCAAGCATGCTCTGTCAAAATGACAAGAAGAAAATAGCTGAATGAATGAAATGACCAAATGAGCCTTCCCTTCTTCCTTTTATCCATTGAGCCGCAACGTATGCCTTGGGTCCCACCTTGGCCTGCGCTACCTCTACTTGGCCAATCACGTGCTGCCTTCCTCTAGCCAATCCCACATTGTCATATTCGTGCCTCTTCTACACAGCCACCTAAGGCCAACTCGACCCCACCATTGGAGCCACAATTTTCCCTTAGGGACTTTAAGAAAAGACTTTATTTTTCCTAATTATTAATTGTGGGTCCCCTACCCAATTTATTTCCGCCCAACATTAGGATTTTCCAAAATTAATCAAAATTAATATCCCAATTAGCTGACTGCTAATTTGGGGATATTACACTCTGCCACTGCTTCCATCAAGTTTTCACTTGACCAAGTCTCTCCTTAGCTCTTCTTGTTGAAGAGCAACCCACATCTCTACCCAGCCTGTTAAGGTAGCTCTGCCCAGGATGCTCTGGACAAATACTTGCCAATCATCAGTGACTGCATTCAATGCCAGTCTCACCATCGTTGTAGGAGACGGGGTAGACCCGACTGCTGCAAGTTGGTCATGATCTCCTGAAGTCTCGACAGGAATGGATCAATGCGCTCCCCTTTCCACATCTGCGCCATCCTCAGTTGCTGCTCAAGGTAGATCTTCCATTGCTCGGAAGATCAGTCATATAGTGTGGCCAAGGCTTCCCACATCTGCCTAGCAGTATCTTTGCCAACTATATGGGACACAATGTGATCCTTGACTCCATCAAGGATTAGCCTTTTTTCCTTCACCATATCAGTTGAATTCAGATTTCCTCAAGGCTACAACGCTGCCTTTGCATGGGACTGTGCTGCCTTTGCGTAGCTGATACATTGCCTCTGTTGATCTACTCTCTTCCTTCTCTGTTGTGTATTCCCGGCTCAGGAAAATCTCCAACCAGAGTTACTCTGCCCCTCAACTGTAATCAAGAATCACTTAGATCTGATTTTCGTCTAAGCACTGCTCTGTCAGAAAAATTCGATATCTAGATCCTCTCGGTGTAATTTACAATTGACCCTCAAGTCTTCCTATATAGCCTTCTCATTGACAAATCAACGGCCGAGATTAGATCTCCAATCAACAGCTAAGATTATATTAGACTTGATCTACTTTATCTAGAAGTTTCACCCATAGTTTACATTAATACTGATTAATTATTTTAGTTTCCTAAGTTAGACGTTGGTCCTCATTAAAAACAATTAATTTTTCTTATAAAACTGTTTCTGGGTGGAATTTCCCAAAACGATTTTTGGATTATTTGTAATGCATGTGTCTAAGCCTATCCACAAAGTTTGAGACTTAGAGCACATCCGATGCTACCAAAAATCAATAGCCAAAAGGAATGATCCACAGTAGATGAAATCAACATAATATGTTCTCATATGAAATATGAGGTGGTTGTACACAATCAAGGAACTGCATATTGAAGCTCCTAGGAATGAAATAAATTGTGTGGAGAAAGAAAGGAAGAGATCGTGAGAAATGCAACCATGGTAAGAGGCAGTCAACATCCAAGGAAATCAAGTAGACTTGACTAGGAAATCTCTTGGGAAGATATGTAGACTCTAATAGAAGTCTGGAAAAGATGAAGACCCTTGACAATACATATTTTTAAGAGATGTGTCAATCTGTACGAAGGATGCCAATGCCTACAAAGATGTCATGTTGAAAGATCATCACTAAGGTAATTTTTTATTTAAGTGTTCATATTTATAATTGAATAATATCTGGATGAGCTTATACAGGGCTGCCAAAGGGAAGTACATGTCTTCCACAAGTTGATAACCATATGGTAGGATGAAAGATCCTTGGAAGAAATATGTTTCGAAGAAAAGAAGCATGACATGAAGCTAGACCACATGGATCACTTTCTGATAGAAGACATGACTCGTGGATGAAAGTGATTGATGATCTATGCCCTATGAAGAGATCCCAAAGATGAAGATTCCTCAACAACAAAGAAATTTATGACATCAAAGAAAGGAGTTCATCATGAGCAGCTAGGTGTTTCATCATTGTTGTTGCAGATCCCGATTAAGAGGGAGCCTAGTAATAAGTTTTTTACTTGGAAGAAACTTGGTAATTCCTAAGCCGAGGGGGAGCTTAGGTACATTCCTTGTATAGGAATGAGTACATTGGAATATGTCCTTCCTAAATTAAAAGGAAGTGACGGATATGGTTCTCTAATTTATGTGTCATGCACTAGACCAGGACTAACCGCCGTAAGTCTTGGTGAAGGCCATGAGGAGAGAATCGATAGACACATCATTTTGATATTCACTTGGGAAGACAGAATGGAGGATTGGGTAATCATCTAGCATCCAATACTCTTTGAGGATGTATTTGGGCATCCAAGATAAGAGTAGCCGTGGAAGGACCGATATTCTTTGAGGACTGGGAATCCAAGATAAGAATAGTCCTGGACAAAACCTGAGTGAACCTGGGTGGGGTATGATCCAAGAGAGACAATGATGAAGGTGTCTATAAATCATTGGTCTCACCAGCATTGGAGCTCATGGTCTCGTGTAGAGATGGAGTTGTTAGTCAAGGCCTTGCACTATGACAATGCTAGTTGATATGATGCTATACAAATGGGATTACCAATCCTATTCTTCTTATGAGATTCTTCAGATTGAGAGTGACCATGTACCATTATGAATACCTCCCTAGTTAAGAGGGAGCGTTGAAAAGTGTAACTAGGTTCGATCTTCATAATGACTTCTAATTATCTTTTATGTAATGAAGAGACAAAGATAATAAAATGTATTTTTGTAATGCTTGCCTCATTGATTTCATGAGAAAGGAGTTTATAGGTCAAAGACTTCTTCTTGATGTCTTTAGGGATTTTTCATCTTGTCATAAATATAATTTAAAGTCATCTATATGAAGACATGTTACACTTGTAAAAGGACAAATTATTGATGTAAATATATGCTCCAAGACCTTGTCACTAAGCTCCATGAAGTCGGCTCAAATTGTGTTGAAGATCCACCCTTGACAAGTCGGCCTACCTTCAGAATGATCATGTCGGCCTAGGGCAGTGGAATATCCTCTATAAATAAGAGGATTGCGGCCTCATTAGACAACAAGCAATTCATAAAAGTTATGTGATAGAGTCTGAAGTACAGGACCGCAATTGGTGCGAAGATAGTGCGAGAAGGCAAGTAATCTCAGCAAGGAAGCATACTGTGATTGGGTCGTAAAAGGGTTGAGCATTATCTCTGTCCTAGGGTCTGTTCAGATAAGGACTGCAGTATCAAGTCTGCCATCTAGTGCGTAAGATACAGTGCGTAAGGAGGCTGCAATTAGCGTGAAGAAGAGACAGCATAGGCTCGGTATTGGGTCATACTATTTGGAAAGAAACCAAGGGTATACACAACATATGGTAGGACTACTACAGCAAGAAGGTAGATTCAGAGGAAGGTGTAGGAAGGTAGGTCAAGAAAAAGTCTCAGGAAGGCCAAGACCGGATCAAAGGAGGGCAGGAAAAGGAGCTTACTGTTTGGAACTAGGAATCGAGCTTTCCTAGTGTTGGTGCAAAGCAATGCAGAAAGGAAGATTAACAAAAGGAGCCTAGAGGAGCAATGATAAGGGTCTTGGAGGTATACTAGTGTCAAGGGTCTTTGTCATGGTCTTGGTACTCGTCAATTGAAGATCGATAAGAAGAATTACTATCAGGTTTTCCTCTCCAAGAAGGAGAGGTTTTGGCCCTGGCTTGAAAGCCTAAACATTGTGTCTCTTGTGCATTTGATAATTGACTTGATGAAGAACATAATAATCTAACAAAGATAAGATCTAAGTGAAATAAGCATAACGAAATCACAAGTAATTATCAAGAAAGAGAAATTGTAATAAAAGCCCTAATTTCTCAACATACCAAAATGGCTCCCGAGAGGTGGGAAACTCGTTCCAAAGGTTCCCATGCTCCCGGGGGCTTTGGAACGGTATGGGATCGTTTCCTTTTTTATGAGAGCTGCAATGGGAGTTACGACACGTTCCGCGAACCTTGACGCCTATTTTTTTTGACGTTGTGACGTTCCCACAAAAATTTGTCGCCAAAAAAACTCCAGTTCCCAAATTCATGCACCAAAAAACTCCATTTCCCGCCAAACTCACTCACAATCCTCCATAAATGTTGTTCCTCGACCTCCTTTTCACTCGATCACTGTAGTTGCTAACTTGTTTGTTATTGGAGAGCGCACAGTTGTTTGTTGGTATTTGTTTGAAACAGTGGAGGGAGCGGTTCCGTTGTCCGATCTGCATCTACAACCTCAATAACCTCAGTAGGTTCTTTCGGAATTGTTGCTATCCATTTCCGTATTTTAGGCATTGTTGCTAACCTGCTCTTCTGACTAACTACATATATTAACTTTGTTTATGGGGATTATCTCTCGACCGGTGTCTTGAGTTTTGTTGATTAGGAAGAGATTCGATAATTGCATTTCGCCCCCAGATTTGTTTTAATATTATAAACTGATAATTGCATCACTTGGTGATTGAAATTTTGTTCAAGACGACATTTGGAAAAATTCTTATTTGATTTATCTTATTAAATGAAACCTTATTTGATTTATCCGTTTTCATAGTTTAATGAAGAATATTGATGGTTATTATAAATTTAAAATAATAAATATCATTATTTGTATGAAACAACATCTAATTTTGTTTTTATTTTGATTTTGACGTATCTATTTTTGTTATTAATTTGATTTTGAGATGTGAAGCAGCTTAAGAACGGCCAAGGTTGTGGGACGTATTTCTATATGAGTTATAAATGGTTCATTGTTAGTGAGACGTATTTGTATCTTCCATTAATTTTTACCATGGATTATTTGTATGAGAGAACGTTGGAATAAAGTATGGGATTTATTTTGATTTTATGTCGTGAAGCATTGTATCATGGATTATCTGTATGACAGAGCACTGGAGTAAATTATGGTGTCTATTTTGATTTTCATTTTAATTTTGTGCTGTCAAGAAGCTTAAGAATGGCCAAGGCCGTTGGAAGTACTTGTATTTGCCGTTTAGGCATTATATAATTTTGGTTCTTTATGATTGAGATGTATTTTCATTTTGTTATATTGCCATTACTAATTTGTATATGGATTATTTGCACTAATTCTAATTCGTATATTGATTAGCATGAGATTATTTTTATGATATTATTGAGTAATATTATGGGATTTATTTTGATTTTGAAGTTATTTGAATATTATAATTTAATATTTATAGAGGCAATATAATATATATATATATATATATATATATATATATATATATATATATAAGAGATGAGTTTGTATATTTACAAAGTTAATAATAAAGAGATTAAATCATTAAAATACATTTTTATTTTTATTTTATGGAAAAGCGATGGAAAAATTTAAGATTAGGATTTTATAGAAATTGATTGAATTGGGATTGGGACTAACACATTTTATGGTTGATTTTTAATATTTTATAAATATATGGGAAAATATGATGTAATAGTGGATATACATATATATTTAATTTTTTTACTGTATAAATTTTCCGATTGGCTATTATTATTTAATTTTTATATATCTCAATTGTATAATTTGGACAACTCTATTATAAATTGGATTCTCAATTAGAATTAAATTAAAATTCTAATTCGTTTTAAAATAGAATCTATAAATTTATAAATTAATAGATTTACACTTAGTCTCAATTAAAGCAACAATTATGTATCTCAATTCTCAAACTACTGGTAGATTGTTGTCCAAATTGAACATCCACGTAAGAACAACCTTTAGTGGAATCAAAATCGGTGAGGGGCTTTATCTTAATGTCCCATCAATGTTATATTTAGTTGTTTCCAGAAAGTAGCCTAATGCAAAAAAGTTATTACATAGTTGAAAAGTGTGTTAAGTACATTTGCATTTGCATTTTTGTATACAAGTACATGTTATTTTTTTATTTTTCATTGTACATTTTGCTTATAATGTGTTTTTTTGTCTCTTGTAATAATCAGAGAAATCATGTAGAGTGGTAGTTCAATACCAACAAGGGGATATGAAAATTCTTCTCTTCCTCCAATTCCGAGTGGTCAAGTCCAACAAAGCACAAACTCCAAAAAACCCTTGTTAAATTTTGTGAAGAAAATTACTAAAAATAAGAAAAATAATAGTGGTGGTTGTGAAAAATGGATGTGCACATTGTGTAACCATGTGTTTAAAGGAAACTACTAGGGTGTGGAGTCAGTCATCTTCTATCCCTATTTGGTGATGGGGTAAAGGGTTGCACATGTATTATTGAGAAAATGATGGAGTTGACAAACCCTCATATGGCTTCCCTAGGATCCAATGTAATGAACTTGGAAAACGATTGTAATTTTGAAGTACCTAGATCTTCTTTCCATGATATGGAAGAGTCAGTTAATCAAAATGCATTGAACCAATTTAAGTCTGTGGCGGGGTCTACTTCTAGGAGGAGTAAGAGGCCTGCTAGTTTTTCTCATGAACAAATTTCTAAAATCTACAGTGTATTACATAGGGATGAGGTTAATGAAGTTATTGCTGATTTTTTTATGGAAAAATGAATTTCATTTAATGCTACTCATTCTCCACACTACAAAGAAATGGTGCGAAAAATCATAGTTGTTGGGCCAGGATATGCACATCCAAGTTACAACAAAATGAGGACAACATTGTTAGATAAGGGGGTGACAAGAATGCAAGGGCTTATGGGCCCCCTTAAACAATCTTGGATTTATTCAGGATGTTCAATAGTTATGGATGGTTGGACAGACATTCAACAAAGGCGATTGTTGAATATTATTGTTACATCTCTCCACTGGCCCTATTTTTTAAGATCAATTGATTGTAGGAAACTAGAATCTGATGCTACGTTCATGTTTGAAGTATTGAAAGAAGCAATTGATGAGCTTGGTCCTTCAAATTTAGTACATATAATCACAGATGCAACGCCTGTTTGCAAAGTAGCGGGTTTGATGGTTCAAAGTTGATATAGGCATATCTTTTGGACCCCTTCTTGTGTACATGCCTTGAATAATGTCCTCAAAGACATTGGAAAAATATCTTGGATTTCAAAAACTCATTTAGATTAAGAGATGCACAAATGTACATTTGTAACCACCATGCCTCTTTAGCAATCTATAGGAAGTTATTCCGTGAGAAGAGGTTTTTGAAACCCTGCAGAAACAAGATATGCTACATACTTCATTTTTTCTTCAACGTATGGTTATGTGCATGCATCCTTACAAGCCATTGTTGTTTCCCAAGAGTGAAATGCATGGTCTGAATCTAAATCAGTGCAGGCAAAGAAGATAAAAGAGCAACTTCACAATGATGATTAGTCGTCTTATTGTAAATATGTTGTTTCTGTCACAACTCCAATTGTGGAGTTGATTAGTTATGCAGATTATGATTCCCCCACCCTTAGAGAAGTTTATGGATGTATTGATAGCATGATAGGCAAGATAAGGCACATCATTCGGGATAGAAACCCCCATTTGGAGTTCTTCAATGAAATTCATAAGATTATAGGGAAGAGATGGATCAAACTCAATATCTCTCTTCACATGGCTGCTTATGCCCTTAATCCAAAGTGGTATATGGAGAGACCAAACAGAGTTCTACCCATTGATCATGAAGAAGTGAAACAAGGCTTTCTTGATGCCCTATGCAAAATCTATACACCTAATGAAGCAAATGTAATGCGAGAACAATTTATTGATTTTTCTACCTTAAACCCTTCCACATTCTCTCAAGATGCAAGGATGGACATCAACATTTTTGCACAAAAGAATCCCATTGGATGGTGGAGAATGTATGGGGGGAAGGCCCAAGAACTTCGCAAACTTGCCTCACTCTTGCTATCTTAGGTTTCTAGTTCATCGACAGCTAAAAGGAATTGGTCCACTTATAGTTTGATTGTAAATATGTTGTTTCTGTCACAGCTCCAATTGTGGAGTTGATTAGTTATGCAGATTAGGATTTCCCCACCCTTGAAGAAGTTTATGGATGTATTGATAGCCTGGTAGGCAAGATAAGGCACATCATTCGGGATAGAAACCCCCATTTGGAGTTCTTCAATGAAATTCATAAGATAATAGGGAAGAGATGGATCAAACTCAATACCTCTCTTCACATGGCTACTTATGCCCTTAATCCAAAGTGGTATATGGAGAGACCAAACAGAGCTCTACCCATTGATGATGAAGAAGTGAAACAAGGCTTTCTTGATGCCCTATGCAAAATCTATACACCTAATGAAGCAAATGTAATGCGAGAACAATTTATTGATTTTTCTACCTCAAACCCTTCCACATTATCTCAAGATGCAAGGATGGACATCAACATTTTTGCACAAAAGAATCCCATTGGATGGTGGAGAATGTATGGCGGGGAAGGCCCAAGAGCTTTGCAAACTTGCCTCAGGCTTGCTATCTTAGGTTTCTAATTCATTGATAGCTAAAAGGAATTGGTCCACTTATAGTTTCACGCACTCTGTTAAGAGGAATAGGCTTATCTCTATGAGAGCAGAGAAATTGGTTTATATGCATAGTAGTCTTCGACTTCACCCAAGGAAGCTACCTGAGTATTTAGAGGGCATTGCAGCAAGATGGGATGTTGATGCTGAAGATGCTTCTCAGATTGAAGATGATGAGGATAATCCTTCACCAGATGCATGTTTAGTTGGCATAACTTTGGGTAGCATTGCAGGTGATCTTGATATTGATGATGGTGATGATGGAATTGGAGTGCCTAGCGAGGCTCAAGGTTATATGGATAGTCTTGATGTCGAAGATTGCACTTTATGATCATTTTCAACTTTAGTCTTTAATGTTATGTTTTGGCCTTTGAGCATTTTTGGACCATGTATTACTTTGCCACTTTGGGCATTTGCCATTTTTTTTACCATGTACTACATTGGGCATGCCAAAAATATGAATATTAATATGATGAGTTCTTTGATTTTCACTATGTTTCTTAAATTCAAAAGTGTCCCTTGAATCATTTACATTTTCAAATTTTCAGTTTTGAATTTGATATTCATATAATGAATTAAAAATTTAAATTGATTTTAATATTTGAATATTTTGATTCAATATTAATTTTAATTATTATATAAATTATATAATTAAGAAACATTTTTTATTGTTTATTTTTTTATTATATAATATTATCGCTCCCATTTAGTCGTTTCCTGTAAGTTTTGGGGAAGCCTCTAGCCGTTCCGGACACACATACCCGAGTTCCCAACGATCCCACATTCCAAAAACTCATGCAACATAGTAATTTAGTCATCATGTAATTCATTTATCAAAAGAAAGAAAAATAATTTTTATTATTAAAGAAATTGACTTATTAAAGCATGGGTTTCATGCTTGGGTTTGTTACCCACCACTTCGTGGGTGATATCCTTAGGAGAATTTTTTTTCTCCATGACTGTCCTCAGCCAATAGCCCCTTGCATCCCTCAACTAGCTCGTTGTGCCATTTCTCCGCCACCTGAGCCAGCCATGTGGTCCGTCACCCATATGTATTGATCGTATGTTTGAAGATAGGCCTCCCGAACCTAAACGTATGTCTTGTCATTTGGTAATTGAATATTGGGTTTACTTATCATGGACACTTCTGGGCATGGATTAATAGGGAGATTCGGCAGAAAGAGTGGGATTAGTTTTTGCTTTTGTCCCCTTAACCTCTTTTGGAATGTTACCCTTGGATTTTTGTCCCATGGGATCTTCTGTACTGGCCATTTGGTTTTAGGGTGGTACTAATTGGGAAACCCTGACTTTGGTTGCGTGGTCCCGCTCCCTTATCCACATATATCACTCCACTTCCACTCACTATATCCCCATTCATCATCTCTCCTACCAAGGTCCACATTTCCTCTCTAGGACCACATAGGGCTAGCCTCCCTATTCCCTTGCCCCCACCTTGGGTCGAGCCTGGAACGATACCCCAAAGGTTGAAGCAACTGAAAAGAAAGGAAAAATCATAAATGGCCACATTTAATAGGAAAATGTACCACAAGATGCAAAAGATGGCCAGGAAAAACATATTTATCACGTGGGAAAAAGCCAATGCATAAGCTCTACCCCATACCCATGGCCATCACCCTGGTTCCATAGGTCCTAGATGAGCCTCATTTTATCATTCAGGAACCCATGATTGTCCCAACCCCTGGAAGGAAATGAACCGCCCCACCAAAAAGGGGGTATCCACTGCTATATCTTACACACCATGTTGTTATCCCTTGAGCCCAGAGTAGTTAATAAAAAAAAAAACCATAAAAGGCAAAAGGTATCTAAAGAAGGGTGGAAAAATCAAGGCCAGCGCACCTCATGTACCACGATTGCTTCCTCCTATACATTATATACCCAGGTGTGGGCTTCCCTTTTTTAGCTACCGTTGTGCCCCAACATGTGTCCCAAGATTTCCCCTCTCATTCCTTATTCCATTCACCTCTTTATCACATGCCACCACCTTGAGGGATGTACCTTGGACATGCTATCCCCTCTAAAGGTAGAAACCACCTAATAAGCCACTTGGCTAACCCCCTCTGGAGCTTGAATACATTAGCACATGCCAGAGCCCCCTATGGAAGGGCATGCCATTATGACATTTCCACTTGTTGTCCATAGTTTGTAAGCTCTTTTACCAATTACTTTAATGACTTGTTGTGCTGGAGGGCTAGGGGATGCATTGGATCTTATGCAGAATTGCATATGGTATCCATTCTGGGTTTTGGTCTCCCTATACGGGGTTTAACCCTCTAGAGGGCTACATTGACACATGTAGGGTGTGTGTAGAGAGCCATGGACCTCCACAGCAGTAGACAAAACTCCATGGTGTGAAAATTCCTAGATCTAACAATCTCAAGAATCCTACTGCAACTAGTTGAATCTACTTCACCTACTTTGTAAATTACACTACATAGTTATTTCATATTTCTTCATGAAATATTGAAGCAAATTACCGAAGCAGCCTACACTTAATTAAATATGATTTTGAAACAAGGAAACTGAGAAAAGAACAATACACACATAGGACACCTTTACTTTGGAGGAAAGTCCGCGGAAAAATCCAATGCGGGAAAACTAGTGCAACAGATCTCAAGGTTTGTTATTATTAAGCAACAGTTTCTGAATACAATCTATGGATGCCTTGTTGGCTATTTAGTACAAAGAAATCATGGTAGACAAAAAAATAGTGAGTTTTACCTCAAACTGCAAGTCTCGGCTGATCCGATAGTTGAATTGACGAAGCCCCAGCACCCTCGGTGTTGCCTCTGCACAGTAGCTGCGTAGGCCCGCGTGGGGACCTATGTGGACTGTGTCACCTCCTCTCTAGGATCGATCTGCCCCTCCAGGAAAGTCTAGTTCCAACCATCCCGGCTGAGAACCCTGATCTCCCAACAAATCTCGGACTACCTCTCGAAAACACTGTGTTACCTCTGTGCCCTGCGTGGGTCTGCATCACCCTTTCTAGGTGTTGCATCACACTCTCTAGACGCTGTGTTGCTTCCTCTGCTGACGTTGCGTTGCTTCCTCTGCTGGTTATGTTGCCTCTCTGCTTTGTATTCTTGGTCCCAGAGAAGATCCTCCGACCAAAACTGTCTCTGCCCCTCTCTGCGTGGGAACCACTTAGATTTGATCTTCGTCCGAGCACTGCTCCGTCAGAAGAATTTGATCTCTAGATTCACTCAGAGTATCTTTCTAAATGGCCCTCAAGCCTTCTTTTATAGTCTTCTCCTTGAGAAATCAACGACCAATATTAGATCTCTAATCAATGGCTAAGATTATAACTTGACTTGATATTTGCTTTTTCTAGATCATTATCACTCTGTTTTATTAATACCTTTTAATTATTTAATTTCCCTAAGTTTAAACTTAGGGTCCCCATTAAAATAATTAATTTTTATAATAAAACATATTCCAAGTGGAATTTTCACAAACGGTTTCTGGGTTCTTTGGAATACATGTGCCTAAGCCTCTCCACAAATTTGGAGACTTAGAGCAATTCCGATGCTACAAAAAATAAACACATGGATCCCCAAAGATGTCTAGAGATTGCTCGAGATCCACCTTTTGGACGAGGAGGATCCATTTAATATACTATGCCCAACAAGCCCCACAAGTGCACCACACACTTGGCAGGTGTCCCAGGACTTGTACTTTGACATGGAATCATTTATTCCATCATATCAACCCTTACAGATGGTCTACAGGCATCTTCGATTCACTTGGAGACCCATGAGGTCATTGGTATGCCCCCACACCCACTGGGAGCACCACAAGTTTATTGTTTGGTGAACAACGGGCCACCCATAGAATTCAAAACCAGCCGGGTTGAACCGGTAACCAGTCAAATCGGCCAGTCAGGCTAAACTGGCCAAAAAATCATGTTAGCTATCCCTCTTCGTCCAATTTTCCGATCAGACTAGTGTTACCCGCCCAGTTAAGGACGGAACTAGTCGGTTTAGGGATAAATAGGCCGACTCCGTCCTTAACCATCCAGTTAGCTGCCAGGTCGCTGCTGGGACCCACGTACGCCAATTTCAGTTGTTTAGGGATGTTTTGGATGGAAGAGGAGGGTTGTTTCCCTCCAAAAAAACCCCCTCGAATCCTTTATAAGCAAAGGCAACCTCTCATTTGTCTCACACATCTCATTTGGAGCTTTTGTGTGTTTGATTGAGAGCTTGGAGAGTGTTGAGTTTTTGCTGGAGCAGTGATCTTGGAGGCTGGGAGTTGGAGTTGGAGCTATTTTGGAGATAGTTTGGAGTTTTCAGTCGAGTTGGCATTTTCAAGAGGAAGCGAAGGAAGCTAGTTTGCATTTCTAGGTCAGGATTTTCACTTGAAAAATCTCTCATTGCACTACTATCCATGTATTAATTTTTTTTATGTGTTCAACTATGTTATTGCTATCAAATCTCTAGTCCTATGCTATCAAATTTTGTATGTTTCAATGTGCATTTTTTCCCCTAAATTTAGCCTTGGTTTTCCATTTACCTTAGCTGCATTTTTTTTTAAATGCCAGATTTCTTTGCAAATTTTAATTATTTCAAGTCAAGATGGCTCCAAATGTCAAGGACAATGCATGGGCCCATTGTGATGTGGTTGATGGAAAAATGATATGCAAATTTTGTGAAAAAACTATTGGAGGTAGGGGTATTTTTAGATTGAAACAACAATTGGCTGGGATAAGAGGCCAAGTAAAGGCATGTGATGCACCTAATGAAGTGATAGGTCCCGTTAGGGCAGAATACCTTACCAAGTTTGAAAAGTTTGAGGAGACTAAGGCTAGGGAGAAGGCCATCCAAGATGAAATTGCAAGGAAGAGGGAATTAATAGAAGCCATGAAAGAGAGTAAGGATGATGATTATGAGATTCAAGACTCCACTTCTATCCCTTCCACCAACGATCCCTTTCACTAAGTTCCTCCTCTTGGTCAAAAACCAAATCCGACAAAGAGACCCAACATCCAGAGTTATTTCTCATCCACTGTTAATCCCACAGCCACTTCCTCCCAGCCAAGTCGTCAACCCACTTTGGATCAACATTGGAAAAAACAATGCAAAGAAACTTCTTATCAGTACATTGCTAGATGGTGGTATGATGCATATATCCCATTTAATGTTGCACGCTCACTTTATTACCAAGCTATTGGGACTCTATTATAGCTGCAGGAAAGGGCTTCAAAGGCCCTAGTGTGCATGACTTGAGGGGCTCTCTTTTGAAAAAAGAAATTACTTTCATTGATGAGTATTTGGCTGAGTATAGAGAGTCATGGATCAAAATAGGTTGTTCCATCATGTCAGATGGTTGGACTGATGGAAAAAACCGCACTATCATTACTTGTTTCTTGCCCTCAAGGAACAATGTTTTTGAGATCAATTGATGCATCTGATAAGGTGAAGGATGCAACCCTTCTAATTGATTTTTTGGATGAGATTATTCAGGAAGTGGGGGAGCATCATGTTGTGCAGGTCATCATAGATAATGCCTCAAACTATGTTCCTGCTGGAAAGATGCTTGAGTCCAAATATAGAGACCATTTTTGGACTCCATGTGTTGCACATTGCATAGACCTTATGCTTGAGGACATAAGCAAAGTGGAGTGGGTAAAAAACATTGTAGAGCATCCCAAGTGAATTACAAAATACATTTACACCCACTCATGGGTATTGAGCCTAATGAGGAAAAACGTTGGGGGAAAAGAGCCTATTAGGCCTGTAATTATGAGATTTGCAAATCACTTCCTCACGTTGCAATGTCTCAATTCTCAACAGAAAAACCTGCAAAAAATGTTTTCTTATGATGATTGGACTGAATCTCGATGGGCTCGTAGACAAGATGGCAAAGACACCAAAAAGAAAGTCTTTGACAATTATTTTTGGTAAAGGTCTGCAAAGTTTGTAAAAATTATTGAGCCCCTTGTTAAGGTGCTAAGGATGGTAGATGGGGAAAAGCTGGCAATGGGATACATTTATGGGGCTATGGATCAAGCAAAGGAGTAGATACGGGCAGTTTACAGGGACAAGTTAGCTAAATATGGTTGTATATGGCAGATCATTGATAACAGATGGAACAATCAACTCCATTGTCCTATACATGCAGCTAGGTATCATTATAAAGCTAGGCTAGGAGATCTACAAGATGGGGAGGTCAGAGTTGGATTGATTGATTGCTTGAAGGGCATGGTCCCTATCTATGTAGACCAGCTGGAAATACATAAAAAACTTACTCTTTTCAGTATGGCAGCTAGTACCTTTGGAAAAAACTTGTCGAAAATGGCAAGAGATGTGGATCAACCAGGTAAGCAATTCCAATTTGTTTCTCTTTTCAAGTTAAATTGTTTGTAAATTAGTAATGAAATGAACTATGTTACTAATTAATGTCTTTTTACTTGCAACACATTGGTGGGATTCATTTGGCGGCCAAGGTCCTCAAATGCAAAACTTTGCAATTAGAGTCCTCAGCCAAACTTGCAGTGGTTTAGGTTGAGTGCAATTGGTTTTTTTTTGAGCGCATACACACAAAGAAGAGAAACCGTTTGGAACAAACAGTTAAATGATCTTGTGTTCGTGCAATACAACCTTCGCTTGGGGCAGAAACAAATGATGAACAAAACACCTAATCTAGATCCCATTGTGTTGGACGATATTGATCCAACATCAAAATGGGTGGAGGAGACTGAAGATCCAGTGTTTGAGGTTGATTTTGATATTGATGCAGCATTAGCGAGGGATGAAGCAGATTTGGTGGCGCCATCAGACCCAGGATTGGTAGCCACATCAAGGAAAGGCAAACAACCAATGGAAGGCACTACTCATGCAGCTCAAGTAACTCGTGCTTCCATTAGGTCCACTTCTATTATTATTGGTGGTAGTGGTATTGAGGTTGCAGATGAGGTTGAGGCATCCTCAAACTCTGATCCAGATGATGTCTATGCAGCCCCCTATGTTGATCTTGTGTCTAGTAGTGGTGATGAATTTGATGATTGATCATGTGTACACTGTAGAGTCTAGACTCTAGACTTGTAGTCTTGCACTAGGCCAATGGCCTCATTGCTTATGTATTTTTTGATGATATGTATTGCACTCCATGCCATTTTGATATATTCACCTTTACATGGTATATAAATGAGCAAACTTCGCATATTTTGTCTCTATTGGCTTGGAATCATGGTTGCAAATCTTAAAAATAGTTTTTTTTTATTAAAAAATAATTATTTAATGTATTTTTTTAAAAACCAGTTCATTTAGATCTGACCAATACCGGTTAGACCAGTTCCGGTCAGAAACCTGATTCATTAGGTCCACTGGTCCGGTCACTGGTTCTGGTTTTTACTACTATGGAGCCACCCCCTTGTCCATAATTTTTGAGGATCTTATTCATCATTATGGCACTTATGAACCTCATGAGGCCTCTTGAAGGGCCCTACGACATGCATAGATTATTATTTGACCTCTTGCGAGAGTTATTATTTTATTTGTGAGCTAGTTTGGTGGACTTGTCCCCAAAAGTTAGTTAATGTGCACATTATTTTACTTTAGGGGCTAATATAAGCCCATTAGGCAATTCGAACTCCTAATGAGTGCATAAATAGGAGTTAGATGAATTCATTTTGTATCATCACTTGACTTGGAACATTCTCTCTCTTGACAACTTTGCACTTTTTCCTTAGAGGATATTTTTGGATCATGGAAGAATTTTGATGTGTGGATTGGGTCTTCTTATCTTGGAGCTTCTTACATTGCAAATGTGTTGATGGTTGGATATATGGTCTTACATGTAAGTACAATTTTAATGCTATTTTCTTTCATTTTGCTGCATACATTGATCATGAGAATTTCGAAATTTTAGGGCTAATTGTTGCATGCATTTACGACATCAATGTGGAATTATGTTTCTATTTAGCTTGTCTCTATGTATGGGCCATGTTTGATGAACGAGTTTCCCTAGAGATCGAAGTTATCTCAATAAGCCTCATCCATCTGCAATGACGCGTGACCTTGTGAAGGGGTCACACTTCCAGTTTCCTCTTGTCTTAGTAGTATCATGATGTTGACCACACCTATACCTCCTTACATGTAGGAATTTACAAGGTAACTTCCGTAGAACAAGAACCAAAGGGCACGGCTCACAAATAGATCACAAATCAGTACACCAGTATAATCACGTGGTTAAAACCCTCAAAGAGGGAAACGGTCCACGGCCTGAGCCAACACGGCCACTTCAGGCAATTTATTAATATAAAAAGAAAAATTACATATGTTTCTCTCATAAACGGTTACCGGACAAATGACCCTCCATGCTCTTTAAATAGAGATCATGGACCAATCGGGTGTTAAGCCACAAATCAAGTGTCGTTAATACCGAGGTGAGAGATAACCGTCGGATCACTACAAATAGTGACCGTCGGATTATAAGTTACAAATGTACATGGTAAAGAAACACACTTTACCTAACTCTACACTAGACTAAGTTATTCTTAACTATTTCCTATGTGTCGGAATATCCTAACATCCCCCCTTAAGAACAACTTGGGATAGGATTGAATGATTTACAAAGGTGACACAAAAGGAGCCTATTTCCTATGTGTCGAAATATCCTAACATCCCCCCTTAAGAACAAATTGGGATAGGATTGAAGGATTTACAAAGGTGACACAATAGGAGAAGGAGGCATTAGAGCCCATCCCCCCTTAATGACAACTTTCCTGAACTCCAAGCATGGATCGAAGTTTGGTAAACTTCGCTTCTGTGAGAGCCTTTGTAAAGGTATCAGCTACTTGATCATTGGTTGGACAGTATTGCACTTTAAGAGCATGATCATGAATGAGCTTCCCGATGAAGTGTATGTGGAGTTCAATGTGTTTCATACGCTGATGCTGAACTGGATCTTTACATAGCTAAAAGGCACTCTGATTATCACACCAAAGTGTAGCTGGATGTTGTTGATGAAGAGCAAATTCAGATAGGATCTGACGAAGCCACATGGCTTCCTTGCTGGCTTCAATTGCACCACGATACTCTGCTTCTGCTGAAGAAAGAGAGATGGCACTTTGTTTCTTACAAGACCAAGTAATAGGTCCTGAACCAAGAGTGAATACATTCCTTGCAGTAGACTTTCGATCATCAGGGTCACCAGCCCAATCAGAATCAGTGAAATCAATCAACAATGGAGATGCTCCTGCACTGTAATGAATCCCGAACTGAACTGTATCTCGAATATATCGAAGTATTCTTTTAGCTGTTTTCTAGTGAATTTCATGAGATTGGTGCATAAACCGAGCGACAAGACCAACGACAAAGGAAAGGTCAGGACGGGTATGGGTTAGATACAGAAGTTTACCAACAAGTTGACAATATAAGGTAGCATCAACTTCAGGGGTAGTACAAGTGACTGAAATCTTGACTCCAGACTGAAAGGGAGAAGGGGCTGGCTTACAGTCTTCCATGTGAAAGTGGTGTAGAAGATCACAGGCATACTCAGACTGAGAGAGGGTAATGCCTTCCTTGGATTGCAAGACTTGAAGACCAAGGAAATAATGCAAGTGTCCTAAGTCTGTCATTTCAAACTTATTTTTGAGGCTAGACTTCACATGATTTATATGGTTTGGATCACTACCAGTAAGGATAAGATCATCAACGTAAAGAACAAGGATGGTGAAGGACTTACCCACTTTCTTGGTGTAGACAGTGTTGTCAAAATGACACCTAAAAAAGCCATTATCTAATAGAAATCTGTCCATTTTGGCATACCAAGCCCGAGGAGCTTGTTTGAGACCATAGAGAGACTTACTAAGGCGACAAACAAGGCTGGAGTCTTTTTGGATAAAGCCAGGGGGTTGTTCCATGTACATTTCTTCATGCAAATCTCCATGTAAGAAGGCAGATTTAACATCCATCTGATGGACTTCCCATTTAAAGGAGGCAGCAAGGGAAAGAACAAGGCGAATAGAATTCATTTTGGCAACGGGGGAGAAGGTTTCAGTATAGTCAATGCCTTCAACTTGTGAAAATCCTTTAGCGACAAGACGAGCTTTATGTCTATCCACTTTTCCATCTGGTCCAAACTTTCAAAGGTTTCTTTTCTTTATGTTTGTTTTGTAAACCAATCTGGATGACCGGAGGCTTCTTCAAAGGTTTCTGGATCAGGATTTTCTGGAACTTGAGCCAATAAGGAAGAGGCTCTTTCAAACTGAGAACGTGTACGTCGTCGATCGGCAGGGTCGCCTACAAGAGAACCTGTTGCATCTCGAGTAGAGTGGACCCATCTTTAAAGCGGTGGAGTAAAAGGAACAATTTCAAGCGCTGGAGGAGGATTGTCATCCTCGCTATCATCATCTGAACTAGAAGGAATGCTATTAAAAATAGAAGAGAGAGAGAGAGAGGTAGCACATATGCCGAATCAGGCTCGCAGGCCAAAGGTGGCACACTCACCGAACTAGGCTCACAGGCCGATATATTTTCATCAAATTTTACATCTCTTCTAATGATTATATTTTTTGATTTTGGTTGAAGAAGTCTATATCCTTTGACATGTTCAAAATATCCAACAAAAATGCATTTTTCACTCTTAGGTTCTAAGGCTTTATGTTTTGCATTTGGAATATGGGCCCAAGCATCACTTCCAAAAACACGAAAGTGACTTACATCTGGTTTGATTGAGCTCCAAGCTTCTTCTAGAGTTATATTCTTTAAAACCTTAGTAGAGTGCGATTGACTATGTAATTTGCACAGTCAATGGCTTCTGCCCACAAATTGAGAACAAGTCCTTCAGATTGAAGCATACAATTAGCCATTTCTTTTAAGGTGCGATTCTTCCTTTCAGCTACACCATTTTGTTGTGGAGTATATGGAACAGTATGTTGCAATTGAATGCCATGCTCAGTGCAGAAGTTGATAAATTTGTTGTTAACATATTCTCCTCTATTGTTTGATCTTAACTTAAGAATTTGATGTCCAGATTGTTTCTCAACAAAGGCCTTAAAGGTTAAGAACATATTAAAAAGTTCACTCTTGAGTTTTAAGAAGTATACCCAAGTGCGTCTGGAAAAATCCTCAATGAAAGTTAAGAAGTACTTGCAACTAGAAAAAGGAACAACAGGAAGTGGACCACATAAATATCTGTGCACAAGCTGCAAAGGGGCTGAAGCGTGCCAAGAGGCACATTTGTCAAAACTATCTCGATGATGTTTTTCGAGTACACATCCGGAGTGTTGTCGCACAGATTGTCTAGGCACCGCGACAACGGCTCAGATCAGGGGCTGTCACCTTTATCCCCAATCTCTCTATCTAAGCTGTCTCCTTGCAAGCTAAGGGAGGTAGACCCTAACATAAGTGAAGGACAAGAATTGGTTGCAAATCAACCAATCTAGGAGACACAGCTAAAACACCAAAAACTTGATAAAATTAACGAGATTTCCAAGATCAATTACATTAAAACCAGTGCCTTATGGAGTTAAAAGATCTCATTATAAAATTAAAGCCAAGTGATAGATGTTTAATTGTTGCTATGAAAATGCAAATGATATTCGATGATATTCAGTAAAAAGCACCACAACCATTCATTAAGATACTTATACCAATTAGCAAAGCTTATCATGAGACGATCATTAAAATACCAGATGCTTGAAATATTTCCGAAATTATGATGTTTCAAATAACTCAGTTCAAAAATTAAAATGCTCCACAGTCAAACTTCAGACAGGAAATTTTAGGCCCATTTGACTATAGGACTTGGAAATTTTTAGAATTTTTGAAATTTTTATATTTTTTTTATTATTTTCAAATTTAAAAATCTAAATCTATATTAAAGCTTTAATCTAAAGAAAAGTTATAATTTAAATCTAAATCTAAAATCTAAAATTTAAAATCCTAAACTAAAGCTAAAGTTAAATGATTAAAAATTAAAATCTAGAATTTAATACTACCTAAAACTTAATGAATCATTAAAATCCAACACACTAAAACTAATGTCTACTTTAAAATCTAAAACTAAACAAAATCTAATCACAAATTAAAATCTCTAAATCTAACGCTATCTAACAAAACTAAATTAAATCAAAATTTAAAACAAAGTTTAAAACTAAACTAAACCTATGCTAAAGAGAACAATGCAAATAAAATCTAAAACCTATGCACATTATAGCAAACAAAACAAATGTTTATGCATTAAAAAAAAACTTTGGTTAGATTTGTTTTGGATTTTCATTTGTTAGATTTTAATTTCGATTTTTTTTTGTGTTATAAATGATGTAAACCCATTCTGCATGTTATGATGTAAATGATATAAGTAAGACCGTCAATGTATGTAACAACCTAGGTAAGCCTAGTATGTTGTCGATGATTTCTATCCTAGGAGGTTTTTTGTCTCACTGATTCACGTAAGTGATCGGCAGAGTTTTTCCCTCCAGCCTCACCCCAAAGCTAGGGTGGATTTTGTCATCAGCATGCTAAGTGAGTCCTAGTGTTTTCTATCAAGTCCTTGTAAAAGTAGTTTGAACTACTTGATCTACTAGATCATGTGTTGAGTCGCAAAATTGGGTATTTATTTGAAGGTCTATACGAATGGGTATTCTCCCTTCATGTGTCTAAATGTATTATCTTATGTAAAGAGGGTTGGAAACTAATTAAAATTCCCTCTCAAGTAATTAATTAAAATTTCTGGTCAAATTAATTAAAAAAACAAAAGCCAAAAATTTAATTAATTTTAGGTCCTAGGTTACGATAAAATTATTCAAAGGCAAAATTCGTTGGTCTTTAAAAAATGAATTTTTAAAGGCCCTAGGACAAGGGAATATTGAGAATTTTAAGAAATTTTGGACCCTTGGGGCTAGGTGGTTAAGTCAAAGTCAAAATTTTGGGGTAATTAACTCAAAAATAGTATTTTTGAGTTAATTAAAATGGATTTAAATCATAAATTCGTTTTTTCCTCAAAATTATAATTTCGACCGTCCAAATTAAAAGATGATCAAATCTTATTGACGGTCGAGATTATTTTGACGTGGATCAACCGAACTAGCCATTGGAGTTTTTGTCCTATAAATTAAGAGGTCTTTGTCAGTCTTGAGTGATCCGATCTTAGAATCATGCACTTGTCTTGGAAGCTCTTGTGAATTTTCTTTGATGAATAAAGCATAAAGACTTTGGGGTTACAAATTTTGGTGTTCCTTTTCCAGATCTATGTGGTGAATTATCTCTAAACTCTGCTACTTTATTTGGTATTTTTATGGTTGATGGCCTTCATGGATTAATCTGCATACAGGTATCTTGTGCAGTTTTCTGGATTCATAAAATGACATTTTGATTTTTCTGAAGGATCTCATATTATTTTCTTAAATCTCTATCGATCTAAGGTTCAGATCTAAGTGTGCAGGGAAATTTTTTTTAAGATTTGAGCGTCTGGGGAAGTCTTCAGTTGGACCAGCCGACTCTCATATTCATAAATCTGAAAAGCTCATTATTTGTTAAACTCCAAATCTATCTTATGAATTGGTGGTTTTGCAGGGTTTTCTAGGGCTTGTGCCTCTCTTTAAAATTTCAAATTTCTAAAAATTGTGCTAAAATGGATTCAAATCTAGCCATGAGGGCCTCAGATCTGTAAATTACTTTGTAAATTTGTAATTTTTAGGGCTGTAAGAGTTTAATAATTTTCTTAGTGCATATATTTTTTGGATCTGTCTGGCTTCTTGCAGGTTGCAGGTTTCTCTCAGAATTTTTTTTTCAAAAGATCTGAGCTAGATCCAGCCCCAAGGGCCAGATTTGGCATCAGAATCTCAACTGTTGGAAGATTTGCATAATATTCGATTTAAAGAGCATCTAAATCTGAGTTTGACGGGAGAATTTTTAATTTATCGGGGCATTTTGATTGTACTGGGTTTATTCATTGCATAAGCGCTGCTTCTATTCACTGCATCTATCTGCCGCCTCGCTGCACCAGTGTTCACGAATTTGCAAATTCATATGCTGCCTCCTTAAGCTGCATTTTTCCTTTGCCATCAAATCTTCTGCCCTTGTCATTCTGCAATTCCCTCCTTACCCTTCGACTTCCTATTCACTGCTATCAAGCTCCATCTCTCTTGACAGCTGACCCAGCTCTCCCTTACCATCTCCTATCCTTCCTCGCGCTGATCCTTTTCCTTGCTATCTCTCAGTTCTGCCCTCACATTCTCTTAACCATTGAGGCGTCTTCCCTTCAAAACTGCACTTAGCTCTCTGCCTGCATTAAAAATTCGATCCTGGCAACTGCCTTAGTCGCATCTACAAATCCTCCAACATCTTCATTCACGTCCATCTCTGCAAGACGTCAACCCTCTCCTCAGCGAATGTCGACCTCCACTAGACCTTCATCTTTCATCGCCCATTGAACCCTCGATCTCTTTGTCTTCCTTACATGTTCGATCCCTCATCCTCTGCATCGAAATTTCATCGACCCTGTCGTCAGCTCCTTTCCTTAACCGTCGACTTCCCTCTGCAAATCCGCACTCGTCCTTCTTATCTGCAGCAAGCTCCGTGCCTCATTTCTCCATCGTTGCACCCATTTGTTGTCGTCGACCTTCTGTCCGTCCTTTATTTCGCCGGCCTGCAAACATAATAAAAAAACAAACAAATGCATACACATTAAAACTCAAAAGTTCACGTCAATGTGTTCGACCTTTTTTTAATTCGAATTCAGATTTTTTGTGTTAGAATGTTAAGTCTTAGGTTTAGATTATTTATTTATTTATTTGTTAGAGTATAAATTGTAAAGTTTGGATAGCGGTAGTGTTAGGTTTTAAATAGGATTCGATTTTTAATTATCTGTTAAGTTTAGCATTGGACTTTAAAATTCGATTTTTTTTATTTTGTTTAGTTTAAGTTTTAGTGTAGGTTTAGTTTTATTTTTTGTTATTTAATTGTTTTAGATTTAATTTAGTTTAGTTTAGATTTGTTTAGATCTAGCTTTTAGTTTTAGATTTAGGATTTTAAATTTCAAAATTTTTGTTTTAGGATTTAAAAAATAAAATAATAAAAAATATAAAATTTTCAAAATTAAATATATATATAAATAAATAAATAAATTCCAAGTCCTATAGTCAAATGAGCCTAAAATTTTCTATCTGAAATTTGACTGTGGAGCGTTTTTATTTTCGAACTGAGTTATAATCGAAATATCATAATTTCGAAAATATTTCATGCATCTGGCATTTTCACTTGATGATCGTTTCATGATAGCTTTGCTTCAGTATCTTAATGAATGATTGTGGCACTTTCTATTGAATATCATTGTGGTCATTTAGCAGCAATTGTACATCCAATACTTAACTTTAATTGCATAACGGGATCTTCATTAACTCCATAAGGCACTGGTTTTAATATTATTGATCCGTGAAATCTCGTTAATCTTTTTTAAGTATTTGGTGCTTTAGCTGTGTCTCCTAGATTGGTTGACTTGCAACCAACTCTTGTCCTTCATTTCTGTTAGGGTCTACCTCCCTTAGCTTGCAAGGAAACAACTTAGATAGAGAGATTGGGGATAAAGGTGACAGCCCCCGATCTGAGCCGTTGTCGCAGTGCCTAGACAATTTGTGCGACAACACGGAGCAAACACCATCTCGGCAAGATACTATAGGAAGACCTGTCACCATATTTTCCTTACATAGAGTTTGAAGAGAGCGATAGATTAAATGACCAAATCGCTCATGCAAAGTTTGCTCACTTCATCATTATGAGCTACAAAAACAGAGGGAAGACATGATGATCCAAAGTTGTCAAACTTATACAACCTTGTGGAATTACCAGCAATGCCAGTAGCTAAAATATGTTTAGGATCTTTGAGGTCCTTGATTACAACATCATGAGGTGAGAATTCTACTATTTTCCCTTCACCTGAATGAGTTATTTGATAAACAGAGAGAAGGTTGCATGACAAGGTAGGAACACATAGTACATCATTAAACTGACCATTATTGAGATGAATGGTTCCAGATCCTACAACATTAAGAGATCTATCATCACCAACATAAATATGTTTGGTGTTACAATCATTTAAAGAAGAAAACATGGCTTTATTTTTGGCCATGTGATAAGAAGCTCCAAAATCAATGAGCCACTCATGAGAATGAGAAGAGGAAGATACATTTAATGCATAACCAGATCTTGATGCTTGACAACCACAAGCAGAAAGTGCCATTCCTGAAGATGAAGGTGAAGAGTGCTCCAAATTGATGTTGTTCTTTTTCATTGCTGCTTCTAAGGCTTCCATATTCTTAAAACATTTGGACTCTATATGGCCATCATGATTGCAAAAGTTGCAATGTCTATCTGTCTTCTTTCCTTTGTTTTTATATGCCTTATCATTTTGGTGAATTGCTTTTTCAGTTTGCGACTGAAATTGCTTAGGACCCTTGTTTGGTTTCGGATCATACTTTTTAGGATACTGCTTCTTGGGATTCTTTTGATATGATTGTTGTTGGGCTGCTAAGGCTTCCTTAGAAGCGTTTCCAAAAGTGATAACACCAAGGTGTAAGAGTTTTTCTTGTTCTCTTATCAAAGAATCACAAAAGGAATCAAAAGAGGGATTCTTGTAGGTGGTTCCTGAAGAAATGATGGCTTCTCTAGAGGAATGGAAGGCGGAAACAAATACAGAGTAAGCAGGGCCAAGTTTAGCAAGAATGCAATAGATGAGGCTACTATCTTCCTTTTTGACTTTACAACTTTCTAAACGAAGTCTAAGGGTCTTGAATTTGGACAAAAAGTCTTCAATAGAGGAGAAATTATTAGGGTCCAAAGTAAGCAACTCATTTTCAAGCTGGTGAGCCCTGATTTGATTTTGAATGCCAAAGACAGTATTTAGCTTATCCAGGGCTTCATGAGGCGTGTCAATGTCAACGATATGAAATCGACGATCTTGATCTATGGACATTCCTATCAACCCTTGTGCTTGATCTTGTTTATTTTCCCATTTAGCGACTTTATTATCATCAAAAGGTTTAGTTTCTACCCCTGTGGCTATTCTTTAAAGAACTTTACTTCTAAGTATATCTACCATGTGAGGTAGCCATTGGGAATAATTGGTGTTGTTAAAAATAATCAAGCATGCACTTTCCATTTAAAAAAAAAAAAAACTGAAGCTGAGAAAAGCTAAAACTAACTGCTCCAATGGAAAGATCTCGAAAAATTAGGCCGTTTAAAAAAAAACGGCTCGAAAAACGGCTTTCGAATGAAGAAGTTATGACTTTTTGAAAAAACGAGTTCAATATGTCAAATAGTTATGGGAACGAGATGAAGTGCGATTTAAAATAAAAAATCCGCCTCTTCTAACAATTTTTTTTTACAAAAGAAGCTTGAGAAAGAGATTTGAACCCAAGACCTATGTTCTCATAAACTAACCCCTCACCAAGTGAGATAGTAAAAGGATTTTGTTATTGTTTGAAAGGAGGAAGGGGTTTTTTTTTACTCTTTGATGTGTGTGCCTTTTCCTGCACAAAAAAATACAAAAACCGAGCAAAAAAAAATGAAAATGCAACCCTTACGGCAAAATGTTAGATTTTTGGTTAGCCTTATCGGCAACTATCAATTTTTTCACTATTTCTGATTTCTCGAGATCACACAAAGACGCAGGGAAACAGCATACATAGCAAAAAAAATCCCTTTTCCTGTTTCTGATTTGTCGAGATCGCACGCAGTGCAGAGCAAAGAGCATACACAGAGAAGACGGTATAGATCCGGCAAATAAATGAAACCTAAAAACCAAAAAAAAAAACAAAGGGAACCGAAATAAGCAGAACTATTAACAAATATAACTGCGAAACAAATGCTTTATACCTCCAAATCTAAATTGTTATAACTTGGGCAGCCGAAAACCTTTTCGCATGAAACGAAAAGTGTTTCTCATTGTAACAGATGCTCCGCACACAACAGAGCAGTTCTCCAAGCCCGAAAATGTTCAAAAATAGTAGATCTACAAAACGATAGTCGCATGGAGTCAAACCGGCTTCGGATTTTGATCAACAATGGATGCGGCCCTCAAAATAGCTCTGATACCATGTAGGAATTTACAGGGTAACTTCCGTAGAACAAGAACCAAAGGTCACCACTCACAAATAGATCACAAATCAGTACACCAGTATAATCACGTGGTTAAAACTCTCAAAGAGGGAAACAGTCCACGGCCTGAGCCAACGCGGCCACTTCAGGCAATTTATTAATATAAAAAGAAAAGTTACATATGTTTCTCTCATAAACGGTTATCAGACAAATGACCCTCCATGCTCTTTAAATAGAGATCATGGACCAATCGAGTGTTAAGCCACGGATCAATTATCGTTAATACCAAGGTGAGAGATAACCGTCGGATCACTACAAATCGTGACCGTCGGATTATAAGTTACAAATGTACCTAGTAAAGAAACACACTATACCTAACTCTACACTAGACTAAGTTATTCTTAACTACTTCCTATGTGTCGGAATATCCTAACATTACAGTGATGACGTAATGAGGAGAGTCTTCAGACTGATATTAGAGACCTTTCAGGATTTGGATAATAGTGAGGATCCTACATTTGGGAAGAAGCTTGAGATTCTAGAAGTCATGGCCTTGGTTAGATCTTATGACATCATGCTTGATTGGGAGTGTCATGACCTAATCCTGCAGATGTTTCAATGATTCTTCAACATTAGGAAACATCATCCAAACACAGTTATAGCACACAGGCAATTCATTATGTCCTCATGTATGGGAGGTTGTGATGCCATTTGCAGAAGATTGCAGACTAGAATGATGGCCATTTGGAGGAGAGAACAACTAGTCTCATCTGCTGCATATGAACTAACCAAAAGGTTGGTTGAGCAGAAAATTGGGTTGTTCAGAAGATAGCTCACCAGGGAGGAGCTGCTCAAGTTAGGTGGCTCATGCAACAAGAATGAGGAGGAAGGGACTTTGCTTCATCTACAAGGGACCTTGGGGACATGACCACTCATGTTATCGTCACACTGAGGAGATGAAAGAGGTAGAGCAGGAGGGGATTCCTTTTGACTTTCAGGGTGAGGATTCTTCTTTAGACGACTCCATGGGTTCATACGAGGATGACTCTGAGGAGCATGAGTCATGTGGAGCTGTTGACAGCAGGCCCGATTTATATTTCGATGTGTATTATGAGCATTTAGTGCTCCCTATGGGAGACATTCAAGATGATGAGTCACCAGTGATGATTCAGCATGAGCAGCATATGGTGGAGCATAAGTTAGCTGAGGTGGATGATGTGCATAGTATGCATGATGAGACTTTTGGGGAGAGCCAGTCGGAGGTTCATATTGAGCCCGTGATGGAGGAGGATGAGCAGCCACCCTTGAGGTCATCCACTGATGAGGAGCAGACAGATGTACAGACAGCAAGCAAGGTGGTCGTATTTGCAGACACTTGTCCTCAGGGGGTGTTGGAGTTTTACAGGGTAGTTTTGCAAGAGCATGGAGTTTCTGACCAGAGGAGGGAGGAGTTGTTGGAGATTGTGGTGTAGGCACATGTGGACCGACCCACTAATAAGGTGCAGGTAGATGCACAGGTAGCTGATACAGCTACAGTACTTTCAGGGAGAAGCCCTCTCTAAGAGTGCATAGATAGGGCTTGCAACACAGTTTGGCCAATTGTGCCCATTACAGGGAGAGAGGCAGGGTTTTCTTAATGGATATTATTCACTGACTAGGCAGGGTTGTGTGAGTGGGGCACAATGCAGCATAGGGGACTTATCACATATACAGGTGCCTATGCATCTGATCCTTCCCGCGGGATGGATTGGCGAGAGATCATGAGTTGGTATCGTTTTGATGGATTATCATCCTTAGTTTGAGGCACAATACAGTAGAGCCCTTATATGAGAGGGTTACTACATGTTTCAGTGGGAAGTGCGATGTGGACCAACAGTTCATCAGTATTTCAGTAGCACCAGCCCAACATCAGCAGAGTGGGGTTGACCTCGACCTATGCCAGAGGTTGGATTGGAGAGAGGTGATAAGTTGGTATTCGCTTCATGGAGCAATAGCTATAGCTAGAGACAAAGCACACTCTAAGCCCCAAATTCCTATTCCTCCTTGTGTCCCACGTGTGGCACGAGGTAGAACTGCATAGACCCAAGCAGTCTTTGTTGAACCTGCTCCAAGAACACACTGCAAAGCTCCCGGAAGGATTTGAAGATGATGAATACTCCCTCCTAGGGCTAGCACTCAAGGTGCAGTGAAGCTATGGTGAGATTCTCACCTAAAAATCTCTTGTGCTCAACAACACATGCAGACTTGCCTTCCCGCTCAAGCGTGTTAGTCAAGGTGAGTTCAAATGATAAAAGATGCACAAAATGAGTGCCTCCTCCTATTTTGTCATTATGCCCCCAATTTGACCATGTGGGGCCCAATCATCGAATCCTCCATCCTTTCCTTCCAAGAAATGCGTATTTCCAAGAGGGGAGTGTATTTCCCCTTGGGAGTGGTCCCCACCATCAACTAACCATTTGATTTTTCCCTCTTCTCCTAAGTTGGGCCCTTGTTTTAGCTCCAAAATTCAAGTGAGGTCACGCAACCCACTTTTCCTAAATGAAAATGCAAAATATGACAAAATTGGCAAAATTGATCTTTCCCCTAAGCAATATTGCTAAGTGGGAAGATCACAGTGTATGCAAGTATAATAACCTAATTGTTGATACTCATGTCAGTTTGTAAAAACTAGGGTCTGTAAAACCCTAGTAGAGATTGATATTCTAGGATATGATGATAATGTTTTCTGTTATTATTTAGTTTTGAAAAAATCTAGGGTTTGCAAAAAAGCCTAGTAAAGCCTAACATGTTATTCTAAAAGGAATATTGTTGAAACCTTAGATGTATATTAGAATTGTTGATTTGATGATATCTAAGGTATTGTGTCTCGAAGATGGAGTCTAGGGTCTATGACAAAACCCTAGCAAGAAGATGAAGTCTAGTATGTAATTATATATGTATGTTGTTGAATATGAACCTAACTAGGTTTAGGTGTTTGATGTCTAATGTCTAAATGCTTCCATTATAGTAACACGATTTTGTTATAGTTAACTTCATGCATCTATATGTTTGGTTGTAATTGTTGTTAAATTTTTGCAGGTACATAATCTTCAAGATGATGAAGATGTTTGTATAAGCATGATGAAGGAAGTTATATATCAAGATGACCTTGATGTTGTAAGAAGGATTGGAGCCATGAAAGGTTCTCCTATGTCATAGAAGAAGGAAGTGGTTGATCTCCCTATATTGAGAGGGAGCCTAGATAGAAGAAAGTGTATATCTCCCCAGTTGAGAGGGAGGGCATATTATGACAATGAATACTTTGAAGTAAGCAAAAGTACTATCGATAAATGTTCATGATGTTGCAAACAATGTATTTAGTGCTGCTAAAGAAGTGAAAGAAGAGAAAGCTTCCGACAAATTGTACTTGGATGACTTGATGATGATACAAGCAACATCAAAATGTATGAGGACCCCGAAGGTTTTCTTGATAAATCTAGGGGCAGCTAGATTAGGTCATCTCTCTTACTTTGATAACTGGTTATGATGTATGTTTACTTAACTTGATTAGCTTCTTCTTCCACATCATTATTATCAGTATTCTCTTCATCGAAGAGCTACCAAACCATAAAGAACAATAGGACAAAGGACACAAGATATCTGCCATCAACCAAGGCCAAAACCTCTCCAACTAAGAGGAAAACACATAGGAATTCTTCTCTTCTTATAGGATTTTCAATTGACGAATTCCAAGACCTATGACCATTGACCAAGACCTATGACCATTGACCAAGACCCTCCAAGACCAATTCAATCATCCTTATTCATTTGCACAGTTCCAACAACAAACTTCGACCTTTCAACAACTTCTTTAGCAACTACGACCCTAAGCAACAATTTCTGCAACTTCGACCTTGATGCAATTTCATCACCTTGCAGCTTCACAGCTTCAACCTAGAAGCATCTTCACAGCTTTGACCTAGAAGCAGCTTCACAGCTTCAACCTAAAAGCAGCTTCACAACTTTGACCTTACAACTCCAGAATTTCAACCTAGCATCTTAAGAATTTTATCTTGCCCAGAAACCATAGAAATCATAACACAAGAGAGAGAGAGAGGCCTGAAACTTCGATCTTTCTCTTCTTTTTCTTTTTCGTCCCTTTACCAGCTTCTAGCTTAGGATATGGAACTTGCTTGAGCGTGTCTCCAAATGAGGTCGAGTTCCTTCTTATATATAGGCTTTTGACAGGTATGAATTGCTATCTGTAGGAATTTACAGGGTAAGTTCCGTAGATCAAAAACCAAAGGTCACCTCTCACAAACAGATCACAAAACAATGCACCAGTATTATCACGTGGTTAAAACCCTTGAAGACGTAAACAGTCCACGGCCTAAGCCAACGTGGCCACTTCAGGCAATTTATTAATATAAAAAGAAAAGTTACATATGTTTCTCTCATAAACAGTTACTGGACAAATGATCGTCCATGCTCTTTAAAGATCATGGACCAATCAGGTGTTAAGCCACGGATCAAGTGTTGTTAATACCGAGGAGAGAGTGAACCGTCAGATCACTGCAAATCGTGACCATCGGATTATAAGTTACAAATGTACATAGTAAAGAAACACATTTTACCTAACTCTACAGTAGACTAAGTTATTCTTAACTATTTCCTATGTGTCGAAATATCCTAACATCCCCCCTTAAGAACAACTTGGGATAAGATTGAAGGATTTACAAAGGTGACACAAAAGGAGCCTATTTCCTATGTGTCGAAATATCCTAACATCCCCCCTTAAGAACAAATTGGGATAGGATTGAAAGATTTACAAAGGTGACACAATAAGAGAAGGAAGGAGGCATTAGAGCCTATCCCCCCTTAATGACAACTTTCCTGAACTCCAAACATGGATCGAAGTTTGGTAAACTTCACTTCTGTGAAAGCCTTTGTAAATATATCGGCTACTTGATCATTGGTTGGACAGTACTGCACGTCAAGAACATGATCATGAATGAGCTTTCTGATGAAGTGTATGTGGAGCTGAATGTGTTTTATACATTGATGCTGAACTGGATCTTTACATAGCTGAATGGCACTCTGATTATCACACCAAAGTGTAGTTGGATGTTGTTGATGAAGACCAAATTCAGACAGGATCTGACGAAGCCACATGGCTTCCTTGTTGGCTTCAACTGCACCACGATACTCTGTTTCGGCTGAAGAAAGAGAGATGGCACTTTGTTTCTTACAAGACCAAGTAATAGGTCTTGAACCAAGAGTGAATACATATCTTGCAGTAGACTTTCAATCATCAGGGTCACCAGCCCAATCACAATTAGTGAAACCAATCAACAATGGAGATGCTCCTGCACTGTAATGAATCTCGAACTGAATTGTACCTCGAATATATCGAAGTATTCTTTTAGCTGCTTTCCAAAGACTTTCAAGAGGTTGGTGCATAAACCAAGCAACAAGACCAACGGCAAAGGAAAGGTCAGGACGAGTATGGGTTAGATACAGAAGTTTACCAACAAGTTGATGATATAAGGTAGCATCAACTTCAGGGGTAGTACAAGTGACTGAAAGTTTCACTCCCCACTGAAAGGGAGAAGGGGCTGGATTACAGTCTTCCATGTGAAAGTGGTGTAGAAGATCACAGGCATACTTGGACTGAGAGAGGGTAATGCCTTCTTTGTATTACAAGACTTGAAGACCAAGGAAGTAATGCAAGTGTCCTAAGTCTGTCATTTCAAACTTCTTTTTGAGGCTAGACTTCACATGGTTTATATGGTTTGGATCACTACCAGTGAGGATAAGATCATCAACATAAAGAACAATGATGGTGAAGGACTTACCCACTTTCTTGGTGTAGACAGTGCTGTCAGAATGACACCTAGAAAAGCCATTATCTAATAGAAATCTATCCATTTTGACATACCAAGCTCGAAGAGCTTGTTTGAGACCATAGAGAGACTTCCTAAAGCGACAGACAAGGCTAGATTCATTTTGGATAAAACGAAGGGGTTGTTCCATGTATATTTCTTCATGAAAATCCCCATGTAAGAATGCATATTTAACATCCATCTTATGGACTTCCCATTTAAAGGAGGCATCAAGGGGAAGAACAAGGCGGATAGAATTCATTTTTTCAACAGGGGGGAATTTTTCAATATAGTCAATGCCTTCAACTTGTGAAAAACCTTTAGCAACAATACGAGCTTTATGTTTATCCACTTTTCCATATGGTGCAAACTTTGTTTTTGTAAGCCATCTTGCGTACGATAGGTTGTCTTCATTTTGCAGAAACGATATCTGATATCGTTTTACCAATAAAAAACAGTGTTCTTCATTCATAGCATCGTCGATAAGATGGTGAGAAGCTTATTCAAAGGTTCTTACGGATTGAGTTTTCAGGACTTGAGCCAATAAGGGAAAGAGCTCTTTCGAGCGAACATGTCGTCGTTGGTCTGCTTTGAGTCTGTAAGGCTGCTGCATCTCGAGAGTGGCGGACCCTTGGAAAGATGTGGAGTGAGAATAATTTCGAGGGTGGAGAGGATTTTCATCCTCGGCTATTCATCATGCGAACTAGAAGAACCCTATTAAAAAAATAGAAACAGAGAGAAGAGAGGGTGCTTGTGTACCGGAGAATCGACTCGTAGGCAAAATTAATTGCACCTTGATTCGATATATTTTCATCAAACTTTACATCTCTTCTAATGATTATATTTTTGGATTTTGGTTGAAGAAGTCTATATCCTTTGACATCTTCAGAATATCCAACAAAAATACATTTTTCACTCTTAGGTTCTAAGGCTTTATATTTCGCATCTGGAATATGGGCCCAAGCATCACTTCCAAAAACACGAAAGTGACTTACATCTGGTTTGATTGAGCTCCAAGCTTCTTCTGGAGTTATATTCTTTAAAACCTTAGTAGGAGTGCGATTTACTATGTAATTTGCACAATTAATTATACCTTCAAAAATTGAGACTAATTTATTTTAGATTGGAAAACGCCACAATTAGCCATTTCTTTTAAGGTGTGATTCTTTCTTTACATTTCACCATTTTGTTGTGGAGTATGTAGAACAATATTGGAATTGAATACCATGCTCGATTACAGGAATTGATAAATTTGTCGTTAACATATTTGTAATATTCCTAATTAGCATTGCTAATTGGAATATTTCATTTTTGTTTAATTTTGCCGCTTTAGCTAAAAATAATAAATAAAGTGAGAAATAAGAGGGGTCATCTCACTTTATAAAATAAAGTGCTTTCCTAGTTGATTGACGTTGTAACTTAAAGGGGTGGCCTTGGGGGTCCACACGTGTATGAGGGGAGGCCTCACGCTGACCCAAGGGTAACTGCGCAGGGTGAAGGACGCAGTTAAGGTTTTGGAGGGAGTTTAGCACTATAAAAGGAGGGGTTTCCACTTCATTTGGTATTGTGGATTTGATATTGATATTGAGAGCTAGACTTATGTCTACTTCAGCACGCCGGTTGTTTAGTCGGTCTGCAGCACTGTTTAGTGCAACCGAGTGTCTCCGTGCGGAGATCTCACCCTTAGCCTCGGGGGACTTCGAGTGCCTGCCCTGGTAAGGTTATTTTCTGAGCATCATCCCTTCGCCGTGTACCTGCGTAGTTTCGGTGGAGATTTGCGGTGAGGAGATACACCCTTCGAGGGCCGCGCGCGTGCATCCGTGGAGACAGACGCATCAAGAGAGATGTGACGCATCCGGATAGGGAGGACGAGACCGGATAGGGAGGACGCAGTATCCGGTGCGTATCAAGGCGTAGAGGACGCCAGACCGGATAGGAGGACGCATCCGCATCTGGTGCGTAAGGGACTCGTATCCGGATAGGGAGGACGCATCCGCGCATCCGTGCGGGGAGGACGCATCTAGAGAGTTGACGCAGATCTGAATAGGGAGGACGCAGATCCAGTCAGGGAGGACGCAGATCTGATGAGCAGGGTCATTGTGTGAGGTTTTGGCAGCGTTTTTCGGTGTTTTCAGCCCTGAGGAGTTTGGTTATCTTATCTGGAGGATTTGTGGTTGGATTCCCCCCTTTTTCCCCAGCGTTTTCTTGAGCTTCTGCGCTGTTCCTGGAGGCACAGCGTTTTTGTAGGAGGAGGGTTTCTGGGGGCGATTTTCGGAGGTGGTCCGTTTGGTAAATGGTTTCTGGGTTTTGTCCGGAGAAGCGAGTATAGGTGATCTGTAGATTTTTAGCTCATTCCGGCAAGGGGATCAGCCCCTAGCTTCAGTTCATTCCAGCAGCAGCAGTTTACGGCAGTTTCTTCCAGCAGCTGGGATGCAGTTTCTGTAGCAGCCATTTCCTATTTTTCTGAGAAGATTCTTCACTTGCCTTGAGCAAGGATAGGTGCATTTATTCTGATTATCCATTGTATCTCATTATATTCTCAGATTAATAAAATGGCTTAGCATTTCCGGCATTTTTATGTCTATTTGTTCCATATTCTAGTTCCGGCATTTTGTTCTATATAGCTGCTTGTGGTTTTTCTGTGTATTACTGGTTATTTCCCGTTGGGGATATTACAGTGGTATCAGAGCATAATTCTGGCTCAGCCTGTGGTCTATGACATCGGGAAAGAGATCGTACAAAGGTTTTCTGGAATTTGTGAGCAATAGCAGTTGCAATACCAAAAACGCAATTGGAAAAAGGGCCAAAATATAAAGGGTCAAATTTTGAAGTTTGGAATTAGAAGAAACGTTTTCTGGGTTTTTCTGGGTTTTGGGCAAGGATCACCTTCCCAAATTCCTGGAACTTTCTGAGTAGTTTTCAGTGGGTAAATCGGATGTCGAAGTTTAACCAGCAGTATGGTTTTGCAGCAGCCGTGCAGTTTCTGAGGAGCCTGTAGACACATAGCAGAAAGAGCTGATGGCAAGTGATGATTTTGAGAGGAGGTATAGAAAGGCATTCCAATACATACAGGAAGTGTCACAGAGACTCACTGCGCTGGAGGCTAGGCAGCGGGAAACCCCAAGGGGATTTCGGATTGGTGAGGGGTCAGGCACGTCCCACCATTTGCGGGAGCATGATGCCACTCAGCATATGGCATCACATACACCCACACGCCCTACCATGCCTACCTTCTTGCCAGAGGACGCAGGGACAGCAGCACAGCGAGAGATAGATCTGGGTCGGATTTTTGCAGAGTATCAGGCTTTCGGACAGGCATTCATGGATTCTCTCCCCTTCGAGAGATATCTCCATATCCAGTATGGCATTAGACCCCGTGATCATCACAAGGGGCACAGGCACCACCGTGATGACCACCGCGCAGCTAGCAGATTCCATCTACCGACATTTGACGGGTCATCCAGGCGCTCAGAAAAAGCTTGGGTGGACAAGTTGGATACCTCTTTCCAGCTTGACCGAGTATCGGAGAGGGAAACCATTAAAATGGTTACCTCGCACTTGGAGGATGAGGACACACAGGATTGCAGGGAGTTCGAGGATACACCTAGTGTGACACAAGACTCACCATCATTAGAGACCTCCTTGACCGTGCCGGTTGATATCGTAGTGGAGGAGGTAGAGCCTACCCCGGTAGAGCCATCCACTGAGGTGATGACTGGAGCCATGTTTGAGTCTTCGGGTGGTAGCAGCACACGACAGATGGGTGAGGTATCAGGAGATATATCCACTATCGATGAGGCACTAGGAGATACAGAGGTATTGGATGATGGTCGCAGACAGCAGTGTCATCGGCTTCGGACGGACCTTCGAGTTTTGAGGGAGAAGGCCATGTCAGTGCGGGAGACCATTTTGTTGCAGGACCAGGAGCTGGAGGGTATGAGAGTGACTTGTGCCAAGTCGGCGGCCAAGTTGGTCCGCATTGGGGAACAGCTGGATTCCCTGATGGTACAACCAGAGGGCACGAGGGAGCGTCAGATCATTCCCCTTCAGGCATGCATGGATGGGACTAGCAGTGTTGTTGGGTCATCTCTTTCCATTGGAGAGAGAGAGGCAGAGCCACCTAGTCAGATCTCATATGTTGAGTTGGATAGCGGTATGAGACGATCAGAGTTGCACAGCGTACAACATCCACATGTTGAGGTTGGATGGAGAGAGATTTTGAGTTGGTACTCGGTGGAGCGGGCTATGGAGATGGTGATGGATCCGAGTGTAGTTCAGCAGGAGTTCCTAGGTGTTGGGCATACAGGGACCCCAGATTGGCATTGGGATCCAGGAGGGATCACCTACCGTTTCCCAGGCAGGTCGGCTGACTATGTCTTGGAGAGTACAGTTGGCCTAGCAGTAGAGCATGTACAGTTTCGGTCAGCTTCAGTGGCCAACCAGTTTATGGGCAGACTCCCTAGATTGTTTTGGTGTGACACTCGTACACGGGATCACGGGGTGGTCAACATACCTTGGCAGGAGTTTGTCGGAGGAGGTGGCATTGGCAGGCCACCAGATGGCGCATTGTATGGAGCCAAGGATTCTTCACCTTTGTGTGGGGCACAGAGGACGCAGCAGAGCCGAGCAGTGGTGGTAACACTACTGACACTTAGAGAGACTCACTTCTCGGACCCCTTGAGGAGGATTTGGAGTGATGATCCTTTCATTGGCAGGTATAGTGATGCGACGGTGGAGACGATGTTACCGATTAGTGGTAGTCCGATATGTAGAGGCACAGCTCTAGGACATCACATCCATGGATGTGTGGGAGCCTCTAGCAGTGATCAGTCGACTACTGGTAGACATGGAGCTACATGGTGGTGTACCGTAGTGTGTGGGACTACATTGAGGAGTAGGAGTGCCCTACATCACATTGAGAGCACGGGGGGAGTGACAGATTTCTGGACACAGTCAGGGCACGAGACGGTACAGGGTGGTACAGTAGTAGCATGGGGTATCCAGCAGTATTCAGGGGTATGCCTCAGTGTGCAGTGGCATGTCGAGGAGTGTATGGATGATCCGTGGTATGCGAGGGCATACGGTGCTACACAGCAGGGACTTAGAGCATTCCTTCCAGAGAGACTCATGGGTAGGGACATCAGGCTTACCTTTGGGAGTAGTTCACCCAGGATCGATGGAGAGACAGAGGAGCGATACTTGGCAGTATCTGTGGGGACTCACACACCTGACTCGCTTCGACATCACTCACAGGTACAGTTGATTATGTTTTCGATCTTTGGCACTTTGGGCGTGAGCAGCAGGGTATGCGAGGTTCACCCGAGATATTTGGATGACACTTAGTACACTAGGCGAGAGACTTCTCAGCAGTGGCACTGGGTTGGTGCGCTAGTTGACAGCCGCAGGTTGGGGGATGAGATGATCCGTTGCAGAGATGGTGCATCAGTCATCACTGAGCCTACGCTTGGGGAGCAGGTCATGAGGGAGACATGCGTCATTTTTCCCTCAGGGCATGTCGAGATCATGCATGAGCAGAGGATACGGGGTACAGCAGAGGTAGTATCCCAGTATGTGTCTGGGCTCCAGACACTGTATCGACACTTTGTCGAGAGGGTGGATGGCATGTTCGATGCAAATGAGATGGCGGAGGTAGAACAGGAGGGCATTCCTTCTGTATGCCAGGGTGAGGACTCCTTTTCACATGAGTCCATAGGATCAGTTGAGGTCGCTTCTGGGGAGCGAGGGCAGTCATGCATGGATGGTGACAGTAGACTTGAGCTGTATACTAGTGTCCAGGGTGAGCAGTCAGCTGCATTGACATTGAGTACGGTGTCAGCTGTTACAGATCCATACCCTCTGGAGGTTGAGGGGATTGTTATGCAGGGGGCTAGTAGACAGCAGGAGCTGTTGGATATGTTGGAGCATCCATCTTTGGGTCGACACTGGGATGAGGCACAGATAGATGTACTCGCAGTCGGCAGAACTGCAGCGTTTTTAGTGGGTAGCACTCTCCAGGAGTACATTGACGGAGCTTGCAGCATACCTTGCCCACTTTTGCCCATTATAGAGAGAGGGGCGTCCTTCTACAGGCAGCTTCCATTGACAGACAGGGTAGAGCAGTGGGAGTTGATTACAGGCTGGCGGCAACATCCCAGGCATGTTCCATATACCGTTGTCGTTACTACATCAGATTCTTCTTCTAGGATGGACTGGCGGGAGATCATGAGTTGGTACCCTCTAGATGGTACGGTATTATTCGTAGGGAGCATAGTCGAGCAGGGGCCCTTGGACATAACAGAGGTTATAGATTCCAGCTGGCAGGGCGGCACAGGACATCATTTCTTCAGCACTCCATCCCGATTTCAGGAGAGCAGGATCAGCATGGGGTTGAGTCACAACTTGGATTGGAGAGAGGTGATGAGTTGGTATGCAGTTGGAGGGGTAGCATATGCAGCTACAGGTACAGCGCAGCAGGAGCCCGGGAGCATTGATGCTTGTTGGTGGTCTTCACCTCTTAGAGCATTGGTCATATCCAGAGGCAGTGCACAGTCCGAGCCGTGGGACTTGTGCGATTATTGGCCATGGTGGCAATGGGATTCGGGAGGATTATTGGTTGGCTGGTACTGTGAGAGGTCACTTTGGGATCCTGGCATCGAGATATCCCTTCGTATCAGGGTGATGCAGAGGTCAGAGAGGTTTCAGTGGGACCCAGGCACATTTTGCAGTATCGGTGGGGAGCATCAGCTAGAGAGTAGGCTTGTTCAAGCGTTGCTTGAGGACAAGCAATTTTTGCCGGATGAGGATGCCACTTGGGAGAGCGAGCAGATTTTACAGCATCCATCACTTCAGTTGCTTGAGGACAAGCAACGTTTTGCCGGGGGAGACTGTAATATTCCTAATTAGCATTGCTAATTGGAATATTTCATTTTTTTTTAATTTTGCCGATTTAGCTAAAAATAATAAATAAAGTGAGAAATAAGAGGGGTCATCTCACTTTATAAAATAAAGTGCTTTCCTAGTTGATTGACGTTGTAACTTAAAGGGGTGGCCTTGGGGGTCCAAACGTGTATGAGGGGAGGCCTCACGCTGACCCAAGGTTAACTGCGCAGGCCAAGGAGAGTGAAGGACGCAGTCAAGGTTTTGGAGGGAGTTTAGCATTATAAAAGGTGGGGTTCTCACCTCATTTTGGTATGGTTGATTTGATATTGATATTGAAAGCTAGACTTCTGTCTACTTCAGCACGCCGGTTGTTTAGTCGGTCTGCAGCACTGTTTAGTGCAACCGAGTGTCTCCGTGCGGAGATCTCACCCTTAGCCTCGGGGGACTTCGAGTGCCTGCCCTGGTAAGGTTATTTTCTGAGCATCATCCTTCAGTTTCAGTGGTAATTTGCAGTAATTTCTGGTAGAGATTTGGCAGAGGAGATACCCCCTTCTTGAGACTGCGCAGATCCAGGGAGATAGGACGCAGATCCAGGGAGATAGGACGCAGATCAAGAGAGATAGGACGCAGATCTGGATAGGGAGGACGCAGATCCAGCAGATCAAGGCAGAGAGGACGCAGATCTGGATAGGGAGGACGCAGATCCAGCAGATCCAGGCAGAAGGGACTCAGATCTGGATAGGGAGGACGCAGATCCAGCAGATCCAGCTAGGGAGGACGCAGATCTAGAGAGAGAGGACGCAGATCTGAATAGGGAGGACGCAGATCCAGTCAGGGAGGACGCAGATCTGATGAGCAGGGTCATTGTGTGAGGTTTTGGCAGCGTTTTTCGGTGTTTTCAGCCCTGAGGAGTTTGGTTATCTTATCTGGAGGATTTGTGGTTGGATTCCCCCCTTTTTCCCCAGCGTTTTCTTGAGCTTCTGCGCTGTTCCTGGAGGCACAGCGTTTTTGTAGGAGGAGGGTTTCTGGGGGCGATTTTCGGAGGTGGTCCGTTTGGTAAATGGTTTCTGGGTTTTGTCCGGAGCAGCGAGTATAGGTGATCTGTATATTTTTAGCTCATTCCGGCAAGGGGATCAGCCCCCCTAGCTTCCGCTCACATTCCAAAGAAGAAATAGCCATTTTTTGGCAGCTTTCTTCCAAAGAATGATGTTAATCGTAGCACCATTTCCTATTTTTCTCGAGAGGATTCTTCATTGTGCTTGAGCAAGGATAGGTGCATTTATTTCGATTATCCATGATTATCCATTGTATCTCATTATATTCTCAGATTAATAAAATGGCTTAGCATTTCCGGCATTTTTATGTCTATTTGTTCCATATTCTAGTTCCGGCATTTGTTCTATATAGCTGCTTGTGGTTTTTCTGTGTATTACTGGTTATTTCCCGTTGGGGATATTACAATATTCTCCTCCATTGTCTGATCTTAACTTGAGAATTTGATGTCCAGATTGTTTCTCAACAAAGGCCTTAAAGGCCAAGAACATGTTAAAAACTTCACTCCTGAGTTTTAAGAAGTATACCCAAGTGCGTCTAGAAAAATCATCAATGAAAGTTAAGTACTTGCAACTAGAGAAAAAGACAATAGGAAGTGGACCACATAAATCACTATGCACAAGCTGCAAAGGGGCTGAAGCGTGCCAAGAGGCACGTTTGTCAAAACTATCCTGATGATGTTTTCCGAGTACACATCCGATGCAAACACCATCTCGGCAAGATACCATAGGAAGACTTGTCACCATATTTTCTTTACATAGAGTTTGAAAAGAGCGATAGTTTAAGTGACCAAATCGCTCATGCCAAAGTTTGCTCACTTCATCATTATGAGCAACAAAAACAGAGGGAAGACATGATGACCCAAAGTTGTCAAACTTATACAACCTTGTGGAATCATCAGCAACGCTAGTAGCTAAAATATGTCTAGGATCTTTGAGGTCCTTGATTACAACATCATGAGGTGAGAATTCTACTATTTTCCCTTCACCTGAATGAGTTATCTGATAAACAGAGAGAAGGTTGCATGACAAGGTAGGAACACATAGTACATCATTAAACTAGCCATTATCTAGATGAATGGTTCCAAATCCTACAACACTAAGAGATCTAACATCACCAACATAAATATGTTTGGTGTTACAATCATTTAAAGAAGAAAACATGGCTTTATTTTTGGCCATGTTGTAAGAAGCTCCAGAATCAATCAGCCACTCATGAGAATGAGAAGAAGAAGATACATTTAATGCATAACCAGATCTTGATGCTTGACAACCACAAGCAGAAAGTGCCATTCTTAAAGATGAAGGTGAAGAGTGCTCCAAATTGATGTTGTGCTTCTTCATTGCTACTTCTAAGGCTTCCATCTTCTTAAGACATCTGGACTCTATATGGCCATCACGATTACAAAAGTTGCAATGTCTATCTGTCCTTTTCCCTTTGTTTCTATTTGCCTTATCATTTTGGTGAGTTGCTTTTTCAGTTTGCGACTGAAATTGCTTAGGACCCTTGTTCGGTTTCGGACCATACTTTTTAGGATATTGCTTCTTGGGATTCTTTTGATATGATTGTTGTTGGGCTGCCAAGGCTTTCTTAGAAGCATTTCCAGAAGTGATAAGACCAAGGTGTAAGAGTTTTTCTTGTTCTCTAATCAAAGAATCGCAAAAGGCATCAAAAGAGGGGTTCTTGTAGGTGGTTCCTGAAGAAATGATAGCTTGTCTAGTGGAATGGAAGGTGGAAACAAATACAGAGTATGCAGGGCCAAGCTTAGCAAGAATGCAATATATGAGGCTACCATCTTCCTTTTTGACCTTACAACCTTCTAAAAGAAGTCTAAGGTTCTTGAATTTGGACAAAAAGTCTTCAATAGAGGAGAAATTATTGGGGTCCAAAGTAAGCAACTCATTTTCAAGCTGGTGGGCCCTGATTTGATTTTGAATGCCAAAGACAGTATTTAGCTTTTCCAGGGCTTCATGAGGGGTGCCAATGTCAAGGATATGAAATCGAAGATCTTGAGCAATGGACATTCCTTTCAACTCTCATGCTTGATCTTGTTTATTTTTCCATTTAGCGACTTTATCATCATCGGAAGGTTTAGTTTCTTGTCCTATGGCTATCCTATAAAGCCCTTTACTTCTAAGTATATCTACCATGTGAGGTAGCCATTGGAAATAATTGGGCATGCACTTTCCATTTTTTTAAAAACTGAAGGTGAAAAAGCTGAAACTAACTGCTCCAATGGAAAGATCTCGAAAAGTTAGGCTGATTAAAAAAAAATGGCCCAAAAAACAGCGTTCGGATGAAGAAGTTATGCCTTTTTGAAAAAACTGAGTTGTAGATGTCGAATAGTTACGAGAATGGTTTGAAATTTGATGAAGTTCAACTTTAAAAAAAAATCCTGCCCCCTTAACAAAAAACTTTTTACAAGAGAAGCTTGAGAAAGAGACTTGAACCCAAGACCTCTATTCTCATAAACTAAATTCTCACCAAGTGAGATAGTAAAAGGATTCTGTAATTGTTTGAAAGGAGGAAAGGTTTCGGTGAGCGTGTTTTTTCCTGCACAAAAAACCAAGCAAAAAAAAACAAAAGACGAAATACAAGCCTTACGATAGAATGTTAGATTTTCGGTTAGCCTTACTGGCAACAATCTATTTTTTCACTATTTCTGATTTCCCGAGATCGCAGAGAGACGCGGGGAAAAGAGCATACGTAGCAAAAAAGAAATCCCTTCTTCCTGTATCTGATTTGCCGAGATCGCACACAGCACAGAGAAAAGAGCATACATAGAGAAGAGTGTATAGATCTAGCAAACGAATAAAACCTATAAACCGAAATAAACAAAGGGAACCGAAATAAGCAGAACTATTAACAAATATAACTGCAAAACAGATACTTATACCTCCAGATCTAAACTGACATAACTTGGGCAACCAGAAACCTTTTCACATGAAACGAAAGGTGTTCCTCACTGTAACAGGCGTTCCAGACACAACAAAGCATTTCTCCAGGCCCGAAAATGTTCAGAAATAGTAGATCTACAAAATGACAGACGCATGCAGTCAAACCGACTTTGGATTTGGATCAACAATGGATGTGGCCCTCAAAATAGCTCTGATACCATGTAGGAATTTACAGGGTAAGTTCCATAGATCAAAAACCAAAGGTCACCGCTCACAAACAAATCACAAATCAGTACACTAGTATCATCACATGGTTAAAACCCTCGAAGAGGGAAACAGTCCACGGCTTGAGCCAACGCGGCCACTTCAGGAAATTTATTAATATAAAAAGAAAAGTTACATATGTTTCTATCATAAACGGTTACCGGACAAATGACCCTCCATGCTCTTTAAATAGAGATCATGGACCAATCGGGTGTTAAGCCACAGATCAAGTGTCGTTAATACCGAGGAGAGAGTGAACCATCGGATCACTACAAATCGTGACCGACTGATTATAAGTTACAAATGTACATAGTAAAGAAACACACTTTACCTAACTCTACACTAGACTAAGTTATTCTTAACTATTTCCTATGTGTCAAAATATCCTAACACTATCTTTAGGCCGACTTGTCCCTTCAGGCAGACCGACTTGATATTTGTGCCATGGCGAGGTCTTGGAGGGTATTTTGACTTTATTTTTACTTAAATAAATTTTCTTTACATTATGTAACATGCCCAAAAAGGTTTTTCATACATGACAATGACTCAATTGACTTGTCCACTCAATGACAAGCCTCGAGAATAACAATAATAAATTTATTTTTCTTTTTTCACTAAATACATAAAATCATGATTACATATGTCATTATAAAGACCAAACCTAGTTACATATTTCAACAGGTTTGTGTTTACTTGTATTTGAAAATTTATTGTTGATCGGGGATTGTATTTGTATAGGTAAATCTCTCCACAAGAAGGTTGAACACTTTGGAAGCATGCTTCGACAAATGGATATATCTGGTTTAGTTTATAAGGAGAGGTGAAGCATCTAAAGACAAGATGCTTGGGAGAACATCTGGCCTACCTATCTGTTGATGTCTAGATCCTGAAGAGGGAGGGTGGCGTTGGTCATTGAGCTCCAACCTTGGATACGTAGATACGCACCTACATCCCTTGGTTGGTGGTAGAGTGATAATTTTGGGCAACTAGGTCCAAACTCCATGTTGCATTGCTCATATGATGATGATGATATTTTTGTTGGATTCCTCTTGCAGAGAGGTGCAAGATTGATCTAAAGATCATCTTGTTTGGATGAGAAGAACTTATATTTTGATTTTATTTTCCACACATGTGCAATTTGTCAAAGTCATCCTGAATTTTAATGTAGGCTCACAAGCCCAACAGATGTGTCACACACCCTCATTGATGAATATAAATTGGAGAGACTTGATGCTCATTTTCTCATCATCTCATCACACACATTCCTCATGATCTGATTGGTTCATACAACCTAGGAGAGGCTTCTCTCTCTCCCACGTGTGAATCTGGATGTCGGAAATATGGACGATGTCAGAAATGGATACCGGAAATCTGGATGTCAGAAATATGGATGTCGGAAATGGATGTTGGAAATCTGGATCTCAGAAATGGATGCCAAAAATCTGGATACTGGAAATATGGATGCCAAAAATCTGGCTAAGGGATCCTTTGTTGACTTGCATTGACTATTTTGGGAGCTGTCTCATGAGGTGTGTGTGACACTGAAGGAAGGTTGATCTTGTATGTGTTTGATTGAACCTCCAGGAGGTTGGAAGAGCTAGTTTGACCAACCAAAGTCTTTGCTGGTGTTAGTGCCAGTCAATTTTTCCTGTCACCAGTGATCAAATAGGTATCCTCTTTCTCAAATTTTTCCCATCACTAGTGATCAAATAGGTATCCTCTTTTTCAAATTTTTAGTATTTCATCGAGTCTCAAAATAAAAATTTGTTCACTTGTTTAGATTGTTCGGTGTTTTCTTCTTCCACCATGACTAGGGTATTGAGATCATTACCACTCCTTTCACCTCCATAGTCAATGGACATCATCATGGTCAGGTCATTCATTGTTGAAAGAGTCCCATAGTCATCATGGTCATCATTCAGCTCATTCTTCCATGTTGTGCCATCATTAGGTCATAAGGTCAAAATCATGAAAATTGGTCATTTCACCATCAAATTCATCTTTTTGAAGGAGTAGTAATAGTCAAAGGTCTTCAACAATTGCAGGTTCCAAACTATCATTTCCAAGTAAGTGGCTTTGTGTTCACCATATTTGTCTCTCAGTTGTGCTTGGAAATCTCATTTCCCTCTCCTAGGCTTTTGAGGGCATTTTTCTTGGTTTCATGACTTCCATGGTTAAATCATCAACAAAACTTGTATCCTAATGCTCTTACACCTTCTCCTATCCTTAATATACCTTCCTAAACACTTCCCATCACTCCTATCCCTCAAAATCATCATTTTTCCACAAGCCCTAGCCTATTGCTACAATTTGACGCTTTTCTAAACTAGGCCTGTGTTTTTCCCTTTTGGACGCCTTCCCCTCACTCAATCCTTGAAATTCCACTTTCACCTACTCTCTAATATTTATCCCTATCCCCAAAAATTTCCCCAGGAATTTAGACAACCCCTAACCCCTTCATTCCCCTCCCTCTACAAGGTAGTCCTAAATTCTCTGTTTTGCCTACACCAATCCCTAATTTCCTCTCCCACTGAGCTAGGGTTTGCTATGGAATCAAAGACATCTGAGCAGAGGAAGCATAAGGGAGATTATATTAGCAAGTATGAAGTCATTTCAGCTCATAAACATCATGTCCCCACCATTTTTCAAGTAGTCATTCTAAGGGACAAATCGTTTGCCACTCTTAGGGCCAGTTTTGCTTCAAAGTATGTTTCTGACCAAACATAGATGAATTTGATCAATGTGAGAGAGGTTTTTGTCCATCATAGGTCAAAAAACAAAAACCTCCTTCAGTTTTTACACAAGTATCATGGTTTTAGAGAAATTTCAAAAATGTAGTTGCTACAAGAGGTTTTTTGCACTTCTGGAGTGACCTTGGGAGAATCAATTTTTGACAGGTCAAATAAAAGTCATTCTACAAACTAAAGGAATATTTGGAAAGTAGACAGGATAAGCTTTCCAACGAGCTATCTTGGGCCTAATTTGGACACAGGGAAGGCCTCCAAAAGTGGTCTGCAAAAAGGCGCTACGCAAATCCTTCTATGAGAGCGCAAATGCTTAAAAGAGGGCGCAAATAGTAGTCTTGGGAGAATGAAGTTTTGAGGGGCAAAATGACCTTCATTTTGGACAATGAAGGCAGATCTGGAAACTATACTTGATAAGCTTTCCAATGAGCTATCTTGGGCCTGATTTGGACACCGAGAAGGCCTCCAAAAGAGGTCTACAAAAAGGCGCTACGCAAATCCTTCTATGAGGGCGCAAATAGCAGTCTTGGGAGAATGAAGTTTTGAGGGGGCAAATGACCTTCATTTTGGACAATGAAAGCAGATCTGGAAACTATACTTGATAAGCTTTCCAACGAGCTATTCTGGGCCCAATTTGGACACCAGGAAGCCCTCCAAAAATTTCCTACAAAATCAATGATTTTCTGAGTTTTTTGAACAGGCATTTAGCAGAAATTTGGTCATTTGCGCAGCACCCTAGGCGCTACGCAAATATTTGGGGCACTTTTTGAGGGAAAGAAAGGCACCATTGGATTCCTAATGACCAATGCATCTCAAAAAACCATGTTTACAGCCTTGGTTTGCAGTTTTGATAGGTGAAAAGCTTAAAAAACCATCAAAAAATCACCTTTCAACCCCTTTTTGACCTAGGCGCTACGCAAATACCAATCTTGGGAGAATGACTTTTTGAGGGGGCAAATGACCTTCATTTTCAGAACTTGAGGCATATTCAGAAAGAGGATAGGCAGGGCTTTCCAACAAGCCATCTTGAGCCTAATTTGGACACCTATAGGTCAGCCAAAAGTGGCCCTGAGCATGGAGGGCACAAATGACCAATTTGCTGATTTTTTCCAAGTTTCTCTGAAATTTTGACTTTTCTTCAAGAAATCATGTTTCTACCAATGTAATTCAACATGGTAAATGTTAGTGTCAAGGATAAGTTACCTAGGGGTAGATTCATTGGGTAAAAGTCATCATTGAGTCATAATGAATCAGTTGAATGTAATTAGGAATGAGTCACTTGGACCTGCCTACAGTCTAGGTACCAGCTCAGAATATTGTGGATCAGCTCCCCCTATCATGGATTTGACCCCTAAGGTTGGGAGAGGTTGTTTGAGGCCTATATCATGTCCTTTTTGACTCATTTTCAAAGGTTGGAATCGGTTTCTATGTTTGCTTATTGATCAAGGAACTATTGTACTCAGTTTGGCCAGCTAATAAAGAGGATTTGCAGCTATTTTTTGGGATACTTGTGGTATGATGCTTATCATTGTCTTTTCTTCAATTTCATATGTTAGAATGTATTGTATTCATGTTCACTTCATCTCTATGGTATGATCTCTTTCAAGTTTGATAATCAGAACACATGCTTGCTCATGCTCTGTTTTGGGGAACTTATCATAGTTTGTCCATTTTCCTCTGTCTAGGAAGAAAACATCTCCCATACTCTTCCTAGCTTCTCTTCAGTTTCAAAACCATTCCATCAAAATCATCTTTAAGTGATACGCCTTGTTCCTACCTTGCCCCATTGATCCCTGCAAACCTATCTCATTTACCCTGACCTAGCTCCCTTAACCAAATTTCTTCATCCAGTGATAACCCAACCAAAATCTAATCAAAACAACCCCCTCCACTCAATATCTAGCCTAAAACCCCTAATTTCTCCAGCCCTCTTAGCTTTGACCTTTTTGGAGAGAGCCCTCTCTGACTTGATAGGGCTAGCTATCAAGTCAAAAGCTTGATCTGTGGCTACCTCTGTTGGGATTCTTTCTTCAGCCTTAAGAATCTGGTGGAGTAATAACAACTGTCTAGGGCATCCTGTTCACTGTTGTAACAAACATTTCTCTCTATATTTGTTGGACAAAAAGAATTGCAAATTCTGATTTATTATATTGGCTTGTCTTCTGTCGATCTATTATTATCTTCTATCAGCATTTACTTTCAAGGATTATGTGATTGCTAATCTGAATTGGCCTTATAAGAAAGATTGAAGTAAACTTCTTTAAGCATAGAAAATACCATGGTTATTTAAATTTAACATGGTATCAGAGCTAAAGGTGAAGACAAAGCCCAAGATAGTGTGAAAATAAATCACTGAATAAGTTGTCCTATCAAGGACAAATGGCCTCCAAATACAAGAGTTTAAGAGTGATGATAAGTTGTTTGATAAGTCTAATTATCATGCCTGGAAGATGTCTTTGGATTTTGTATTGGAAGGTGATTATCATGCCTGGAAGATGTCTTTGGATTTTGTATTGGAAGGTCAAGAAGTCATGGACTACGTGCAAGGGAAGATAAATGAGCCTCCATCAAATGCACCGGCTGCCACAAAGACGAAGTATAGGAAAGGAGAAGTCAAGGCGAAGATGATCATCAGGGATTCTATTCATAAGCACTTGGTTTCTTATATCCCCGAGTTGGGTACATCTAAAAATATGTACGATAAGTTGGTTAGCATGTTCAGGGCTAGCAATGCTAATCAAGTTCTTTTCTTCAAGAACAAGTTGAAGAATATCAAGAAGGGCAAAGAAGAATCCATTCAATCATATTTTATGAGGCTCACAGAAATCAAGAATGATCTCTTAGCTATTGGAGAAGAAATAGTTGATTGAAAGCTCGTTCTCCTTGCTCTTGGAGAACTCCCCCGTGATTGGTATGTATTCAATACTATTATTCTTAATAATAATGTGACTCCTGACTTTGATTAATTGTTGACGAGATGCATTCAAGAGGAGACAAGAATGATGGAAAGAGACCATTCCTCAAATGGGAATGGAGGTGACCCTACAACCTTTAACACTCATGCAAAGAAGAGGAAGGCTCCCTCTGATCGAAGTGGAAATGGTCAACCTTTCAAGCGGTTAAGGAATTCCAGGTATGATGAATCCAATGTCGTTGATAATAAGAAAAATGAATATATTCTTATATCTGCGTTCTCTGTTGTATCTCCTCCCGACACCTTGGATGTCTGATGATTGATAGTGGTGTTTCAAGGCACCTCACTGGATATAAAGAAGCCCTTTCTAATTTGATTGAGAAGGATACTAATTTGTAGATTGTCCTCGGAGACAATGCCACCTATCGCGTGAAAGGGACAAGGACTGTGACCCTTCATCTGACTCAAGATCAAGTCCTCCGCTTGTAAGATGTGTTGTACGTACCTAATTTGAAGAAGAATCTAGCTTCCATTATGGCAATGGAAGACAAAGGATTCAAGGTGGCATTCATCGATGGAAAGGTATGCATTTGGAAGAAGAACTTCAATGAAGCTCTTACTATTGGTCAGAGCATACAAGGGGACCATTCCCCTCAAGTGTCACGAAGACATCTGATATTTTGCAATTGGTACATTCTGATCTATCTGGTATGATGCCCGTAACATCCTTGGGAGTATGCTTGTATTATATCACTTTTATAGATGACTTCTCCCGCAAGACTTGGATATACTTGTTGAAAAAGAAGGATGAAGCATTCAAGTGGTTCCGTACCTTCAAGGCCTTGGTGGAAAATCAAATACAGAAGAAGATCAAGATTTTGAGCACTGATAACGGCACCGAGTATGAGTCGAATGAATTCAATGACTTTGGCATGGAAGTTGTCATTAAGAGGGAGACCACTAATGTGTATACTCCTGAGAAAAATGGTGTTGCTGAAAGAAAAAATAGAACCATTGTGGAAGTTTCTCATGCCATGCTTTATGACCAAGGTCTTCTGTTGCCAACACTACTATGTACATTGAAAATAGATGCCCACATTCTGCATTAGACTCCAAAACTTTCGAAGAAGTCTTCTCTGGTAAGAAGCCTGATGTCTCCCATTTTAGAGTTTTTGGAACTCCCATTTATTTTCATGCGCTGAAGGAAAAAAAAAACAAGTTGGATGCTTCCGGGAATAAAGGAATGTTTGTGGGCTATAGTGAAACTTCGAAGGCATATAGAATCTATGTGCCTGGTCAAAGAGAAGTGGAGATATGCCACGATGTCACCTTTGATGAACATGTTTTCCTCAGGAAAGTCGGGGATCTTCCTAGCTCAAAGGAAGACAAAGAAGATGAAGAAAAAGCAAGGAAGTCGGAAGAACCGAAGGATGAGCCGATGCCTGATGTTGAAGGTCAGATGGATCTTATTGATCCACCTATTTCAAATAAAATGAGACGCTCATGACTTAGAGACACTCTCCAAGATGTCAAGAGACATATTTCTCTAAGAGGAACATTCCGTGAAAGCAAGAAGTCACATAGGTACCAAGGGTACCTAGCAGCCATGAGAATTATTGTACAATCTGAGCCTAGGACATTTGAAGAAGCCATAAAGCATCAAGTTTGGAAGGATCTTATGCACGAAGAATATGAGTCTATTATGAAGAATGATGTCTGGGATGTGGTCCCAAGACCAAAGGACAAATCTGTTGTCACCTCGAAATGGCTCTACAAGATCAAGCATGGAGTCGATGGAAGTGCTGAAAAGTACAAGGCAAGATTTGTTGCCCGAGGCTTCTCTCAAAAGGAAGGTATAGATATGATGATATATTTGCACCTGTTGCCCGCTATACCACCATCCGATCGATCATTTCCCTTGCTACAATGCAAGGATGGAGTATCCATCAAATGGATGTGAAGGTTGCTTTCTTACATGGTTCAATCAAAGAAGAGGTTTATGTGGAGCAACCTTTGGGATTCAAAGTCCAAGATAGAGACACATATGTATGCAGGTTAAAGAAAGCCCTCTATGGGTTGAAGCAAGCCCCCAGGGCTTCGTATGAGAGGATTCATAGCTACATGATGAAGCTGGGCTTCACTAGAAGTGATGCTGATCCAAACCTTTATTTTAAGTTTGATAAATATAGGCCTCTCATTCTAGTTCTCTATGTGGACAATCTCTTCCTAATAGGTGTTGACCCTCTTATTCATCAATGTAAGAGGGAGCCAACTTCTGAATTTGAGATGAATGACCTAGGACTAATGCACTATTTCCTAGGATTGGAGGTCTGGAAAAAGCCAGGTGAGATTTTCCTTTCTCAAGGAAAATATGTTGTGAAGCTGCTGGAGAGATTTGGGATGGTGGACTGTAAGTCCGTGTTGACACCAATGGAACTCAACTTTAAGAAGTTGTGTGGAAGCATTGTTGGGCCTGAGCTGGGAAATCCCACCAAGTATCGACAACTCATAGGGGCCTTGATATTCTGAGTGAACTCGCATCCAAATGTATGTTATGCAGTGAGCAGTTTGAGTCAACATATGGTTGAGCCTCATCACATTCACTGGATTGGTGCCAAGAATCTATTGAGATATCTACGAGGCACATTCAACCATGAGCTGAGATAAACTACCGGGAGTATGAGGCTCCTTGGATATATTGATACAGATTGGGCAAGCAGTGTGGTGGATCGTAAGAGCACAAATGCATGTTGCTTCACCCTGGCTTTTCCTTCAATCTCTTTGATGAGCAGGAAGCAGAAATCGATTGCTTTGAGTATCGTTGAGGCTGAATGCATTACAGCGAGTATGGCTTGTTGTGAAGTTGTTTGGGCATGTGTTAGATACCATTGTTATCCTTTGTGATAACCAGAGCTGGGTTACTTGGGAGCGGGAGCGAAAACGCAGAGCGGGAGCGGGAGCACCATTTTTAGAAGCTTCCAGTCCGGAGCGTTTTCGGGAGCGTTTATATATATCTATATATATATATATATATATATATATATATATATATATATATATATATATAATATTTTGATGCATATATGTCAACAAAAAACATGTAGAATGATGAATTAGACATAAAAACATAAAAACATAGATTGAATCATATAACATCAATCATCTAGAAGTTATAATCTTCATCAACCACGCCCACGAGTTGGAAGCATACAACATATTGACTCTTGAGTCTCGCAAATCATCAATCCGAAGGTTTCAAGCTTTCAAAATTCAATATATAACATTTATCATCATTGATTTCAAATTTCAATCTCTAACATTTATCATCATTGATTCATTGATTTCAAAATTCAATATACATTTATCATCATTGATATATAACATTTATCATCATTGATTCATTGATTTCAAATTTCAATATATAACATTTATCATCATTGATATATATCATTTATCATCATTGATTCATTGATTTCAAAATTCAATATATAAAATTTATCATCATTGATATTATATAACATTTATCATCATTGATTCATTGATCACCATATAACTTTCATGAAGCATCATATTCATAATTCATAATGACTTGTAAACAGTAAACTTATAAATGCCAACTTCAGAGTTTCACCTTCCAAATTCAAACTTCAAACTTAAATTGTCATTAAATATATGAAATCAGAAAGAGTCAAGTTTCAACTGTTCAACTGTCAACAACAAATAGAAAATACTAGTAAACAACAAATCTATTTTATCTGGCTGGCCCCTTTCCACGCCCACGAGAAATGTCTAATTTTTGTGAGCCAGGAGGAAATGTTGGTCTTCTAGTACTCTCAGGAGTACCACGACCATGACTAGAAGGTGGAGGCTGGATCTGCAAAGGAACAATAGTGTGATATCGAGGAGTGGCACTGGCACTGGCACCCGCACTGCTACCAGTAGATGGTGGGACTGGCCCTGTGTGTGGCGGTGCTGCTAATGCTTCATCATCATCCCTATAAAGTTCTGCTTCCAATTCTTCCAGATGTAACGTGTCGTCCTCCAAATTATCATCCTCTGGGTTGTTGTCTCAGACTCTGTATGATTGATCCTCATTTGCCCGATCACAGTAATGGCTCAACAACCTCAAGCTATAATGCACATAAACCAAGTTTTCAGCTCGGTTTTCATTCAACCTGTTTCTTCTCACATTGTGTATAAAGTTGTAGGTGCTCCAACACCTCTTTGCAGAAGAAGTGTTCACAACCTGTGAGAGAACTTTTTTAGCCAACTTTGGCAAAAGTCCCATGTCGCCATATGCTTCCCACCATGTGAGAGCATCAAATCTGTCCCTGTCTTCCATTGCATGGAAAGAACCAAAGTTAGCAGTGCAACTGAAGTATTTGCCTAATTCAAGGCGCAATCTACCACACTCTTCCCTGTCGGGTACCAATTTGTCCAATGCCTTCATATACCCCTCTTGTACCTCTGGATCTGTGTGAGGTTTCACCCTAACCCCACCTCCAGGTGTAGGTTGGCCCAACCAAGATGGAGAGTAATATTTTGGCGTAAGGATATATGCCAAAGCATGTAGTGGAACATTGAGTTTATTCCACCGTGCACACAGACAGTCATGAATCATAGCATACAAGTTGGGATCATTATCCTTAACAAAATCTTTTATTTGCCCCAACATGCTATCCATCTGCTCATAAACCTCTCCAATCACTGGTTTACCAGTATCTGCAAACTGAATCATGTTTGGTAAAATTCAAAATTTCCCTCACACGTGCCCAAAACAGAGGGTCAAGGGCGGTCTCCTCCACATGTTCGAAACCTTGCCTGTCAACTATTGTTGCTGCCCTGTCCTTTAATAGCTGCCAGTGTGGGCTTGATACCATTGCAGCCAATGACTCTCTTACCTTCAAAAGGCGTCTGAAGGTGAGGTAATAGCTAGCAAATCTAGTTTTTGCTATCTTCAACAACTCCAATTTGGAGTGAGTACGGAAAAGCCCATGGGTATTGCTATGATTTGTAATAAATTTTATCATTTTTTTACCTCTCTTGTACAAATCACCAAGCCATTTGAATTGAGGTTGTTTGTTTTGATGATATCATGCATCAAAAGGTTCATTGTGTGAACCAAACACCTAGACCAAAAAATGTTGGGGTATTTATCCTCAATAATTGCTCCTGCTGCCTTACAGTTAGCAGCATTATCAGTGATGACCTGTATGACATTGTATGGCCTAGTCTTTTCAATTATATCAAGTAATGGTTCTGCAATGTTAATGCCGGTTTTGAATTTGTCTGAATAATCATATGCTGCCAGGAAGATTGCACCACTAACCGACACAACCAAAACACTTATCAATGGTTTTCCTTTTACATTGGTCCATCCATCAGAGACAATGGACAACCCATGCTCATTCCACGAACTTGTCATTCTAGCCAAAGAATTGTTTATTTTAGCTTTTTCATGATCAAGACCCACAGTTCTGGCCTTGTCATACCCAGGGCTTTTGTATCCTTTGGGGGCATCATTAATGGCAGAAACCATTTCATGCCAATAAGGTGAGCGAAGAACATTGAATGGCACCCCACATGCATATAGAAACCGGTAAACTTTTGAATCCAGATCATTCCTACACCCTTCGTCCAGGTAATCGGATATGGTTCTACGCCTTAATCCAATTCCACTGCCTCCAAAACCACTGGCATGGGTGGAAGTTGAACTTGTTTGTCCATGACGTGTTGGGCCTAAATCAACGAAACCCCTAGATCTTTTAGATGATCTCTGTAAGGCAACCCCCTCTTCCTTCCTATATATCTCTCTCTATGCTGCTGGCACATTAGTACAAACTTTGATTCCAATATTTTTAGTTCCATCCCCTGGCATTATCCCACAAAGGTGCCTTTTCGCACGGGTGTATGAACCATGGTATTGTTTATTGCAATGGGGGCAAATAAATTTAGTGGTTCCACCACCTTTCCCTCCTTCCATTTTCTGAACATATTTCCACAAAGGTGTCTGAGTTTGGACTTGTTTAGTTGGGGAAACTGTGTCCTTAGGTTCTCCACTCCCCACTTCCTCCTCAGCATAATCCTCCTCCTCTTCAGGATTTTCTTCAAATCCACCATAACCCTCCTCTTCATCCTCCTCTTCTCTGATTTGCCTCTTTCTTCTACCACTCTCCAACACCATTATCACAAAGAAAGGAACCAACATGAGGAAAATCCCTAGCCATATAGCCATGATGGAAACAAGTTTCAAGTTTCAAGTTTCTAGCCCGCAAAACAAATGGAAAAATGCCAAATGGGAATAGGAAATGCAACATAGGAAAAAAACAATTCATTTTTTAAGTTTTAAATCCAATAAAATGCAACATTCAAGAAAAATTCAAGTTTTCATTTTTAAACAATTTAACAACCTACAAATTCATCCTAGAAAATACAAAATTGGATTAGAAGGCCTACCTCTTTCTTGCAATCCTCCTGTTGCCTTGCTCCTTGCTCTCCTTGTCTCTTCTTGCTCTCCTTGTCTCTTGCTCTCTCTCTCAACACTCAACAAATGATAAAAACTAAAATGAAACCCCCCCCCCCATAAACAATTCGTTTTTTCACTTAAAAAAATTTGCGCGCGGCGGTAAGTGTTTTTTTTTTTTTCAGGGAGCGAACGCTCCCCCGATCACTTCCGGCGTTTAAAAAATGCTCTCGAAGTGTTTTTTAAATGTCGGAAGCGCTCAGGGAGCGTTTGCTCCCGAGCGCTTCCTAAAACGCTCCCAAAAAGGCAGGGAGCATTTTAACAGGTTCTGAAACGCGCTCCCGAAAACGCTCCCCTCAGGAAGCGTTTTCGGGAGCGCGTTTCCGAGCGTTTCCAAAACGCTCCCGCACGGAGCGTGTTTTGGAAATGAGAACGAGGGGGCGTTGAAGCTTCCCCGCAACCCTGAACCAGAGTGAGATTCGTCTTTCTGAGAATCCCGTGTTCGACGATTGATCCACGCATATTGATATTAGGTACCACTTTGTCCAAGACATGGTACAGCGAGACATCGTAAGGCTCAATCACATTGGGACTGATGAGCAGGTCGCAGATATTCTCACAAAACCCATGGGGAAGGTCAAATTATTAACCTTCCGAGAGAAGCTTGGAATTGTGGATAGACCCTATTGTGAGGGTCCCGCTTGAGTTGGACTATTAACTCTGGCAGCTCCAGGGGGCTTGGGGATAGCTTCTTGGAGCTATAAGCAACTAGAGGGCTAGTTTCGCCGAACCTTGTTGGTGTGCTACCTCCCCACCGTTATGATATTGACTTGATTCACCCTCACTTTGATCTACGCCCCGCATGCATCCTACCCATGGACTTTCGGACTCATGGGAAGTACCTCTCATTTGGCCAATGAGGTGGCAAATGTGGATAGAGACCAATAGCATGATCGATGGACGCATCGGGGATTTGTCATACTTTGTATGTCTAGGATGGGATGTGTCCAACCACTTGATCTGGGATCAAGTCTAGATGAGGTTCATACCTCTAAACTGACTTTGGGTTATTATGTGACTCTCTTGAGTATCATTGAGGTTTTAACCTCTAAGCTGACTTCAGGTAAGCAAAGTGTGATGTCTTTGCGACACACTCTCATTGTGCGAAGAAGAGCCAGCAAAGCATGTTACAACAGGATGACAAGGGAGTGCAGGATGATATATGATAGTACACTATGGTACTATATGACAGGATGGCACAGGTGGACAGATGGAGTTCTTCCTAGTTAAGAGGGAGTGTTAATTTTGGGCAACTAGGTCGAAACTCCATGTTGCATTGCTCATATGACGATGATGAAATTTTTGTTGGATTCCTCTTTCGGAGAGGTGCAAGATTGATCTAAAGATCATCTTGTTTGGATGAGCATAACTTATATTTTGATTTTATTTTCCACACATGTGCAATTTGTCAAGGTCGCCCTGAATTGTAATGTAGGCTCACAAGCCCAATAGATGTGTCACACACTCTCATTGATGGATATAAATTAGAGAGACTTGATGCTCATTTGCTCATCATCTCATCACACATATTCCTCATGATCTGATTGGTTCGTACAACCTAGAAGAGGCTTCTCTCTCTCCCATAAGTGAATCTAGATGTCAGAAATATGGATGATACTGGAAATGGATGCCGGAAATGGATTCCGAAAATATGGATGCCGGAAATGGATGCCAGAAATCTAGAAGCCAGAAATGGATGCCAGAAATCTGGATGAGGGATCCTTTTGTTGACTTGCGTTGATTGTTTTGGGAGTTGTCTCATGAGGTGTATGTGACACTGAAGGAAGGTTGATCTTGTATGTGTTTGACTGAACCTCTAGAAGGTTTGAAGAGCTAGTTCGACCAGCCAAAGTCTTTGTTGACTAGGGTATCCCATTGACTGTTGTAACTAGCATTTCTCTCTATCTTTGCTGGACAAGAAAAATTGTAAATTTTGATTTATTATATTGGCTTGTCTTCTGTCGATCTATTATTATCTTCTACCAGCATTTACTTTCAATGATTATGTGATTGCTAATCTGAATTGGGCCTATAAAAAAGATCTAGGTAAACTACTTTTAGCATAGAACATACCATGGTTATCTAAATTTAACATAGAGCTTAAAAGCCTAATGGTACATAGAGTTGGCTAAAGCTTGAGTCCCCTTAGTCCCACCCGAATAGAATACCTGGGTTAGGTACCTAGTTCGCAGCACTGTGTGTGCTAGAACTCTTTGTAGTTCATTTTCAGATCTTCCAAGTACCTCTATATATATGTAATTATGAATACCTCCCTAGTTAAGAGGGAGTGTTGAAGAATGTAACTAGTATAGGTCTTCATAGTAATATGTAAGTCATGATGTAATATATTTGTCAAAAGAAAGGAAAAGAAATTTTATCATTAAAGAAATTGACTTATTAAAGCAGGGGTTTCATGCTTGGGTCAATTTTTTTTAGGTCAAAGCCACCATTGTAGGATTCTTGGGTTTATGTCAATTATTATTGTCCATGTCATAATGTAAAGGACCCTTCATGGGTTCCAGTTGTCAAGAAAGAAATTTATTTTATTGTAAAATATGTCAATTAGACTCCCTCCACAAAGTCGGCCTAAACTGAGGGGTAGAAACGCCTATATAAAGGCAGCCACTCGACCTCATTTGTCACACTCACTCATCGAGTTCGATATGCCACTTTTGGAGCCAGAAAAAAATGTGAATTTCAAGGGAAGAAGAGGAAAGGGTTAGTGAAGGAGGAGGAAATTCTATGCCTAAGGAAGACAAAATTTTCTCACTTATCTCACACGTGTGAATATCTGGAGCGTTGGAGACCAAAATTCTGTAGTAGCTAGGGAGGCCAAAATTCTGAAGCTGGGGTCGAAATTTGGTAGCTAGTAAGTTGAATTCCTAGATTGTTGTTGGGTTGAAGCTACTGGACAAGAGGAGACTATTGAAGTGTGTTGTATCATAATGGAAGGTTGACTTGGTGGAGGAAAGGTCTTTGAGTCTAAGGTCTTAGTCTATCTCATTTTGAATCTATTGAAGGAAGAGTTTCTGATTGGGGTTTCCCCTATATAGGGGTTTTAGCCCTGGCTGACTTCCTACTTTTGGTGTCCTTGATCTTCATGTTTTTTCTTTGATGATTGCTTGATGAGAATAATATAAAAGAAGAACATAAAGAAGTTAATAAGGAGTTAATAACATCACAACTAATTATCAACATAAGAAAATCTTTCAGCCTTTCCGATTTTCTAACATGGTATCAGAGCTAAGGTGAAAGGAGGAAGAAAAAGGTAGCCTGAAGATCTATTGAAAGGAGAATAAGAAGTTTCAAGGTTAGAAGTAGAAGATACCAATATGACAAACTCAATGAAGACAGAGAACAAACTCAGAGGAGCCTCCAACTATAGGACAAGGAAAAAGAGGATAGATCTTATCCTCGAAAAGCACAAGTATTGAATCTTGTTCAAGGGAAAGTCAAGAAACCAACAAATGAAGCAGAGAAAGAGAAGTTTAGAGAACTTGAAATTGTAGCTATGAACCTAATAGTAGATGGAGTAAAGGACAACTTAATTCCATACAATTCTAACATATATTTCGCTCAAGAAATGTATCAGGCTCTCTCCAAGTTATTCATAATCAAGAACATTGGTCAAATAGAAAGCCTCAAAAATGAACTAAGAATTGTTAAGATGACGAGTGATGAGACCATTTTATCATATTTTATAAGGATATCTAGAATCAGAGAAGAACTCCAAGCAATAGATGAATTTTTACCAGAAAAAGAGCTCGTAATTACTGCTCTTCTAGGACTATCAAAATCTTGCAGTGCTTTTGTACCAGGAATCAACATTTGGAAGGAAACTCCAACATTTGAACAGATTTGCAATCCATACAGTCAAGAAGAAGCCATAATATCGTTAGTAAACAACAAGGAGGATGATGAAGAAAACACCTCAAATGCATATTGTGCTCATCACAAGAAGAAGGGAGCCTTCAAGAAGTTGAAAGGACCAATGAGGAAAGTTGGCCTATCAAACATTGAAAGCTATAACTGCCATAAGCTAGGTCATTGTAAAAGTCATTGTCCTGAGAATCCAAGGAATAGGAAGAGAGAAAGAGAACATGCAAATATTGTCGATGAAGCTCAACCAAAGAAGAACAAGATGGAAAAATCTGAAGTCAAAGACTTATTTGCCAAAGACTCTTAAGAACACTATCCTTTGCATATCCTTCTACTTTAAGTTTTGCAATGTTTTTCCTTTATGTTTTGATTTCTAGAGTTTACAGGTCTAACATGTCTTGTTAGCACATTTTTGAATTATTTTGATAGGTTGTAGGTATCCCTCAAAAGGATTGGGTTAAGAGGGAGCCTCCACCATTTTATAAAACATAAGTATCTTATTCTTTGTTTCATCTTTTCATATTTGGTTTCATTTGCAGGTCAATATTTGTTTATATTGTATGTTAATGACCTCTCTCTTTATATTCTCCTTGGTTAGGAAAGCTTGCTAAATACACAAACGTTATGGAGGACACTTCAAAGGATAAACTTGAAGCATGGAAGAAGTTATGCTGCAAAAGAAGCCCTTCAAGAATTGATGTCCTACAAGGTTTGTCAAGGAACAACTCAATGTGAAAATTTATGAATCTAAGTTATATAAATCCTACTGCAGAAATCTAATTTACATTACCTACTTGTTTTCATTAATTTAACAAGTTATTTTCTGAATGCTTCAGGAAAATATTAATGTAAATATGTTACAGCCTACACAAATATACAGATCAAGTACTGAAAAATAAATGAGACAACCATACAAAGGACACACTTATTTTTGGACAATTGTCCCTAGAAAAACCCAATGCGGGAAAACTGGTGTAGCAGTTCTGAGAGTTTATATTATTAAGCAGTAGTAATCTAAGTACATCTAGGGTGCCATAATCTGGCTCACCCAACAGAGAATATCCTTGGCAATCAGAAAATTCGTGTGTTTTACCTCACTCTGCGAATCCTGGCTGATCCAGATCAGAAACAGGTTGAACCCCAACTACCTGTGCGCAGTAGATGCGTAGGCCTGTGTGGGTCTAGCTAAAGACTGCGTCACCCCTTGTTTGTGCTGATCCGCCTCTCAGAAAATCGAGTTTCAGCCCTCCCAGCTCAAAAACCCGATCTCCAGCAATTTCTGGACTGTCCCTTGGAGCCACTGCGTAGCCCCTGCATGTGCCCTGTGTGGGCCTGCATCACCTCTCCTAGTGGTTGCGTTGGTCCCTCTACTGTCTTTGGTGCCTCTCTGCAATGTACTCTTGGTCCTCCAACCAACAACTACTTATGCCCCTCACTGCAGCATTGAATCACTCAGATCTGATCTTCGTCCAAGCACTGCTCTGTCAGAAGAATTCAATCTCTAATCTCCATGATCTAATCTCTAATCGATGGCTAAGATTAGAAAACACTTGATCTTCGTCATTTAGAACATTCTCACCTATACTTAAATTAATTCACTTTAATTATTTTAATTCCCTAAGTTTTAAACTTAGGCTACATTAAAAATAATTAATTATTTGAATAACTTAAGCTCCGGGTGGAATTTCTCCAAACGATTTCTGCGTATTGGGGATCTCATGTGTTCTAGCCCCTCCACAAAATTTCAGAGCTAGAGCACATTCGATGCTACCCAAAAATCAACACTCCCTCTTAGCGACGAATGTGCTCTAGTAATACTTCTCACCAAAAGCATCACCCTGATCCACGACATCGATCCTCTACGTTGCTGATGCTCAGCCTATTGCCCGTCATCCACTGTGTTGTTGCTATCAGTACTGTTGCCCATGACTCTGCCACTATCACTGCTACATCTGTATTGCATCTCCCTCTCAAAATGCTAGATCACGCTGCCCATAACACTGCCACTGCTCACTGTTGCACTGCCACTCAGTTGTTGAGAGTTAAGCAACTGAAAAACCACCTAAAACTGACATAATGGTCAGTCTGAATACTCATGCTGGAACTACCTCTACTGCTAATCTACACTGATCCTCTGATGCCATTGCATTGCAGCTGCTCTGCACTGCGCTGCACCATTGTGCATTGCGTTGCTGCTGCTGCCTCTGCTCTGCGCTGCTTCAGACTTCACACTCTAGCTCTGCCACTGTTACTCCATCATTCCTTGCATCAATTGACACCCGTCATTCTGCTACTGCCATTAAGAGCTCCAGTAGCCGTATGTGATCCAAGAGTTTGGGCACCTCAAGGATCCTGCCCCCTCATCCACTGAAGTTCAAAGAACTACAAATCAATGTCGCCCCACCTCTTCTCTCAAGGTACATGAGCACTCATGGCACAATCATCATCATCCCCATCATCCTTAGTTGCAGCGGCCTTCAAGTCATATTCTTCTTTGCCCTTCTTCTTGAGAGGGCACTGTGTGGCAAAATGTCCCAATTCTCCACACCTAAAGCATTTGTCCTTCAAGAGGTCCTTCTTCTTCCTTCTCTGTTGCCCATGTTGTCCCTTAGATGCGAGAGCCACATTTTCCTCTTCCTACTTCTTGATTTTGATCCCTGTGTTGTTGCTTCCGACCTTGGTCAATCTTTTGATCTCTTCCTTTCGAAGAGCTACCCAAATCTCCTCCCAGTTTGAAAGAGCAGCCCTGCCCAAAATACCTTGGACAAAGTTTTCCCAGTCTTCAGAGACTGCATTTAGGGTAGTCCTTACCATAACGCCATCATCTGGTGTATGCCCAACAGAAGCTTGTCGATCCTAGATCGCTTGCAATTTGATAAGGAATGGGTCAATTTCTTCTCCCTTCTGCATCTGCAACAGTCTCTGTTGATTCTCAAGCAACATCTTCCACTGGACATAAGTTCCCTGGTACATAGTGGTCAAGGCCACCCACATTTCCCTTGCTGTGTTCTTCTCAGCAATATGTGGGATCACATGATCCTTGGCTCTATCCATAATCATGCATTTTTCTTTAGCCTGAGCCTCCTCGTACTTCTTGAGAGGATCAGCATCAACTGGAACAACAATCGTGTTCAAGGCATGATCCTTGATGTTATGTTCATCCAATACTGCCAGGATCTTGGCCTTCCAGATGACAAAGTTGGATGCTCCATCGAACCTGTCCTGATCCCTCATTCCATGAGCGGCCATCTCTGCTCAACAATAAAATGTCGAACTAGTTATTTCTCCCTCTTTTGTTGCTTCCCCAGCAAAACTTGAATCTGGGTTTCTTTGGCACTAAAAACCCTCTAAGAAACAAGCTCCCTCTGAATCTTGACATCCTTCACAGAAATCCTTCTGCCAACTGATGTAGAAACAATCCTCTCCGATCTCTTTGTTGTTGATCAGCACTGGATCTAGACTTCTTGGCAAGAAGTCTTCTAAGAAACGGCTTCCCTCTACTTTGTCACTGCCCCACTAGACACTGTTTTGCACCAACAAAAACAATGCCCCACCAGCAACTCCTGAAGAAAAATCGAACCACCCCTCCAGCCACGACAACCGGAGAAAAATGAGGCTCAAAACCTCTACATTGGCCCAGCAAGCATGGTATTGCCTCCTGCAGCTACAATGTCACCCTAGTTGGCTGACGTAGGCTTTGCGTGAACCGCTATGGTTACTACATCACCCTTCCTCTGCCTCTTTCAGGTTCAGCGCTATCACTCGAGACAGCTTCCTTCCTGCAGCAAATTTTTCTTCGTCCTTTCGTTGATGGCTTCAACGCTACTTGATCTGCAACAACTTTGATACCATGTGAAAATTTCTTAATCTAAGTTACAGAAATCCTATTGTAGAAATCTTATTTATATTACCTACTTGTTTTCATTAATTTAACAAGTTATTTTCTGAATGCTTCAAGAAAATATTAATGTTAATACACTGCAGCCTACACAAATATACAGATCAAGTACTGAAAAGTAAATGAGACAACCATACAAAGTGTTGAAAAGCATAACTAGGTCGGTCTTCATGTTGACTATGTAATTATGTATTTATGTATAGAAGATGTCAACGATAATAAAATGTATTTTTGGTATACTTGCCTCATGGGTTTCATGAGCAAGATTTTATTATGTAGATAGACTTCTTCTTGATGTCTATTAGGTTTATGTCTTCAAAGAATAAATACAATTAGGTGTCATATTCATGAAGGATTTAGTTTGTGCTCCAAAGGCCTTGACAACCCTCATATAATCAAGTGAAGACAATTTGCTACACTGCTGAAATAACACCTCTTGAAAAGTGGAAGAAACTACAAGTCATGTCTGCCTACATGTTATGGTGAAGTTGACCTAAACTATATTTGATGGTCGGCCTAAAAAGGTGAGAACAACTCACTATAAATAAGCCTTGTCTACGGATCATTTGGATAGAAAAGCCTCGTGGACAACACTCAAAAAAATGCGTATTCCTCTGTAATACTGCGGACAAAAAACCTGAGGTAGTTTGCTGGTTGTGGAAGCAATAAGTGCGAATAATATAGAACTAAGTGCGGACATATCCAGGTCACAGTGCGGACAAATCTCAGTAACAGAAATTGCAGATATGTATGAGTAAACATCAGTGCGGAGTCCGGACCTCTGAAATAAATGTGGATAATTCTGAAGTAAGTTTGTGGATGTTTTTGGAAAGGGTATGTGGATTATTAAGTGCATATATATATACACCTACAGGAGACATCTCCCAGAAATCAATACGGACAGCTATCAAGATTACAGTGTGAACATACAGGAAGAATCAGTGTGGACAAGAAACAAGGTGTTGATCAGCTTCATGAATTATTGCGGAACCCTGGTATAAGTGCAAGTCAATCAGTGTGGTCAAGTGCCGTGAACTAGGGCAACATTTGAATTATGTCAAGTGTAGAAAGGAAGGAAGAAAGATTGTGGATAGTCAAGAGCAGTCAGCAAAAAATTAAAGACAGTGACCATAAGGAGGAGAGGCAGAAATTGTGAGATCAAGGTCTTGGAAGCACATCTAGATTAAGGGTCAAAGTCTGGGTCATGGTACTTGTCATTTGAAGGTCTATAAGAAGAATTCTTTGCGGTTTTTCATCTCCAAGAGGGAGAGGTTTTGCCTTGGCTCTAGGAGCCTAATTTTGTGTTTTGCGTCTTTTGATAATTGACTCGATGAAAGATTAACTAAACTAAAAGAAGAGAAGACATAAGTATCACAAGTAATTATCAAGAAGAGAATTTGTATTAACCTACAGGCCTTCAAATTCTCAACATGGTATCGAAGCTAAGGTGCTAGAAAGGGCATAGAGACACTCAAGGATCAGATTTCATGGATGGCATCAAAGCAAGGATTTGCTTAGAAGAAAGGTCAGACTTCCACAGTGAAAGAAATAAGACAATATTATAGAACCATCTTAAATGTGCCATCAGATCATTGAAGTATTGCCATCAAAAGCTTCAAGGCAAATTACCTATCGTCCTTGATCTTTCAAAGCAGCAGAATATCATCATCAATCACCATTCAAAGGAAGCTTCAACCATCGTTAAAGTAAACAAGCTGGTAGAAGAAGAAAAGCATCTACTCAAGTAAGTATATCTATGACTTTATATGAATCTATTAAAATGTCTCCTTTGAAAAGAAAGAAACAAACTGTTTGGGGTTTCAAACTTTCCATAGAAGACAAGGACAGTGATGTCATGCCAAATTCATGAAGGGAGATATAAGAGTACAAAGGATTCTTATACAATCCATAAAAAACTTTATCATCTCCAATGTACAAAATCTAAAATCATCAAAAGGAGTATATAAGAAATTAGTGGAGCTATTCTTTGTGAGTACTGTAGGAGAAGCAATCTCTATGATCAACTGCAGGAACTACGAGAAGACTATAGTGGTGCTAAAAGCTCTATGAGAAGAATGGGGAAAATTTCACTTCACAATTATACAAGAAGATAGAAGTCATACCATTCCACAATTTAGGGTCTCTACGTAAATAGAGGAAACAAGATTGAAATCCAAAGTTGTTACAGGATCAAGTGAAGGAATCAAGCCTTCGCAGCCATGTCCAGGGAGAAAGGAAGATTCGATAAGTTTTGATCCTCAGAATAAAAGAAGAAATGTGGACAAAGCACGATGCCTTGGATTTGATGAACTTGGGCATTAAAATAGAAATTGTCCTTAATCTAAAAAAGGACAAGAGAAATAGAAAAGAAGCCCACGTCTCTAAAATGAGGAAAGAGCTTGATAAGAAAGAAGAAGCAAGGGATCTCCACTCCGATTGAGATCATATTCTCCTTTAAGTGATTTCTGTTGGGTATATGATAGGAAGTAGTGTAGCATCCCGATGAAAGCATGGTAGGAGCTCTTGGTGAATTAGCTCCGGGAAAACCTCTCTGATAACAATACTAATGAACAGCAGTCATCAAGAGCAAGGGTCATCATGGAAACATATTTTTGAGATGTGATGACATTGATGGAGCAAGCCAAGAGAATGAAGCTCTTCATTCTTGAGAAATTGCTACAGGATGACTCAAGGGTAAAAGGTATGAGATGTGTATATATTATATGCTAACATTGTATGTTGTGAAGTCATGTCATATGGTCGCAGGTAATGAACTACTGTATTTAGAAGTATGATCTATGGAGGAGTATCTCTCAATGGATGGACAAATGAAATCAACATAATATGTCCTCATGGAATATGAGGTGGTTGTATATGAACAAGAAACTAGAAAGGTTGTAAGTTCCTAGGAATGGAGAATGTTCAGAAAGGAAGAGATCGTGAAATGCAAACATGTCAAGAGGCAGTTATCATCCGGAAGCCCAGAAGATGTGACTTGGAGATCTCCTGAGAAGATATGTAGACTTTAACAAAAGTCTAGTAAATAAGAAGATCCTTGACAAAACATATCATTAGGAGATATGTCAATCTGTATGAAGGATGTCGATGCCTACAGGAAGATGACATGGTGAAAGATCATCACTAAGGTAACTTTTGTTCTAAAAATTCCATATGTATATGTTTATCTAGATGAATTTATGCAGGGTTGCTAATCATAAGAAAGGATTTATGATCCTTGGAGATGATTCGAAGGAAAGCAGCATGGCATAACGGTGCACTAGATGAGGAAGACTAATGAATCACTTTCTGGTAGTGGACATGACTCGTAACTGAAAGTGATGGATGATTTGTGCCTTATGAAGCCAAAAGTTGAAGATTCCTCAATATCGAAATCCATGACATCGAGGAGAGGAACTCTTCATGAGTAGCTGGATTGCTACTACAAGACCCTGGTTGATGAGGAGCCTGGTGGTAAGTCTCTTGCTTGGAAGAAACTTCAAATATGTCATTCCTATGTTAAGAGGAAGTGACATATGTGATTCTCTATTACATGTGTCATGCACTAGACCAGGACTAATAGCCGTAAGTCTTAGTGAAGGCGATGTGAAGAGAATGGATAGACACATCATTCTGATCTTCACCTGGAAGACAGAATGGAGGATTGGGTAATCATCTGGCATTCGATACTCTTTGAGAATGAGATAGGGCATTCAAGATAAGAGTAGTCGTGGATCGATATTCTTTGAGGGTTGGCTACCCAAGAGAGGAATAGTCCAAGAAGGTCATACTTTGGGAACACCTAGGTGGGGTATGTACCTTGGAGAGACAATGACTATGGTGTCTATTAGTCATGTGTCTCGCCAGCTTTGTAGCCCATTGTCTCATTGAGAGATGGGGTTGTTAGTCAAGGCCTTGCACTAGGAGAATGTTGGTTGATATGATGCTATACAGATGCGATTACCAATCCGATTCTTCTTACGAGATTCTTCAGTTTGAAAGTGACCATGTACCTGTATGAATACCTCCCTAGTTAAGAGGGAGTGTTGAAAAGTGTAACTAGGTCGGTCTTCATGTTGACTATGTCATTATGTATTTATGTATAGAAGATGTCAATGATAATAAAATGTATTTTTGGTATACTTGCCTCATGGAATTCATGAGCAAGATTTTATTATGTAGATAGACTTCTTCTTGATGTCTATTAGGTTTATGTCTTCTAGGAATAAATATTAAATACAATTAGGTGTCATATTCATGAAGGATTTAGTTTGTGCTCCAAAGACCTTGACAACCCTCATATAATCAAGTGAAGACAATTTGCTACGCTGCTGAAGTAACACCTCTTGAAAAGTGGAAAAAACTACAAGTCATGTCTGCCTACATGTTATGGTGAAGTCGACCTACACTATATTTGATGGTCGGCCTAAAAAGGTGAGAACAACTCACTATAAATAAGCCTTGTCTATGGATCATTTGGACGAACAAGCCTCGTGGACAACACTCAACAAAATGTGTATTCCTCTATAATACGGCGGACAAAAAACCTGAGGTAGTTTGTTGGTTGTGGAAGCAATAAGTGCGAATAATATAGAACTAAGTGCGGACATATCTCAGTAACAGAAATTGCGGATCTGTCTGAGTAAACATCAGTGCAGACCTCCAAAATAAATGTGGATAATTTTGTAGTAAGTTTGCGGATGTTTTTGGAAAGGGTATGTGGATTAATAAGTGCATATATATATATACACCTACAGGAGACATCTCCTAGAAATCAATACAGACAGATATCAAGATTACGGTGTGAACGTACAGGAAGAATCAATGTGGACAAGAAACAAGGTGTTGATCAGCCTCATGAATTATTGCGGAACCCTGGTATAAGTGCAAGTCAATGAGTGCGGTCAAGTGCTGTGAACTAGGGCAACATTTGAATTATGTCAAGTGCAGAAAGGAAGGAAGAAAGATTGTGGATAGTCAAGAGTAGTCAGCAAATAATTAAAGACAGTGACCATAAGGAGGAGAGGCAGAAATTGTGAAGATCAAGGTCTTGGAAGCACATCTAGATTAAGGGTCGAAGACTGGGTCATGGTACCTGTCATTTGAAGGTCTATAAGAAGAATTCTTTGCACGTGTTCCTCTCCAAGGGGGAGAGGTTTTGCCCTGGCTCTAGGAGCCTAATTTTGTGTCTTGCGTCTTTTGATAATTGACTCGATGAAAGATTAACTAAACTAAAAGAAGAGAAGACATAAGTATCACAAGTAAGTTCACAAATAATTATCAAGAAGAGAATTTGTATTAACCTACAACCCTTCAAATTCTCAACACAAAGAACACTTATTTTTGGACAATTGTCCTCGGAAAAACCCAATGCAGGAAAATCAGTGCAAAAGTTATGAAGGTTTATATTATTAAGCAACAGTAATCTGAGTACATCAAGGGTGCCATAATCCAGCTCACCCAACAAAGAATATCCTTGGCAATCAGAAAATTTGTGAGTTTTACCTCACTCTGCAAGTCTCGGATGATCCAGATTAGAAACTGGTGAAGTGTGAGAATTTCTAAACATAGAAATCCTACTGCAGTGTCTTGATTTATTTTTCCTACATGATTTAAATTACAAGTTAATTTTCTGAATTATTCAGTAAAATCAGCAAAGTAAACACAACTGCAGCCTACACATTTACAGATCATTTACTGAACATTACACACACATGACAAAGTGACACACAGATTTTTTGGACAAATGTCCCCAGAAAAACCCAATGCGGGAAAATCGGTGCAGCTAGCTCTAGAGGGTTTTATTATTATGCAGAATCTGAATACAACAATATCTGGGCACCAAAATGGTTAGCCCTATAGAGAAATTTCACGGCAGTAGTACCCCTTTCACTCGAAGACAGAAAATATGGCTGATTCACAGCCTCAAAACGGGATTTACAAAACTCGAGCCCTTTCTGGCCCACCGGAAACCCCAGCGTTGTCCCTCAGCCCTCTACGTCAGCCTTTCTAGCCTGCGTCAGCCTCTACGTTGCCCTGAACGGACCTGTGTCAGCCTCTTAAGGCTTACGCTACCCCTGTGATGCCCTGGCTGGGCCTGCGTCACCCCTGAAGGGTTGTTGTTGCCTCTGCGCTACCTTCTGCGTGGCTCTGGTTGAACAGCATATCTCTGACTGGCCTCTGCACTGCCCGGTACACTGCCTCTCTGTCGTTGTTGTATTCTTGGCCTCGGATCAGATCGTCCCTTGCCAATCTCTGCCCTTCACCATACTGCAAACACGCTTTGAAATTCTTAGCAAACCCCACCCTAGAATTTCGACTTTGCTTCAGTGCTCTGCCAATGTGTGTGTTCTCCAATTGACCCCAAGCCCTTCTCTTATACTTTTCTCGTTGGCAAACCAACAGTCGTGATCTAATCTCTAATCAACGACTAAGATTAGAAGTTACTTGATGCACGTCACTTAGCACACTCTCATCACATGTTTAATTTAATTCACTTTAATCTTTTAATTTTCCTAAGTTAGACTTAGGGTCCTTAATTAAAAAGATGAATTATTTGAATAACTATCAAACCAAATGGAATTTATCCAAACGCTTTCTGGGTCTTGGAGATCTTATGTACTCCAGCTCCTCCACAAATTTTCGGAGCTAGACCACATCCGATGCTACCCCAAAATCTCAACATGAAGCCCCAGCTGCCTCTGCACTCCCTCTGTGCAGTAGATGCGTAGGTGTGCATGGGTCTAACTTAAGACTGCGTCACCCCTTCTATGTGCTGGTCTACCTCTCTGAAAATCGAATTTCAGCCCTCCCAACTCAGAAACCCTGATCTCCAGCAATTTCTGGATTGTCCCTTAGAGCCATTGGGCAACCCCTGCATGAGCCCTGCGTGGGCTTGTGTCACCCTCTTTGGGGTCTACGTCACCTCTCCCGGTGGCTGTGTTGGTCCCTCTATTGTCTCTGCTACCTCTCTGCAATGTACTCTTGGTCCTCTTACCAACAACTGCTTCTGCTCCTCACTGCTGCACTGAATCACTCAGATTTGATCTTCGTCCGAGCACTGCTCCGTCAGAAGAATTCGATCTCTAGATTCAAACTTTTCCTGTTGATGAATCAACGGTCGTGATCTAATCTCTAATCGACGGCTAAGATTAGAAAAGACTTGATCTTCATCACTTAGAACATTCACGCACATATTTAAATTAATTCACTTTAATTATTTTAATTGCCTTAGTTTTAACTTAGGCTCCATTAAAAATAATTAATTATTTGAATAACTTAAGCTCCGAGTGGAATTTTTGCAAACGGCCAAGATTAGAAAAGACTTGATCTTCATCACTTAGAACATTCTCACGCATATTTAAATTAATTCACTTTAATTATTTTAATTGCCTAAGTTTTAACTTATGCTCCATTAAAAATAATTAATTATTTGAATAACTTAAGCTCCGAGTGGAATTTTTGCAAACGATTTTTGGGTCTTGGAGATCTCATGTGTTCTAGCCCCTCCACAAAATTTTGTAGCTAGAGCACATCCGATGCTACCCAAAAATCAACACTCAAGGTATGTCTTAGACTATAACCTTTGTTATAAAGTTCTCTTCATGTAAAAGGTACAATCATTCCTCTTTTGAAATTTGCTTTACATTACCAACATCGTTTTCTAGGGTTTTGGATCACAAAGATTATTGTTAGCGTGATTAATCATTAGATTGAATCTACCCTCATGATATTATTTGATCATTCTTGTGTAACCCTAACCTTTAGGGTTCACTATAAAACCCTAACCTCTTGTTGCTAAGCGTATGTCAATATTGATTATGAAACCTTAGTTTACTTAGAGTTGTTGATCCTCTTATTTGATGCTTAGGTTTTTATATTGTTATGATAAAAAAACTAGAACTTTAGGGTTTGGTGAATTAAGGTTTATGAGCAAAACCATTGTAATATCTATAGTAAGATCCATGAATGAAACCCTAGGTGTATATTCGTCTAATCGAAACCCTAACCTAGATAAAATTGTTGTATATGTAACTTCGATGAATTCATGTTTGAAGAGAAATGTTGATGCATGAAACCCTAGATATGTATATGCTAGTATAACAACCTAATTGTTGATACTCATGTTTTAGTTTGTAACATCTAGGGTCTTTAAAACCCTGGTAGAGATCGATATTCTAGGATATGATGATATCTAAGGCTTTGTGTCTCGAAGATGGAGTCTAGGGTCTATGACAAAACCCTAGCCAGAAGTTGATGTCTAGTATGTAAAAAGATATGTATGTTACTGATTATGAACCTTACTAGGTTTAGGTGTTTGATGTCTAATGTCTAAATGCTTCCATTATAGTAACATGATTTTGGTATAGTTAACTTAATGCATCTATATGTTTGGTTGTACTTGCAGTTAAATTTTTGCAGCTACATAATCTTCAAGATGATGAAGATGTTCATATAAGCATGATGAAGGAAGTTATATATCAAGATGACCTTGATGTTGTAAGAAGGGTTGGAACCATGAAAGGTTCTCCTATGTCATAGAAGAAGGAAGTGGTTGATCTCCCTAAATTGAGAGGGAGCCTGGATAAAAGAAAGTGTATATCTCCCCAATTGAGAGGGAGGGCATATTAAGACAGTGAATACCTTGAAGTAAGCAAAAGTACTATTGATAAATGTTCATTAAGTTGCAAACAATGTATTTAGTGTTGTTGAAGAAGTGAAAGAAGAGAAAGCTTTCGACATATTGTATTTGGAATCTGGATGACTTGATGATGATGCAAGTAGCATCAGAATGATTGAGGACCCCGAAGGTTTTGTCGAGAAATCTAGGGGCATCTAGATTAGGTGATTTCTCTTACTTTGATAACTTCTTGTGATGTATTTTTACTTAACTTGATTAGTTTCTTCTTTCACTTGATTATTATTAGTATTCTCTTCATCAAACATCTACCAAACCATAAATAACGATAGGACAAAGGATTATTATTAGTATACAGGCGATCATCCAAGGCCAAAACCTCTCCAACTAAAAGGAAACCCACAAGAATTCTTCTCTTCTATAGAATTTTCAATTGACAAATTCCAAGACTTATGACCCTTGACCAAGACCCTCCAAGACCAAGTCAACATTCCTTCTTGATTTTCACAGCTTCCAGCAACAAACTTCGACCCTCAGCAACAATTTTTGCAACTTCGACATTGTAGATTCACAACTTCGACCTTGATGCAACTTCACAACGTCACATCTTCGACCTAGAAAGAACTTCACAGCTTTGACCTAGAAGCATCTTCACACCTTCACAGCTTCGACCTAGAAGCAACTTCACAGCTTTGACCTTGCAGCTTCAAAATTTCGTCTTGCCCAGAAAGTACAGAAACACTAACACGAGAGAGAGAGAGAGAGAGAGAGATGCCCAAAACTTCGATCCTTCTCTTCTTCTTTTTCGTCCCTTTTCCAACTTCTATCTTAGGAGATCGAACTTGCTTGAGTGTGTCTCCAAATGAGGTTGAGTTCCTTTTTATATATAGGCTTTTGACGGGTATGAATTTTTATCTTTAGGCCAACTTGTCCCTTCATGCAAACCAGCTTGATCTTTGTGCCATCACGAGGTCTTGGAGGGTCTTTTGACTTTCCTTTGACTCAAATAAATTTTCTTTACAATATGTAACATGCCTAAAAGGGTTTTTCATACATGACAATGACTCAATTGACTTGTAGACTCAATGACAAGCCCTTGAAGCACTCAATGGGTGCTTAAACTAAAACTAAATCTCTCTTGATCTTGAAACCCATGCCTCAAGAATAACAATAATAAGTTTATTTTTCTCTTTTCATTAAATACATAGAATCATGATTACATATGTCATTATGACGACCAAACCTAGTTACATATTTCAACAGGTTTGTGTTTACTTATATTTGAAAACTTATTGTTGATTAGGGTTTGTATTTGTATAGGTAAGTCTTTCCACGAGAGGGTTGAACAATTTAGAAGCATGCTTCGACAAATGGATATATTTGGTTTAGTTTATAAGGAGAGGTGAAGAATCTAAAGGAAAGACGCTCGGGAGGACATCTGGCCCGCCTAAGTGTTGATGTCCAGAGCCCGAAGAGGGAGGGTCGCGTTGTTCATGGAGCTCCAACCTTGGATATGCACCTAGATCCCTGGATTGGTGGTAGAACTTAAAATCCGAATGGTACCTAGAGTTGGCTAAAGCTTGGGTCCCTTTAGTCCCGACTCCCACCTGGATAGAATACCCTGGTTAGGTATCTAGTTCGCAACATTAAGTGTGTTAGAACTCTTCATAGTTTATTTTGAGATCTTCCATGTACATATATATATATATATATATATATATATATATATATATATATATATATGAACTTATGAATACCTCCTCAATTAAGAGGGAGTGTTGAAGAATGTAACTAGTATCGGTCTTCATAGTTATATTCAAGCCATGATGTAATATATTTGTTAAAAGAAAGAAAAAGAAATTTTATTATTAAAGAAATTGACTTATTAAAGCATGGGTTTCATGCTTGGGTCAATTGATTTTAGGTCAAAGACTCCATTGTAGACTTCTAGGGTTTATGTCAAGTATTCTTATCCATGTCATAATGTAAAGGACCCTTCTTCGGCTCTAGTTGTCTAGAAAGAAATTTATTTTATTGTAAAATAGGTCAATTAGGCCTCCTCCACCAAGTCGGCCTCAAACTGGATAGGTCAAACTAAACTGAGGGGCGAAAACACCCATATAAAGGCAGCAACTCGACCTCATTTGTCACACTCACTCATCAAGTTTGATCTACAACATTTGGGGATAGAAAAAGTGTGAATTTCAAGGGAAGAAGAGGAAAGGGCAAGCGAAGAAGGAGGACATTATATGCCTAATGAAGACGAAATTTTCTCTCTCTTAGCTCATACATGCGAAGTTTTGGAGTGTTGCAAGAGGCCGAAATTTTGTAGTAGTTGTGGAGGCCAAAATTTTGAAGCTGGGGTCAAAATTTTGTAGCTAAGAGGTTGAATTTCCGCATTGTTGTTGGGTTGAAACTTGAAGCAACTGGACAAGAGGAGAATATTGAAATGTGTTTAATCATATTGGAAGGCTGACATGGTGGAGGAGGAAGGTATTTGGGTCTAAGGTCCTAGTCTATCTCATTTTGAATCGACTAAAGGAAGAGTTTCTGACTGGGTTTTCCCCTATATAGGGGTTTTAGCCCTGGCTGACTCCCTACTTTTGGTGTCCCTGATCTTCGTGTTTTTTCTTTGATGATTGCATGATGGGAAGAAGATAAAAGAAGAACATAAAGAACTTAATAAAAACTTAATAACATCACAAGTAATTATCAACAGAAGAAAATATTTTTGCCTTTCCGATTTTCTAACATGACAAACTTTGCAAGATCAACAACTTTACATAGGGAAAGTAATGCATCACAATAGACAGCAATACATCACATCACAAACATAACAAGCATGGCAAGAATAACTTCAACTGTGGGGTACATACATCAATTGACACCCTTTGCCATCATTGACAACTATGCCAACAATATCCAAATATCCATGGAATGGAACCCTAATCCTCGTCTTCAAGATACTCCAAGAAGCTCAAGAAATCCTAGTCACTCGAAGACTGAGAGAGATCAAGTACAAAAGAAGATAAAAGAAAGAGAAAATGTGTTGTGCTTTTCTTGATCACATCTCTACACAAGAATGAACAAGAATGGTGAGATTAGTAAAGGACTATCTTCTTCCTCTATATGTAAAAGAGCTAGGAAGGCCAATAATACATGTGGACCAATGCCGTTACAAGAAAACTACAATAATCACATGGAGGCTCACACATGTGAAGTGCTAAACTCAAAGGGTACAGCTATCAAGCTTCAAGGGCATGTCATCCACAAACAACGCTCCAAATGATAGGGCATGACACGAGGTGTGCCCAAAGCTCCTCCTACAAGCCTCCAAATACTCCATCAATCCTCCTAAGCCATGTACTCCACTAGGCCCACTCCATTTGCATCAACACCACCACAACCCAAGCATCCCCAAGCCAACTCCAAACCTCCATAGAATAATCCAAATTATCCTTTGTTTTCTAGGGCTTGATGCCCTACTCCAAGATACATAACACTCCTCCTAAGTAGAGTATTCTCCAAGAAAGCAACCATGTATTATCAAAAGAGATGACATACATATGAGGCTTGACTGGTGTATTTATACCATTCATGTATGTAGGATGTTCTCTCTGTTGATTTTTTTGAGTGTTGGGGTAGCATCGGATGTGCTCTAGCTCCCAAAATTTGTGGAGGGACTAGAGTACATCAGATCTCTAAGACCCAGAAAGGGATTTGGAAAATTCCATCTGGTTTGGGAGAAAATTAATTAAGAAATATTTTTAATTAAGGACCCTAAGTCTAACTTAGGAAAATTAAAATATTAAAGGTAATTAATTTAAACTTGTGATGTAAATGGCTTAAGTCACACGGATCAAGCTTTCTTTTAATCTTAACCATTGATTCAAGATTAGATCATGGTCGTTGGTTTCCCAACGAGAAAGTATAAAGGATAGACTTGGGGTCAATTGGAGAACACACACACAGAGGTAGAGCACTTAGACTAAGCTTAAATTCTAGGGCGGGCTTGCTAAGAATTTTCAGAAGTGTTTCAGCTGCAGCGAGGGGTAGTATTCGCCATAGTTTTAAAAATCGGTCGTCCAGGCTCGAAACCGGCCGAGCTGACCGAGCCAGACCCCTGACTGGTCCGACTCAGTGGTAAAACCGGTTCGACGGCCAGTTTGTGACACATCGGTTCGACGGCCGGTTTGTGACAAACCTGCCGGCTCGGCCGAGCCCAAGCTAGCACGGCCGAACAGTTCACAACTAGCCGCGGGCCCCAAAAAATGAATAAAACGAACTCGAAACTGGTTTTAAACTTGTTGTTAGGGTTTTGTTAGTGTATATAACTCCTCCCCATCCTATTTAACCTACCCAACCCCTTTCAATACCTCACATCTATCTCATTGAATTTTCTTGAGCATTTGTGAGGAATCTGTGAAGAGTTGTGGAGTTGGTTTTGGAGTAGCTTTGAGGAGTCTTTTGGGCAAGCTTTGAAGCAGCAATGAGGAGTTTATTGGGCAAGCTTTGGAGCAGCATTGAGAAGTTGGTTTGTTGGAGCTGCATTGAGGAGGCTAGAGGCTAGAGGCATTTATTTTTTCTCTTCTAAAATCTGTCTTTGCTTGTTTTATTTATTTTACAAATCTAAAAATGGTAAACATAGTTTTTGGTGAAAGAAATGAACATAGAATGAATAGTCTTTATTGTTTTCATTTTCAGATTTAAACCTTTTCTTTCCAAGTCAAAAACTAAGTCCAAAATGGCCCCTAGAATGAAAGATGTTGCTTGGGCATATGTTGAAATGGTTGATGATCAAATGCATTGCAAATTTTGTAAGAGAAAAATTAAGGGGGGTGGAAGGGGCATTCATAGACTGAAACTACATTTGGCTGGTCTTAGAGGCCAAATTACTCCATGCGAAGCACAAAACATTGGGGAAATTGGGAAGGAGTTGAAAGAGCAATTTCAGAAGTTTGAGGAAGACAAAATTAGGCAAAAAGAAAAAGAGGCTGAAATTGGGAGGAAGAGAAATATACAACACATGATGGCTGCCAACCCAAGTTTTGATTATGAGGGTTCTTCATCTATCCCATGCACTAATGCATCAAACCCCTTTCGCTATGTTTCTCCCTCTATGGTGTCTATTTCTGAAAAGGGTAAGGGTGCAATGAGAAATAAGGGTACTATCAAAAGTTTTTTCATGCCCTCTTCTCCCTCTGATAGTGCACATGGTCCAAGTCCTCCAAGTAGAGGTCAAGTGCAGCCCACTTTAGATGCTCATTGGAAAAAAAAATTGAGAGATGTTGCTTGTGATTACATTGTTAGATGGTGGTATGATTCTGATATGCCCTTCAATGCTACTCGTTCACCATATTATGAACCTATTTTTGATGCCATATATGCTGCTGGAAAGGGCTTCAAAGGCCCTACTATGCATGAGTTAAGAGGATTTCTTTTGCAAAAAGAAATTATGTCCATTGATGATTATTTGAAAGAGTTCAAAAACTCATGGTCACATTGTAATATCCCCAACGGGAAATAGGCAGCAATACAAGCATACAACTATATAGTAAAATGCCGGAAACAGAATATAGAGCAAGTACACATAAAATTCTAGAAATGCTAAGCCATTTTATTAATCTGAGAATATAAATGGGTACAATGGATAAACAGAATAAGAGCACCTATCCTTGCACCAGGCAAGTGAAGAACCCTCTCAGAAACAGGAAATGGCTACTACAGAAACTGCTTCCCAGCTGCTGGAAGAAACTGCCGTAAACTGCTGCTCCTGGAAAGAACTGGAACTAGAGGCTGATCCCCTCGGCGGAATGAGCTAAAAATCTACAGATCACCTGTACTCGTTGCTCCGGACAAAACCCAGAAATCATAGACCAAACAGACCACCTCCGAAAATCACCCCCAGAAACCCTCCTCCTACAAAAACGTTGTGCCTCCAGGAACAGCGCAGAAGCTCAAGAAACACGCTGAGAAAAGGGCCTGAATCCTCCTGCAAAACCTTTGGTTGGAATGGCAACCACCTCAAGGCTGAAAAACGCTGAAACCACGGCCAAATCACCACACAACAACGCTGCTCAACAAAGACTGCGCCCTCCCTGCTGAAACTGCGTCCTCTCTCCTGGACTGCGCAGTCACTCCAAGAGACCAACTCCTCTGTAACGTTCACCCAAAAATCCACTGCAAACCACCTATAGAAACTGAAGGAAATACCTTGCTCGAGCAGGCACTCGAAGTCCCCCAGAGCCAAGGGTGAGATCTCCGACCGGAGACACTCAGTTCGCACTAAACAAAGGCCGTGCACCGACTAAACAACCTATTGGCTGAAGTAGACAGAAGTCTAGCTCTCAATATCAATATCATATCAAATGCCAAATGGAGTGAAACCCCCACCTTTTATAGTGCTAGCTCCCTCAAAACCCTAACTGCGTCCTTGAGTTCCTCCTTGACCTGCGCAGTTACCTTAGGAGTTTACGTGAGGCCTCTCTCATGTGTGTGTGTGGACCCCCAAGGCTTCCCCTTTAAGTTACAACGTTGCCTCTACTAGGGAAACACTTTATTTTATTTAAGTGAGTTAGACCCCTTTTCTCACTTTTATTTATTAATTAACTATAGTCGGCAAAACTATACAAAAATCAAATATTCCAAATAGCGGTGCTAATTAGGAATATTACAGTCTCCCCCGGCAAAACGTTGCTTGTCCTCAAGCAACTAAAGTGATGGATGCTGTAAAGTCTGCTCGCTCTCCCAAGTGGCATCCTCATCCGGCAAAAATTGCTTGTTCTCAAGCAATGCTTGAACAAGCCTACTCTCTAGCCGATGCTCCCCACCGATACTGCAAAATGTGCCTGGGTCCCACTGAAACCTCTCTGTCTCCTGCATCACCCTGATACGAAGGGATATCTCAATGCCAGGATCCCAAACTGGCCTCTCACGGTACCAGCCAACCAATAGTCCTCCCGGATCCCATCACCACTGTGGCCAATAATCGCACAAGTCCCACGGCTCGGACTGTGCACTGCCTCTGGCTATGACCAATGCTCTAAGAGGTGAAGACCACCAACAAGCATCAATGCTCTCGGGCTCCTACTCGGCTGTTCTCCCTACGAAGACTACCGTACCATCTAGAGGGTACCAACTCATGATCTCCCGCCAGTCCATCCTAGAAGAAGAATCTAATGTGGCAACAACAACGGTATATGGAACATGCCTGGGATGTTGCCGCCAGCCTGTAATCAACTCCCATTGCTCTACCCTGTCTGTCAATGGAAGCTGCCTGTAGAAGGAAGCCCCTCTCTCTATAATGGGCAAAAGTGGGCAAGGTATGCTGCAAACTCCATCGATGTACTCCTGGAGAGAGCTACCCACTAAAAACGCTGCAGCTCTGCTGACTGCAAGTACATCTATCTGCACCTCATCCCAGCGTCGACTCAAAGATGGATGCTCCAACATATCCAACAGCTCCTGCTGTCTACTAGTCCCCTGCAAAACAATCCCATCAACCTCCAACACCCCCAGAGGATATGGATCTGCAACAGCTGTCACCGTACTCGATGTCAATGCAGCCGACTGCTCCTCCTCAATGGCTGACCCCGCGGTTAGCTGCATATCCACCACAGACTCGATGTGAGTGCCCATCTGGCTCTCTCTCAAAGGAATATCATGCCTGATGTGAGTAGTGTCCTCCTCTGTCGACTCAGGCTCCATCACCTGCTACTCTAGCTGAATTGTCACAAGTGACTCTTCACCCAGAGTATCTCTCGCAGAGTCCCATGACTGCTCACCCTGGACACTAGAATATAGCTCCGGTCTACTGTCACCATCCATGCATGACTGCCCTCGCTCCCCAGAAGCGGCCTCAACTGATCCTATGGACTCATGTGAAAAGGAGTCCTCACCCTGGCATACAGAAGGAATGCCCTCCTGTTCTACCTCCGCCATCTCATCTGCATCGAACATGCCATCCACCCTCTCGACAAAGTGTCGATACAGTGTCTGGAGCCCAGACACATACTGGGATACTACCTCTGCTGTACCCCGTATCCTCTGCTCATGTATGATCTCGACATGCCCTGAGGGAAAAATGATGCATGTCTCCCTCATGACCTGCTCCCCAAGCGTAGGCTCAGTGATGACTGATGCACCACCTCTACAAAGGATCATCTCATCCCCCAACCTGTGGCTGTCAACTAGCACACCAACCCAGTGCCACTGCTGAGAAGTCTCTCATCTAGTGTACTGAGTGTCATCCAAATATCTTGGGTGAACGTCGCATACCCTGCTGCTCACGCCCAAAGTGCCAAAGATCGAAAACATAATCAACTGTACCTGTGAGTGATGTCGAAGCGAGTTAGGTGTGTGAGTCCCCACAGATACTGCCAAGTATCGCTCCTCTGTCTCTCCATCGATCCTGGGTGAAATACCCCCAAAGGTAAGCCCAGTGTCCCTGTCCATGAGTCTCTCTGGAAGCAATGCTCTAAGACCCCGCCGGGTAGCACCGTATGCCCTCGCATACCACTGATCATCCATACACTCCTCAACATGCCACTGCACACTGAGGCATACCTCGGTATGCTGCTGGATACCATGTGTTACTGCTGTAGCACCCTGTGCCGTCTCGTGCCCTCACTGTGTCCAGGCATCGGTCACTCTCCGCATGCTCTCAATGTGATGCAGGATACTCCTACTCCACAATGCAATCCCACACACTATGGTACACCACCATGCTACTCCATGTCCACCGACAATCCACTGCTCAATGCTAGAGGCTCCCACACATCCCTAGATGTGATGTCCTAGAGCTGTGCCTCTACAGGTCCGACTACCACCAATCGGTAACATCGTCTCCACCGTCGCATCACTATACCTGCCGACGAAAGGATCATCACCCCAAATACTCCTCAAGGGGTCCGAGAAGTGAATCTCCCCGTGTGTCAGTAGTGTTACCACCACTGCTCGGCTCTGCTGCGTCCTCTGTGCCCCACACAAAGGTGAAGAATCCTTGGCCCCATACAAGGTGCCATCTGGTGGCCTGCCAATGCCACCTCCTCCGACAAGCTCTTGCCAAGGTGTGCTGACCACCCCGTGATCCCGTGTATGAATGTCATGCCAAGACAACCTAGGGAGTCTGCCCATAAACTGGTTGGCCACTGGAGCTGACCGAAACCGCACATGCTCTACTACTAGGCCAACTGCACTCTCCAAGACATGGTCAGCCGACCTGCCTGGGGAACGATAGGTGATCCCACCTGGATCCCAATGCCAATCTGGGGTTCCTGTAATCCCCATGCATAGAAACTCCTGCTGAGCTACACTCAGATCCATCAGCATCTCCATAGCCCGCTCCACCGAGTACCAACTCAAAATCTCTCTCCGTCCAACCTCAACATATGGATGCTGTACCCTGTGCAACTCTGATCGTCTCATACCGCTATCCAAGTCAACATATGAGATCTGACTAGGTGGCTCTGCCTCTCTCTCTCCAATGGGAAGAGATGACCCAACAACACTGCTAGTCCCATCCATGCATGCCTGAAGGGAAATGATCTGACGCTGCAATGTGCCCTCTGATTGTACCATCAGGGAATCCAGTCGTTCCCCAATGCGGACCAACTTGGCCGCCGACTTGGCACAAGTCACTCTCATACCCTCCAGCTCCTGGTCCTGCAACAAAATGGCCTCCTGTACTGACGTGGCCTTCCCTCTCAAAACTCGAAGGTCCGTCCGAAGCCGATGATACCGCTGTCTGCGACCATCATCCAATACCTCTGTACCTGCTAGTGCCTCATCGAAGGTGGATACTTCTCCTGACACTGCACCCATCTGTGTGCTGCTACCACCCGAAGACTCGGACGCGACTCCGGTCATCACCTCAATGGATGGTTCTACTGAGGTAGGCTCTACCTTCTCCACTACCACATCAACCGACATGGCCAAGGAGGTCTCCAATGAGGGTGAATCCTGTGTCACACTAGGTGTAACCTCGGACTCCCTGCATCGTGTGCCCTCATCCTCCAAGTGCGAGGTAACCATTTTAATGGTTTCCCTTCGACACTTTCGTCAAGCCGGGAAAGAGGTATCCAACTTGTCCACCCAAGTTTTTGCCGAACCGTTTGATGAGCCATCAAACGTGGGCAAATGAATCTTACTAGTCGCGCTGCGGGTCACTTGCAAGTCTGCCCTTGGTGATGATCACTTTCGGGTCTAATGTTACACCGGAACTTGATGATAGCCTCTGAAGGTGATAGAATCCATGAATGCCGGTCCAAAAGCCTGATACTCTGCAAAAAGGCCAGCCATCCGAGCCGGATCTATCTCTCGCTGTACTGCTGTCCCTGTGTCCTCTGGCAAGAATGTGGGCATGGTAGGTCGCGTGGGTGCATGAGATGCCACAATGGGGATAGCATCATGCACTGGTATGTGGTGAGACCTACCGGATCCCTCACCGATCTGGGTAACCCTGGGAGGTTTCCTCTGTCTGATCTCTACGGCCGTGAGCCTCTGTGATATCTCCTGCACGTGATGGAGGAGTGCATCCAGTTTCCTCTCATCATCTGCCATCAGCTCTTTCTGCTATGTGTCTACAGGCTCTTCAGAAACTGCACGACTGCTGCGAAACCATACTGCTGCTTAACTTCGACCTCCGATTTACCCACTGAAAACTACTCAGAAAATTCCAGGAATTTGGGAGGGTGATCCTTGCCCAAAACCCAGAAAAACCCAGAAAACGTTTCTTCTAATTCCAAACTTCAAAATTTGACCCTTTGTATTTTGGCCCTTTTTCCAATTGCGTTTTTGGTACTGCACTGCTATTGCTTCTCCAAAATTCCCGCAAACCTCTGTATGATCTCTTTCCCAATGTCATAGACCACAGTCTGAGCCAGAATTATGCTCTGATACCACTGTAATATCCCCAACGGGAAATAGGCAGCAATACAAGCATACAACTATATAGAAAAATGCCGGAAACAGAATATAGAGCAAGTACAGATAAAATTCCAGAAATGCTAAGCCATTTTATTAATCTGAGAATATAAATGGGTACAATGGATAATCAGAATAAGAGCACCTATCCTTGCATCAGGCAAGTGAAGAACCCTCTCAGAAACAGGAAATGGCTACTACAGAAACTGCTTCCCAGCTGCTGGAAGAAACTGCCGTAAACTGCTGCTCCTGGAAAGAACTGGAACTAGAGGCTGATCCCCTCGCCGGAATGAGCTAAAAATCTACAGATCACCTGTACTCGCTGCTCCGGACAAAACCCAGAAATCATAGACCAAACGGACCACCCCACTACACCAAAAGCTCGAACTGTTAGTGAGGGCGGCATCCCAGGGTGTTAAGCGTGGGGTCTTAAGGCCCACCGGAGCATCTCGGGACGGGGACCCTCGCGCAGTCCCCCAATTACGCAGACCCCGGCAGCGTGTCAAGGCCCACCTGATCCTCAACAGGGAGGCTGCCCTACACAGGGATATTACAGCCCACCACGCTCCGCGGGTCTCGACCTCGAGACCTCGGCTCTGATACCACAAAGGCCCAACCACTACACCAAAAGCTCGAACTGTTAGTGAGGGCGGCATCCCAGGGTGTTAAGGGTGGGGTCTTAAGGCCCACCGGAGCATCTTGGGACGGGGACCCTCGCGCAGTCCCCCAATTACGCAGACCCCGGCAGCGTGTCAAGGCCCACCTGATCCTCAACAGGGAGGCTGCCCTAAACAGGGATATTACACACATACAGGATGTACCATCATGTCAGATGGATGGACTGATCAGAGGAACCGTACCATCATAAACTTTCTTGTCTTTTGCCACGGGGAACCATGTTTCTAAAATCAGTTGATGCATCTAAGAGGGTGAAAGATGCACATTTGTTGTTTCATCTTTTGGATGAGGTTGTTGAAGAGGTGGAGCTAGCAAATGTTGTTCAAATCATCACAGATAATGCCTCTAACTATGTTCTTGCCGGTAAGTTGTTAGAGGAAAAACACCCAACCATCTTTTGAAGCCCATGTGCTGCACATTGCATACACCTCATGCTTGAGGATATTGGCAAAATAGATTGGATCAAGAACACTATAGAGCATGCCAAAAGCATCACAAAATATATTTACAATCACTCATGGATTCTCAATCTGATGAGGAAACACACAGGGGGCAAAGAAATTATTAGGCCTGCCATCACTAGATTTGCAACACATTTTTTGACATTGTAATCTATGTTGGCACAACATAGAAACTTGCAAAAGTTGTTTTCCAGTGATGAATGGAATGAATGTCAGTGGGCTCGCAAACAAGATGGCAAAGATGTGAAAAAGAAAGCAAATGAAGAAATATTTTGGAAGAAGGCAGCAGAGATTGTGAAACTTGTTGAGCCACTGGTTAAGGTGTTGCGCTTGGTGGATGGGGAAAGATTGGCTATGGGCTTCATTTATGAGGCTATGGATCAAGCAAAGGAGCAAATAAGAGCAGCATACAAGGACAAAGCGGGTAAGTATGGGCCCATTTGGGCAATCAATGATCAAAGATGGAACAATCAACTCCATCGCCCTATACATGCAGCTGGGTCTTTTCTGAACCCAAGGTATCATTATAAAGCTCAAGAAGCAAGAGCTTTGAATGGGGAGGTTAGAGATAGATTGATTGACTGCATTGATCGCATGATCCACACAAAGAGTGAGTAGTTGAAGATACACAATCAGATCATTGTGTTCAGCCAAGCCACAGGTACCTTTAGCAAGAACCTTGCAAGGATTGCAAGGGAATCAGATGAGCCAGGTAAACAAAGAATTTCAATTTTCAAATTCATATTTTATTATTTTGTATAATTGCTTATAATTTCAATTTCAAAGTTGGATATAAATTGATGAGCTAAATGAAACTCATTTTTTGCAGCACAATGGTGGGAGGCATTTGGTAGCCATTGTCCTGAATTCCAGAGGTTTGCAATCCGCATTTTGAGTCAAACTTGCAGTGCTTCTGGGTGTGAGTGTAATTGGTCTGTCTTTGAGAGGATTCACACAAAGAAGAGAAATTGTTTGGAGCCAAAACGGTTAAATGATCGAGTGTATGTTCAGTACAACCTTCGACTAAGACGCAACCAATTGCTAAACAAAAGACCTGATTCAGATCCCATTGTGTTGGAGGATATTGATCCAACATCAGATTGGGTAGTGGAGACTTGTCCACCAGAGTTTGACTCTGATGACGATATTGGTCTGGAGATAGACTTCGATACATAGGTAGAGCCAGAGGCTATGCTCAATGCAGATCCACTAGTAGCAGACCCAGTCCCAAGCCCTCCAGTTGCAGGCGCAGGCACTTCCTCTAGTCAGCCACGACAGAGGCGCATAACTCGTCTATCTCAGGGTGGTAGGGCTATAGTTCCAGTTGAGGATGTTGATTCAGAGGAGGAGCGAGCAGTTTCCCCCTCTGGTTCAGAGTTTGAGAAAGAGGACCTTGGCTGGTCAGATGTCTAACAGTAGTGATTATTCATGTTTTGTTGTGGAGGCCATTTAGAACCTCCTTGTTTATGTTTTTTGTTTTGATCTCTATCTCATCATCATGTATTGGACAATGCAATAGGTGCAATTTTGATATAATGGATATATTCATGAGCCTACTTTGATCATATGTTGTCTTTTGTCAATATTGTAATGCTTTGTGTTTGGAAACATCAATAAAAATGTTTAAAATTATGTTTTTTTACAAAAAAAATTAATATTTAATATATTTTTTACAAAAACGAGTCATTGAAACTGAACTGGCCGAGTCAATACTGAGTCGGAGTCGGAGTCGGAGTCGAAGCCGACCCTCGGCCAAATCGGAAACCAAGTCCGATTTTTAAAACATGGGGATGGTCTGATCCCAGAGCCAAGAATCGGCAAGAGGCAGAGAGGCATCAACCAGGAGCAGTGTAGAGAAGCAGGGGCAGCAGTAACAAAGGGCTTCAGCCGCTGCGCAAGCCCAGAAAGGGCAACGCTGAGCTAGCAAGAGGCCCCCAGAGTTATGCAAAGGCCATCCAGGGCAGCATAGGGACTGCGTCACCCAATCTGGGGTTACGCAACCCTCTCCAAGCCAGTGCAGTGGCACGCAAAGTCTAGTAGGATTGACGCAGGCAGCTTCAAGGGCAGTGTCGGGGTTTCTAGAGGTAGAAAGTGGTTTGAGTTCTCTAAATTGCGTTTGAGGGTGTGGATCAGTCAAGTTTTCAGTCTCCAAAACAACAGGTATTGCTGCAGATCTTTTTTTTTTTTTCTTTGTCGGGTTAACCAATAAGGTGCCAAAATTTGTTGTATTCAAAAACTCCTTAATAATATAAACCCTCCAGCAGCTAGAAGACCAGTTTTCCCGCATTGGATTTTTCTAAGGGCAGTTGTCCATAAAATCTTATGTGTCACTTTATCTGTGCATGTATCTTTTTCTTAGGTTTGAATCGGTGAAGAACTGTTACGTGTTCACTTCGATCTTAATCTGAATTTTCAGCATTAATAACTTTATTAACTGTGAGAAGTATAACCAGATCTAACAGTAGGGTTTCTGCATAAAGTAATATTCAGAAATTTATTGCAGATCTAGCAGGATCACCAGCAGAAGGCTGAAGAATCCTTGTTGCAGAAAGCGACAAAGAAAGCAGCAGCAGCCGCAGAAAACCAGACCAGGAGGGTCAGCGCAGAAACAGAGGGAGCAGAGCCACACAGAGGCCAGAATGACACAAACCTACGCAGACCACATACATAGAGCACAGAGGCAGCGCAAAGACAAAGTTGGGACTGTCTGCACGCGCAGAGGCCAGCAAGGGTGACGCGGTTCTGAAGTCATTGTTGATTCAGGGTGCCGGAAGTAGTACTGCAAAGCTTCAGTAGTTGTCGGTGGGGTTAAATTTCTGAAGTTGCAGAAATTGACCTAAGTACTAGTTGACAAAGAGCAGAAGGAAAATCAGCTTCTCAGAGGGTTTTAGCCAAAGAAATCTGCAAATCGATCAGAGGATCGAAGAGAACTGATTCGTTTTGATTTGGCAGACTTCCAAGAGAGGAAGTCAGTTGTTAGAGGGAGCAGAGGGTGCCTTTCTCGCCAAGGACCCTAGATCCAAGTCTCTAGCATAGAGAGTAGGATTCGTTCCGATAGATTTGCTGAGCAAATGGCACCTCACGGACTATGTAATCAGGATAGGTTGGACATTCTGTGCAACTTTGCAGTCTGGAAGGCCAAAATCCTGGTAGTCATGGAGGGTTACGGTCTGAGGGATCATGCAAAAAAAGTCATGGCCATGCCAACTGATGCTCTTCTCCTATCAAAGCATGAGGAAGCTACGGCACATGCTAAATTCTTCATAATGGATGGGGTTAAGGATCATATAGTTCAACACATAGTCGGCAAGAAAACAACTCATGAGATGTGGAAAGCCTTGACTGCTCTATATGAGGGAAGATCTGTCCAAAGGAGAATTCTTCTGGAGAACCAGATGCGGTTATTCATGATGACCAAGGGAGAAGAAATCGAGCCCTTCCTTTTCAGATTGCAGGCGATCAGGGATCTGTTGTCTGCCATGGGAGTAAAGGTGGATGATGATGTGACGGTAAGGACTACACTCAATGCGGTCACAGAGGACTGGGAAACCTTTGTCCAAAGTATCTTGGGCAGAGCGAACCTTCCCACCTGGGACAATATGTGGGCGATCCTTCGTCAAGAAGAACTTTGTCGCTTCACAAGGAGGGAGTTCAGCACAGGATCAAATAAAGTGAAGGAAGAGGAAGAAGATGAAGCCTTCGCATCAAAGAGGCAGCAAGGGAAGAAAAAGCGTGATCTATCCAAGATCAAGTGTTTCTAGCGAGGCGAACTAGGACATTTCACCAGTAATCATCCTTAGAAGAAGAAGGACAAGGAAGCTTCTACTTCCAAGGCTGCTGTGGCGGACGATGATTTTGAAGATGACGTAGCCATGAGCGCTCATGAACCACAAAACTGGGGCGACATGGATCTGTAGAGTAGTTACAGAGCAGTGGCGAGATCCTTGAGTAGCTCAGCTCTTGGATCACATCCGTGCTACAGGAGCCTTAAGACAGTAGTGGGACAAGTGGAGCAGTTGGTGTAGAGAATCACGGATGAAGCAGAGGCGGAGCTGAAAGTTGAAGGGAACAGCACAGTGCAGATGCAGCAGTAGCGTGGCAGCAGCAGCACCGGAACTGATGTGACTTCAACAGCGCAGGGCAGGCTTGCTTACACAAAGCAGAGCTGCAACAACACAGTGGCTTCAGGATGACATTGCATAGCAACAGCTGATAGAGCTTCAGTGATGAGGAAGCAGCCCAACTGACTTGTCTATCAAGAATGGGCAGGAGTCTTCAGTTGTTTCTCTCAGCAACTGAGTTGCAGCGCAGCAGTTGGCAGCACGATGCAGCAGATTGAGAAGGAGCTGCAGTACAGATGTGGCAGTGGTTGCATCATGGGCAACAGTACAAGAGAGCAGCAGCAGCACAGTGATGAAGAGCAGCAGATCCAGCATTAGCACAAAGACCCACACCAGAGATTAGTGCGGAGCTTCGAGGTGAAGCAGCGTTGTACTAGAGCACATTCCTTGCTAAGAGTGAGTGTTGAGTTTTTTGAGTGTTGGGATAGCATCGGATGTGCTCTAGCTCCCAAAATTTGTGGAGAGACTAGAGTACATGAGATCTCTAAGACCCGGAATGGGATTTGGGAAATTCCATCCAGTTCGGGAGATAATTAATTAATTAATATTTTTAATTAAGGACCCTAAGTCTAACTTAGGAAAACTAAAATATTAAAGGTAATTAATTTAAACATGTGATGGAAATGACTTAAGTCACACGGATCAAGCTTTCTTTTAACCTTGGCCATCGATTCAAGATTAGATCATGGTCGTTGGTTTCCCAACGAGAAAGTATAAAGGAAATGCTTGGGGTCATTTGGAAAACACACACACGAAGGCAGAGCACTGAGACTAAGCTGAAATTCTAGGGCGGGTTTGCTAAGAATTTTCAGAAGTGTTTCAGCTGCAGCAAGGGGTAGTATTGGCTAAGGGGATGGTCTAATCCCAGAACCAAGAATCAACAAGAGGCAGAGAGGCAGCAACCAGGAGCAACGCAAAGAAGCAGGGGTAGCAGCCGCAGCTATGCAACAATTGTGTAGCGTAGAGGGCTTCAGTCGCTACGTAGGCCCAAAAAGGGCAGCGCTGAGCTAGCAGGAGGCCCCCAGGGTTACGCAAAGGCCATCCAGGGCAACGTAGGGACTACGTCACCTAGTCTGGGGTTACGAAGCCCTCTTCCGGCCAGCACAAAGGCTAGCAGGACTGACGCAGGAAGCTTAAAGGGCAACGCTAGGTTTTCTAGAGGCAGAAAGTGGCTGAGTTCTGTAAATCCCAATTGAGGGTGTGGATAGGTCAAGTTTTCAGTCTCCAGAACAGCAAGTATTGTTGCAGATCTAATTTTTTCTCTATCGAGTTCATCAGTAAGGTGCCCAGATTTGTTGTATTCAAAAACTACTTAAGAATATAAACCCTCCAGCAGCCAGAAGGCCAATTTTCCCGCATTGGGTTTTTCCGATGACAGTTGTCCAGAAAATCTTGTGTGTCACTTTGTTTGTGTGCGTGTATCTTTTGCTTAGATCTGAATCGGTGAAGAACTGTTATGTGTTTACTTCGATGTTAATCTGAATTTTCAGCATTAATAACTAACTTGATTAAGTAGTAGAAGTATAACCAGATCTAACAGTAGGGTTTCAGCATAAAGTAATATTCAGAAATTTTCACTCTCTCGAGGATTATGGTACCATGTACGTAGGAATGCATTCCCCAAGAGGGTTATTGAGCCTACATATCAAAGTAGACTAGGATGGCCTTAGCCACACCTATTAGTACAATAAAAGAATAAAGTATGGTCATCCAGATTATTACAAACACACCAACAATTTCAATGAATAAGCATACCTAATATGTTTGCAATTATCTTTCAATCCTAAGCCTCACAAGCAAAAAAATCAAAATTAAACTACTGGGTTTAAATCTTATGTTACTATAAATGTCCACATTTTCCTTAAAAGCAGCTATTAATATCAATGATATAGAGTAATAAAACTTGTGAATAAACTCTGGAGTCCATCTATATTCCATCTTTCAATATCAATAAAGTTTTCGGTTTAAATGAACAATCTCTCTTCCCTTCTTCTTAGTGAGGTCTGTCACTCTCTCTCTCTAGTGGTAATCTTCGAAAAAAAATTAACAGTACGTGGGAAGGATTAAAGAAACAGTGGCACATTATAAATACAAACTAGTTGGTCAAGGCATTCTTTGTTTTCTGCTTTTATATCAGTTAGCATGTGAAATTGATCCAAACTGAAAACAAATTTAGCTCCTAGGATATCGAGCATTTTCTTAAACTTACAAAGAAATAGATTGCTGAGAAGAGAAGGCCAGCTGCACCCGATGTGATACACATGAAGCTGAATGTATAGAGAGCCTTGTTTAAAGGCATTCCTGTCGAAAACAAAGAAAGATACATATCAAATTTCTACCCAACAAAATCAGAATTAAGCATCATCCTAAATTCTGAATGTATTATCTTTCATCCTTTTTATGGTTAAATTGATCGTATTATCTATTAAGTCATCAGGAGCTTACCCAATAAATCCAGGAATATTCCAAATAATATAAGTACTAAAGAGGAGATTATCCAATTTAAAACCCTCTCTCTGTGGTCCTGTATATAATCAGAGAAAAGAGCATTGATGAAGAGATTAACACAGCATAACTAGCAATACTGCTTTTAATCAGTAGTCCTAAGAAAGGCAATACAGCACACATTAATGCCTATACAACAATCAGTACACTATTGTTTAGTATAATTCTGGTACAGGGATGACTAGAAAAACATAAAAAGGTGAGTCAAATACAAGTCATCTTGTAGTTTCATGGTAAACAAGCGATCAACGAAATTTAAGTCCAAATTGAAAATTGTATTAATGTCCTTGTATGACCACCGCTCAAACTAGCAGGGGTCCTAGGAGGGGTTTCTATAGAGCAACTACTAGGTCAAGGGGACTTTACGGACTTTCACCAATGGGAGGAGTCTCGGTATTAGGAAAATCACTAGGAGAAATATATCAATGGTGTGAAGGTAGTGATTCCAAGAGCCTATTCGAAGGAGAGAGTTTAATGATAGGGATTGCTTGCTTTAGAAGCAAGATGAATCACTCTCCAAGAAGGGCTAGAAGGAGACCTATGTGAAAATTCTACTGCAATATATTGGTTTGATTCTTCCTACTTGATTTAATTTATACAAGTTATTTTCAGAAATTAGATTCAGACAATACCGAAAATAAACACAACTACAGCCTACACATACAGATCATTTACTGAATAATTCACTCTTGCAACAAAGTGACAGATGGATTTTTGGACATAAGTCCCCGGAAAAACCAAAAGCGGGAAAACTGGTTTAGCAGATATGAGAGTTTTATTATTAAGTAGTTCTGAGTACAGCAAATCTGGGTTGCAACCTTGGAAAACCCGACAGAGAATAAAATATATAAAATCTACAGCTAACCTGAAGATCTAGTACCAAATATCTGACTGATCCACACCCTCAAACGGGATTTATAGGACTCAGTCTGGATCTGACCCTAGAAACCCTCAGCGCTACTTCTGAAGCCCCAACATTGTGTTGGAGGGACTGCGTCAGCCTCTGCGTGGCTCTAGGAGAGCCTGTGTCACCCTAGGAGGGTCTACGCTGCCCCTGCGGTACCTCTTCTTGGTCAGCGTCAGCCCAGCGTGGCCCTAGCTGCATCTACGTTGTCTCTGCGATGTCCCTTTTGCTCTGCGTGGCTCTGAAGCCTCTCTGCGCTATGCTTGTGGCTGCTCCTCTTGCCTCTTGCTGTCTCTTGGCTCTTGGATCAGATCATTCCCTCGGCTAATACTACCCCTCACTGCAAGAAATTCCACTGGAAATTCTTAGCAAACCCGCTCTAGAATTCTAGATCTATTCCTCAGTTCTATAGAAATTGTGTGTTCAACTAACCCTCAAGCCTTTCTCTTATCCTTTTTCGTTGAATCCTTCAACAACCGAGATTAAATCATCCATCAACGACTAAGATTAAAAGACTGTTTGATCCATGTGACTTAAGACAATTTCAGCACATGTGTTAATTAATTCACTTTAATTATTTTATTTTCCTAAGTTAGACTTAAGAACAAGGTTGCGGGGAAGCTTCAAACCCCTTGCGTTCCCGTTTCCGAAATGCGCTCCGTGCGGGAGCGTTTCGGAAACGCTCGGAAACGTGCTCCCGAAAACGCTTCCTGAGGCGTTTCCGAGGCTGTTAAAACGCTCCCTGCCTTTTCGGGAGCGTTTCCGGAAACGCTCGGGAGCGAACGCTCCCTGAGCGCTTCCGGCGTTTAAAAAACGCTCCCGAAGCGTTTTTTAAACACCGGAAGCGCTCAGGGAGCGTTCGCTCCCGAACGCTCCCCGGAACAAAAAAACGCTTCCTGCTGGGCGGAAATTTTTTTCAATGAAAAAACGATTTGTTTAGGGCTAGAAATGGGTTTTAGGGCTGATGTGGAGGTAAGAAAAGCATTGACATTTCATGGTAATGTTAAATTCTTAAAGTAAAAGTGACATTTCCTTTATTTTTCATTTTCATCCTTTTACTTAAATTTTTAACATTACCATGAAATGACTCGGGATGTTTAAGAGTGGTTTCGACCTCATTGGATTTCATATGGAGAAACTAGAATTTTAGGTTTCACTCAAAATTCAGCAGACTTAATGGTTTTCTAGGTTTCATGGTTTGGGAATTTGCAATGTTTCCATTTGATTCTATCATGTGTAAGGGTATGATATTGGCATTTGATCAAGAGCATGAAGTCCTTTAAGAACCTTGATGTACCCTTCAATCAAAGGAAAACAACTAGTTAGGCATGCTAATCTTTTTCTCCCGCATTTTAAGGTTGAGGAGATGAACCCTTCACTCAAACCAAAATCATTGGCTAGGCATGTTAAACTTTTTCAATTTCTATCATGTTATAAGGTTGAGCAATCCAAGTCTGAAGACTTTGAGCTAGATGATGTTTATGTATCTTTTGTTGATGATCCCATTTCTAGTAGCGATGAATCAATGATGAGTTTCATGAGAGACCATGTTGCTCAGTGATTTGTAGTTTTGATGTCTATTTTTGCTACTACTACTACTACTAAAGTTGTAGAGGAGTTTAAGAAGTCCTCAAACTTTGAGCCATATTATTTATGTAGCTCATGTTGATGATCCTTTGTCTAGTAGTGGTGATGATTTTGATCATGATGAGGAGTGATCATGTTGTTGATCACTAATATGTAGTCTTGTATTAGGCCAATGGCCTCATAGCTTGTAGCATTGTTTTTGGACTTTATGGGCCATTTGGAGCCTCATTGCTTATGTATTTTTCGATGATATGTATTGCACTCAGTGCCATTTCGATATATTCACCTTTGCATGGTATATAAATGAGCAAACTTTGCATATTTTGTCTCTATTGGCTTGGAATCATGGTTGCAAATCTTAAAAATAGTTTTTTTTATTAAAAAATAATTATTTAATGTATTTTTTTTAAAACCGGTTCATTGAGATCTGACCGCTCCCGGTTTGACCGGTTCCGGTTAGAAACCCAGTTCATTAGTCCACCGGTTCGGTCACCGGTTCCGGTTTTAATAACTATGCTCACACAAATCCAGAAGTACAAGAGGGATACATGAAGGCATTGGACAAGTTGGTACCTGACAGGGAGGAGTGTGCTAGATTGCGCCTTGAATTAGGCAAATACTTCAGTTGCACTGCTAACTTTGGTTCTTTCCATGCAATGGAAGACGAGGACAGATTTGATGCTATCACATGGTGGGAAGCATATGGTGGCATGGGACTTTTGCCAAAGTTGGCTAAAAAAGTTCTCTCACAGGTTGTGAACACTTCTTCTGCAGAGAGGTGTTGGAGCACCTACAGCTTCATACACAATGTGAGAAGAAACAGGCTGAATGAAAACCGAGCTAAAAGCTTGGTTTACGTGCATTACAACTTGAGGTTGTTGAGCCATTACTGTGATTGGGCAAATGAGGATCAATCATACAGAGTCTGAGTCCTGGGACAACAATCCAGAGGATGATAATTTGGAGGACGGCACGGTACATATGGAAGAATTGGAAGCAAAACTTTTTAGGGATGATGAATTATGAATATGATGCTTCATGAAAGTTATATGGTGATCAATGAATCAATGTTGATAAATGTTATATAATATCAATGATGATAAATGTTATATATTGAATTTTGAATCAATGATGATAAATGTTATATATCAATGATGATAAATGTATATTGAATTTTGAAATCAATGAATCAATGATGATAAATTTTAGATATTGAAATTTGAAATCAATGATGATAAATGTTATATATCAATGATGATAAATGTATATTGAATTTTGAAATCAATGAATCAATGATGATAAATGTTAGATATCGAAATTTGAAATCAATGATGATAAATGTTATATATTGAATTTTGAAAGCTTGAAACCTTCAGATTGATGATTTGCGAGACTCAAGAGTCAATATGTTGTATGCTTCCAACTCGTGGGCCTGGTTGATGAAGATTATAACTTCTAGATGATTGATGTTATATGATTCAATCTATGTTTTTATGTTTTTTATGTCTAATTCATCATTCTACATGTTTTTGTTGACATATATGCATCAAAATATAAAAAATATAAAAAATATTAAAAAAAAAAATATATATATATATATATAAACGCTCCCGAAAACGCTCCGGACCCAGAAACTTTTAAAAATGGCGCTCCGCACTTCACTCCCGCTTCATCCATTAAAAATAATTAATTATATGAATAACTTGAACACAACTTGAAATTTCTCAACTCCATTTCTGGGTCTTGTAGATCAAGTGTACTCTAGTCCCTCTACAAAATTTGGGACCTAGAGCACAACTGATGCTACCCCAAATACACAAAATCTCAACACTCCCTCTTAGCATCAGAAGTGTGCTCTAGCAATACATCACACCATGCATTACAAGATCTTGAGTACTTGGTCTGTGTTGTTGATGCTTGGCCTGCTGCCATCCATCTTCTGCACTGTTGCTCTTTGTACTGCTGCCCATGCCACTGCCACTGACACTGCCACTGCTAACTGCTGCACTGCAACTCAGTTGTTGAGAAGTAAGCAACTGAAAGACTCTGCCCAACTATTTGACAGACAATTCATGTTGCCCTCCACCACTAAAGCTTCCTGGATGCTGAATCACGGTGTCCCACTGGAGACACTATCATCCTGCAACACTACACTGCGTGAACCCAGCTTCTCTACGCTGCTGAAGCCCCATCAGCCTCTCTGCGTTGTTGCCTCCACGCTGATGCTGCCTCTGCATCACGCTGCTCCCTCTTCAGCTCTACAGCTCCCTCTTTTTCCTTCAATGTGGCCAACTACAACCATCTCCCGACTCATCTCGCTATCGTCTTAAGGCTCCCGTAGCTCGTATGTGATCCAAGAGTAGGGCTCACTCAAGGATCCTGCCAACAAATATGGATACTCTCTATATCCATGTCACCCCACCTCTTCTCGCGAGGTGCATGAGCACTCATCGCTGCATCATCATCAGAGCCATCTTCATTTCCTGCTGCAGCCTTGGAATCAAAAGCTCCTTTGTCCTTCTTCTTAGGACAATTGCTGGCGAAGTGACCAAGATCACCACAATTAAAGCACCGGACCTTGGAGAGGTCCTTCTTCTTCTTCCCTTGCTTCTTTTCCCTTGATGCAAGAGCTGCATCCTCCTCCTCTTCTTTCTTCGCTCTAATTGATCTGCTTCCTCCACTAAAAGGTTGTTTCTTGGTGATCCTCCTGATCTCTTCTTGGCGGAGAATAGCCCACATATCTGCCTATGATGTTAACGCTGCCCTTCCCAAAATGCTTTGGACAAACATTTCCCATGCTTCAGAGACAGCATGCAAGGTTGTCCTCACTAGGAGCCCTTCATCTAGAGTGGCACCCATGCCAATCAGCTGGTCACAGATAGCTTGAATTCTGAAGAGAAATGGATCTATCTCTTCGCCCTTCACCATTTGGAACATCCGCATCTGATTCTCAAGAAGCATTCTTCTTTGCACAGAGCCTCCTTGGTACATCACCTACAAAGCCGTCCACATGGCATTTGTTGTATTCTTACCAACAATATGCGGAATCACGTGATCCTTGACTCCATCTATGATCAACTGCTTTGTCCGTGCTTGATTTTCTTCAAGCATTCTTGAGTGGATCTGCATCAGTTGGCACAACAAGTATCTGCTCTGCATGATCTTTGAGACCATACTCATCCAGAACTGAGAGGATTCTGGCCTTCCAGATGACATAGTTGGACATACCATCCAATCTGTCTTGATCCCTCAGTCCATATCGAGCCATCTTTGCTCAAATCTGAATAAACTGACTTCCCTCCTGGAAATCTTCTCCCAAATTTCAAACGGACAGTATTCTCCGATCCTCCTGATCGAATCTCAAATCTGTTTGGCTCAGATCTACTGAATAACTGTCTTCCTCCCGCCTTTGTCGCCTTAGCTAGGCACAATTCTGCACCTGCAGAATCTCTACCCCACTAGCACTGCTGAAGATCTGAACCACTGCTTCTAGAACTTGGCGAATCCTTCTGCAACAAGAGAAGTGACTGGACAACGTCCTCCTGGCTGGCCCAGCGCAATCCCAGCATGGCTCAGAAGTGGACTGCGTAACCCCATACTCGGTGACGCAGTCCTTACGTTTCCCTGGGAAGGGTTTACGTAAGCCCAAAGGCCTTCTGTAGCTCCAGCGCTGTCTCCTGGATCTGCTTTCCCTTGTTGTCAAGATGCACTTTCCGGATCTGTTGCTTCTTCTGCCACCCTGAAAAAAAAAAATTCTTCAGTTGATGGCTGGAGATTCAGCTTGATCTACTATCGCTCTGATACCATGTGAAAATTCTACTGCAGTATATTGGTTTATTTCCTCCTACTTGATTTAATTATATAAGTTATTTTCAAAAATTAGATTCAGAAAATACCGAAAATAAACACAACTACAGTCTACACATGCAGATCATTTATTGAATAATTCACTCATGCAACAAAGTGACATATGGATTTTTGGACATAAGTCCCCGGAAAAACCCAAAGCGAAAAAACCAGTTCAGCAAATATGAGGGTTTTATTATTAGGTAGTTCTGAGTATAGCAAATATGGGTTTCAACCTTGGAAAACCCGACAGAGAATAAAAGACATAAAATTTGCAGCTAACCTGAAGATCTAGTGCCAAATATCTGACCGATCCACACCCTCAAACAGGATTTACAGGACTCGGCCTGGATTTGATCCTAGAAACCCTCAGCGCTGCTTTTGAAACCCCAGCGTTGCCCTGGAGGGACTGCATCAGCATCTGTGTGGCTCTAGTAGGGCCTGTGTCACCCTAGGAGGGTCTACGCTGCCCCTGCGCTGCCTCTTCTTCGCCAGCATCAGCCCAGCGTGGCTCTAGCTGCCTCTGCGTTGTCCCTTCTGCTCTACGTGGCTCTAAAGCCTCTCTGCGTTGTCCTTGTGGCTGCTCCTCTTGCCTCTTGCTGTCTCTTGGGTCTTGGAATCAGATCATTCCCTCAACCAATACTATCCCTCACTAAAGGAAATTCCACTGGAAATTCTTAGCAAACCCGCCCTAGAATTCCAGATCTATTCCTCAGTTCTACTGAAATTGTGTGTTCAACTGACCTAGACCTAGGGTTGAGGAGTATTTCTTAATGTGAAGTGCCCTAGACCAAGGAATCCTAAAATAATAGGGTTTCCAAACAATCCTTGTGAAATTGGAGTGACAAGGTTGTGGGAGCACAAAGAAGCCATAGTGGACCCATACAAGGTCAGGGGTTTGGGATGAAACTTCAAACAAAGAGGCTTGACCAAGTGAGGGAGGAGAAAAAGGATAAAGAGGTTGGATTTGACTTGAGCCTTTAAGGCAATGACCGTTAATAAAGCCACTAACCAAAGGAAACCTAGGGAGAATAGTTTGCGAGCTAGGGTTTGGCAAAACTTGAGATTCCACTATCGGAATAGCTTCAAAAATGGAGGACCTCTAAAGGACACACCAGCGCAACTCTATACAAAATTTCGCCAATTTTGAATGGCCAGAACGGATTTCGTATGACGACTAGGGATCCTACTAGGGTTAGGGCTTGGAAGAGAGAAAAGGAGGTGAGAAAAATCTTCGTTTTGGTGACCACCTAGGACTAGACTAGTGCCTAGCCTATTGGGAAAATGGAGTCAAAGATATTCAATGTTTAGAGATCCTTATACCCAATCAAGGAGTTCCCCAGTAACTTCGTATCGCCCTAAAGGCAGCGACTAAGTTACTAGGAAAATTTATACTTCTTCGATGTTGCAATTGATTATTTATTAAGGAAATTATGAATAATCATATACCCCTAGGACATTCATTCACTATACTTCGAATAAAACATATGAAAAAAAGAAACACTCACAAAGACAAGATCAAAAATCCTATGTTGCTAGGAAACGTGGCGACGGGAACGGGGATGGGGATGGCTGCATCATTTTTTGAAACAGGGTGTGTGGGTTTGTTGGGGGTATATATATATGTTTGAATTTGTATAACTAAAATATTTATGATGTAAACTTTAAAGATTTAAACATGCACATCATTGAACATTCAACATTTACATTGAAATTTCAAAATTTCTAGTTTGATATCAAGTAAAATTTGGAGTTTACACATACTTGTAAATCTAGCCCCAAGCCAATTTCTCCCAAAACCCTGGTAGGAAAAGAGAAGGCCAAAAGTTACATTCTTGGCAAAAAATGTAAAAAAAAAACACAGTTAAAAGAGTGATTAGAAAAGCAAGTGATGTCGATTGGCCATGAGAGAATGTGAAGATTACAGTAGAAAAACAAGAGTTTGGAAATGCAGTATATGGCAATAGACCGTTTATTGTGTTTTCTTTAAGATTCTAATACTCATCACAAGGAAGATTTCCCATCTTTGACATCATGGGTTGATTTACTATTTAGAATTAAATTTAATTTACTAATTTTGTTATGCAAATAGTAAAGTTTGAACACAAAAATTAGAATTAATTCATGTCGCACGATGAATCTTCAAGAGCTACCTGCGAATCTTCAAGTAGGGGTTGCATCTCTCTGGATTGTGTCTATGTGGGAACCTCCAGTCACCGGTACAAACACCAACGAATGCCCCAAACACACCAAGGAATGCTTGTTGTCTCAATATTCAAACTGAATGGTTGTTGTCTCAAACGGAATGTCGTCGTCTAAGACTGAAGTGATTTTAGGTTTTACGGGTTATTTATCCACCTTTTGAATTCCCACAATTTTTTTTATATTTAAATTTTTATTTCAGAAATCATTCAACAAAGAACCCTAAAGAACCCAATTTTTGGGTTCCAAGTACCTTAAACGTCAAAAGCACCCAAATTTTTTTAACAAAGAACCCAATTCTTATGGGTTCGTTTCGGAAGAACCCGTACCCGAATTCGGTTCTTGGGTTCGAGAACCCTACCCCTGGGTTCAAGAACCCATGCAACATAGCAAAAATCTCGCATTTCATTAAGGCAGCTACACCAGCTTCATGAGTGAAAATTCTTCATACATTATGTTAGTGTCAGAATATGCATTATGCCATCAGTGATCAATATCTTTCCTTCATTTTTCATTTTAGGTGTCTCATTCCGAAATTTTTATATCATTCCATTAGGTCATGCTAAAAATTGTTTCACTGATGGTAGCCTCCCTTAATAAAACTTCACTCTCCCTGAAAGAACCACATTTGTTGACTCACTTCCATGTCTTCCTGAGCATAATAACACCTATGAAAAGCTCATTTCACCATGTCTCGTCTCAGTTTAAAGGTCAACCATGGAAATCAAGTTTCAAAATCTCATTAGGTCATTAGGGTTTTGTCTTTCAAGTTCCAAAAATGCATTATTGCATCTCAATAAAGTCAGCAAACAGAACAGAGTGACTCAGTGACATTCTATTTCATCTATAGAAGATCATCACAATGCAAATATCATATTTTCTAAGTTGCAATTTTGATTTCACATGATTTTCATATCAAAATGTCATTTTGATATGAAATAAAAATGTAATTTATTTTTTATTTCAAATGTAATTTTATGTTTTTCATATGTAATAATTCATTCCCTAGCTACCAACTCAAGCATTCATGCCAAACTGAAGGAAAGAAAAGCCAAACTCCATCAACTGATCTACCTGCAAAACAAAAAGTCAGATGTCAAAGAGTATCAGTGGGTTTTCAAATTATTTTTCTAATCCATTAAAGTATAAAAGCCCTCAATACTTCAAGACAAAGCCCATTTGTCTCATGCAGTCTCAACAAACCTCAGCAAAGGAGAAATTTCGAATTTCAGAGTGTAACTGGACAAAACAAAGCTATTCACTGTGCATTTTCCTGGTCGCTACGCATTCAGCAGGGTCGTTGCGTGTTCAGCAAAGACGCTGCACGTTTGGTCAGGATTCCCAGTGCAAATTTCAATGGCGTTGCACGTTCAGGAGGGGTGTTGTGTGTTCGGGAGGTACGCTACGCGTTCAGTAGGTCGTTGCGCGTTCACCCAGGAAATGCCAAAAACCCTCTATTAGCCTGTTAGTCCACCAAATTTATGCTAAATCTCTGCACAAGGGTTCTTCAAGCTTCATTTACCAGTAAGTAACCTAGCCACCCTCTCTTTGATGTATTTTTGTGCTTCAAGTTAATCCAAAACCTACTTCTAAAGTAAGAAAACCCTAGTACTTATTGAAACCTAATTCACACCCTAAAACTAATTCCTAACTTTCATACATTCTCGCTCACATCCCTAAAAGCATTCTCCCTTTTCCCTATCCGCATTCCCTAAACAATCTCATCCTTAATAGCCCTAAGTCCTAGGTTTCACTTACCTAGGCTCCCTTCATATTCCCATTTCCTTCATCTCCCAACACTTCCCTTCACTTCATATTCCTTCATTTCATTCCATCATCCCTAGGGTTTTTGACACCAATCCCATTGAAGAGGAGAACAGAAGTTCTAGTGAGGAAGAGAGACAGAAGAGAAAGCCATATAAGAAGGGAGGGAAAGTCATCAGACATGAACCAACGCCTACTAGAGAGCCTATGGCATCTCCACTCACTGTGTCATGCTTTAAGCATGTAGGCTGTTTCGAGTTTTGTTAAAAAGTGCAAAGAATCCAGTACCATCCTATGTTGACAAGATTGTTCATCTCTAACATTCATGACAAACATGTCACCCTTGCCGGGATCAATTTCACTATGTCCACTGACATTATTGCAGCTGCCACAGGGATCCCAAATGTAGGGGAAAGATGGTTTAAACAAGGAAACCTAAACCATTATTATTATGAGCCATATCTTAAACCAAGGTACAAGAATGACAAAAATATGATTTTTCCTTTCTCCAACCTCCTTGACAGATATGTCCCCATGATGAAAATCATTATACAATACTTCACCTGTGAGGGAAGGTTTTCTAGACTCTATTCCTATCATATCCGGATTCTCATGCACTTCACTAGGGTCAAAATGCTTGATATACCCTATTATCTCTACCGGAGCATTGATGAGATGGCATTTAGTGCTAAAAAGAGAGATTATGATCATCAAATGCAAAGCCTCTTTCACCACTCCCTTATCAAAATGATATTCATGCATCAACTTGATCAATTAAACATTCCAAGGGACACCTTCATATCCAATGAGATTTTCACTGCCCCACCTATTCAGCATGGCCAGAATGCACCTTCATCATCTCATCCTCCGTCATCTATCCCTCCATATCAGCCTATCGTTCATACATCATTACCAGATCAGCTCCCTTCACCTCATTCACCTCCATCTCACATTGAGCCTTCTTCTTCACCTTTTTATAACCCTTCATCATCATCACATCATGATTCTGAGTCATCAAGCAGTGATGAGGACATCGAGGCAAAATGGGCTAGTTTGGATGAGGTTGATCCATTGCCCAAAACTTACCAGAGAGGCTATAGGCATGTGTTTGCTTCATTTGGAGTGAAAGGGGCCATGCCTTCTTCATCCACACAGCAGGTAGATAAAGGTAAAGAAAAGGTGATAGAGTCAGCCATTCATGATGAGGAGGACAATCATGAAACAGAGCAAGAATTTCAGTTGATTGACCTCGGTGAGGAAGATGACGACAAAATCACCAATGCAGTAATTAAAGGTAAAGAGGCTGAGATTAGTGAGCTCCAAACTAATCTTGAGAGGGGTAAATATGTAATTCATTTTCTTGAGCAAGAAAATCAGCAGTTGGACCAAGCAGGCCATCAATGAGGTAAAATGCATCAAAGCACAGAAAGAAGCAGAGAAGGCTAAATCTTTGCTTGAGGAAACATTGGAAAAGTTTGTTGAACTGGCTGATGATGAGGATCAGCCTCCAAGACAGATACCTAAGACTAGAGGGCTAAAAAGAGCTCTAGCCCTAGAGAGACAAAGGGAAGTTGAGCTAGCAAACCAGCTTACACTAAATGAACAGCTTGCCATAGAAATCAATGAGCACAGAGAATCATGGCTTGATAGAGTCAACCAGCACTTGGAGCAGCTCTTGGCCAAGGCACAAAAGGACAATGACATTCAAAGAAATGGCAAAGCATTATTTGCCATGAGGAACAAAATTGCAAGGGTCAAGCTCAAATGAGACCATGCAAAAATTGAAGCTTTGACCGGGCAAGAAAAGAAAGAGAAAGTAGATAGACTTGATCAGGTATCACTCCATGCCTCAAACACTTGATCAGCAAGTACCCTAACAATTCTAACAAAATTTTGGCAAAATTAGTATTTTGTACCTTTATGTGTTTCTGAGATTATTTTACACAGAAAATTGTTGAAAAGTGTAACTAGGTCGGTCTTCATATCGACTATGTAATTATGTATTTTTATGTAAAGAAGTCAAAGATAATAAAATATATTTTGTACTTGCCTCATGGGTTTCATGAGCAAGATTTTATTATAGGTTGAATAGACTTCTTCTTGATGTTTATCTAGGGTTTTTGTATTCTAGATAAAAATGTATTAGTGTCATATATGAAGGATCTAGAAATGCTCCAACACTAAGTCCAGAACTATGGAAGAGTAGCTCTCATTTACGCTGGAAGAAATGTTATATAAAGCAAAGATGAAAAAATCGCGATATTATCGCGATTATTTGAAATTATCGCGATTTTTTCCAGCAAAAGATATTATCGGCGATAATTTGAACGATAATTTGAAATTATCGTTAGCGCGATATTATCGCGATAATTTCGAAATAATCGCGGTTCGAACTTAAGTTATCGTCGCTGCCTCCAACAGCGCGGTTATCTGCCGATTTTTGGTTTTTTTTTTTTCATTTTTACTTTGACAGCGTGGGTTATGAGAGCCAAGGAGGGAAGGAGGAGAGCCAAGGAGGGAAGGAGGTGATTTACAAGCCCAAGATTGGACAAAAGTGAAGAATTTCTTGCAAGCCAAGCGAACAAAAATCGAATTTGGACCAAGTGTTTCCGGCAAAACGTTTTTCCAGGTATGGGCATCAAATTTGACCCATTTTTTTTTGTTTTTTTCTTGTTCTTCCATGGGTTTCTATTACCCATGTATTTTTCATCATTTGTGATTGCATTTGGTTGTGTTTTTTTTTTTTTTTTTTTTTTTTATTGAGAGGAGAGGGTTTATTTTGGTCAAAAATGCAAAAAATTGTTTGTTAAATTTTGTTTTTTATATTTCTTCTTGTGCTCTTAGGTTCTTCCCATTATTTTTGCTTGTGTTTCAACATGTATTTTTTCCTATTATTTTTGCATTGAGTTGAGGGTTTTTTTTGTGAAAAAAATCAAAATGTTGCATGTAAAATTGTAATTTTTTTATTTTATTTTTTAACTGGCAATTTTTCTTGTGCCCTAGGTTCAAATTTCAACATTCAAAGTTCAAAGTTTCCAACATGCCAAGGAAATTAGATCCTTTCTAGGAATTTGGTGAACCTGATGGGGGGTTTGACCGATTAAACTTGACTTGCAAATTATGTGGTCAACACATGGCAGGGGGGGTATACAGGTTGAAATACCACCTGGCACAAATTCCTAGGCATGAAGTAGGCCCTTGCAATAAAACCAATCCAGAAATAATCAGAAGAGCCATGAACTCATTGGGAGAAATGGAATCCGCTAAAGTCAGCAAAGCAGCTCTGAAGAGTCAAATATCAGGGTTTGGAGTTGACCGTGAGAGTGGTAGTGGCTCTTTAGCATCAGCCTCTTCTACAGGCAGCCCCGCAGTTGCCTCCTCATTTTTTGTTCCTAGAACCACTCCCGGGGCACAGCCATCTATCTCCTCCCTTATTAAAAAAAAAGAGAAGGAAGAAGCTGATAAGTTGTTGGGCAAACTGTTTCTTTGGAGTGATATTCCTTTCAATGTTGCCAGGAACAATCCATTTTATCAGGCTGCGATTGATGCTCTCGCTGTTGTTGGCCCAGGATACAAAGCCCCTACATATCATGACCTTAAAGGGCGCATTCTGCAAAATGAGAAAGCTGACTGCACCAAGAGATTGGAAGACTTAAGGGCATCATGGGAAGTCACAGGATGCACTGTGATGTCAAATGGTTGGACTGATCAAAGGGGTAGGACCCTTCTTAACTTCTTGGTCAGTTGTCCCAAGGGGACAATGTTTATAAAATCTGTTGATGCATCTGCACATGTCAAAGATGCAAGATTATTATGTGATTTATTAGATGTGTTCATTATGGAGGTTGGGCCCCAAAATGTTGTCCAAATCATAACGGACAACGTTGCAAACTATGTTTCAACTGGCAAGATGCTTATGGAGAGGTATCCGAGCATATTTTGGACACCTTGTGCTGCACATTGCCTTGATTTGATGTTGGAGGACATCGGAAAGCTTGATTTTGTCAAAGATATTGTAGAATCATCAAAGAGAATCACAAAATTTATATATAACCATGGATCTGTGCTTCATTTGATGAGGACATTCACCAACAATAAGGAGTTGGTGCGGCCTGCTATTACACGATTTGCCACTACTTTCATCTCTCTTCAATCCCTCTTGAATTCTAAGTGGGATTTGAAGAGAATGTTTCTTTCCGATGAGTGGCGTGCTTTGACTATCCGCCGCAAATTAGAGGGACAGGCCATCTGCAGGTTGGTGTCATATCAGGAAGATTTCTGGGTTGGAGTGGAAGAGGTGTGCAGCATTAGTGAAACTTTGGTAAAGGTTCTTAGATTGGTGGATGGAGAGAAGCCCGCAATGGGCTACTTGTATGAGGCCATGGATAGGGCCAAAGAAGCTGTTCGCAGCTATTATGATGATAAGGGTGATGATGGGTTTCAGAGACAACTTCTTTTATGGGAAGTGATTGATGATCGATGGAACAACACACTCCATCGTCCCATTCATGCTGCAGGGCTCTCCTGAACCCCGCATTTTCTTATTCATGTGGTTTTCTATTTGATGCTGAGGTCATGGATGGTTTTTTCACTTGTGTTCAGAAGATGGTGCCAAGTCCATCAGAACGTGCAGAGATATCCAAAGAGATGGAGGTATACAGAATGGCAGGTGGCACCTTGAGCTTCGACATGGCTGTCCAGGATAGGACTGCTAAAATGCCAGGTAAGATTTTCATTATTTTAAAAATTTTCTTATATTTGTAACTTTATAAATTATAAGTTTATCTTATTTGTTGTAACTTGTAACTTGTAGATGCATGGTGGAGGAGCTACGGTGGCAGATTACCAAAACTCCAAAAACTTGCCATTAGAATACTCAACCAAACATGTAGCGCTTCAGGATGCGAGCGCAACTGGAGTGTATTTGAAAAAATACACACCAAAAGGCGCAACAGGTAAAACACTTAACATATTCAAATTTCGAACTGATTTTTTGAATTCATTAAATATTTTTTTTTAAATATTTAATTTATTAATTTATGACCCTTGTACAAGTTGGAGGGTTAGCGGCTCAATGACATGGTTTACGTCTACTACAATCTTAGATTGTGGGTGAGACAACTTGAGAGGACCCCTGATATGGAGGCCATCTCTTTAGATGTGATTGACACCACTGCTGAATGGAGGGTTGAGGCTGAGAGGCCTGTCATGGAGTCAGCCCCTGATTGGATAGAGGAGGAGGTAGTGGAGGGGGAGGACGAGGAGGAGCAGCAGGAGGAGGAGGAGCAAGAGGAGGAGGTGACACCACCTACCACTACTACTGGTAGAGGACGTGGTCTGCCTCCTTTAGCTCCTAGTGGTTCAGGTTCCCGTTCCAGTTCTAGTGCTTCATTTTTTTCTTCTAGAGCACGACAGAGCCCATTGCCAGTCCCGCCAGCGTCTTCATCTAGAGAGAAAGGCAAAGCTGTTGTATTTTCTCGCAAGAGGGGCAGAGGAAATCAATAGTATAGGACCATAGGTTATATGGTGCATTGACATTCCTTTGTATATGACATTATGACTCATGATATGAGATACATTATTATATTTTTTGTTGATATTTTGAGGCCGAGTTGACTCTTGAGACTCAGGACTTAGTATTCAGGACAAGATTCAGTTTTATGTGTGATGTAGCACTAGACATGATATTACACATCTTATATATTAGTTTTTTTTTTCATATTTATGTGTCAATGCATTTATTTTATGCTGTAGATGCTTTAAATATTAAAAAAATTGAAAAAAAATGAATATTTTTGTATGTGCCGATTTTTTCCCGATAATTACGATTTTTTCCCGATAATTACGATTTTTTCCGATTTTTTCCCCTCGGCGATAATATCCCGATAGCGATTTTTTCATCTTTGATATAAAGTGTATCAAGTCGGCCTCCCTACAGCATGATAGGTCGGTCTAAATTAAGTGAACGTTAGTATATATATATATATATATTCTGCAGATTATAAGAGCACACAGATTTCGGACACCTCTGAGTTTTATGGATATATGACAGCGTAGATCATAGATACATTTGATGATACCTGAGAACAAAAGTGTCGATCATCTCTCTGAAATAGTATGCGGAGAACATAATGAAGTAATATGCAATACTTTGAAGTAGATTACGTATCAGTATGAAGTAGCTTGCGGATAATATAAGTTTGAAGCAGATTACGGATAATATAGTATGAAGCAGATTCTGCATCAGTATAAAGAAGATTGTGGATATTATAGTATGAAGCAGGTTGTGTATAAATATGAAGCAGATTGCGGATAATCTAAGGAAAATAGCGAATGCCTGAAACAAGTCGGCAAACTGCTCTGAAGAAGATGTGGTTAAATATGTTTGAATGCGGACTCCAAGTCTGAATCAGTGTGGGCTTAATGAAGTGCGAAATATATCACAGTATATCTCAACATGACGTATTCTGAAGTGTATGCGAAGTCAAGATATCAGTTGACAAAACTAAGTAATGGGATACGAGAAAGGAAGGATCCTGATCTCAATACATAAAAGAGGCAATATATCTCAGTGAAGAAGTTTTCAAAGACGTGAAGAAAAAGGGTCTCGAGTGACCTTAACAAGTAACCGAGAAAGATTGACCTAGAGATCAAGCTCTCTAGTATTGGTGTAGGACAGTCCAGATCGTTATAGAAAACAAGGATCGGCGTTGGAGACCAACTAAGAAGCAATTACAAGGTCTTAGATGCATATATAGGTCAAGGGTCTAAGTCTGGGTCATGGTACTTGTCACTTGAAGATCTATAAGAAGAATTTCTTGTGGGTTTTCCTCTCCAAGAGGGAGAGGTTTTGCCCTGGCTTTAGGAGCCTAATTTGTGTGTCTCGTGTATTTTGATAATTGACTTGATGAAAGATTAACTAAGCTAAAGAAGAGAAGACACAAGTAATCCAAGTAAGTTCACAAGTAATTATCAAGAAGAGAATTTTGTACTAATCTCCATCCCTCCAAATTCTCAACAAAAATTTGCTAAACGCGTAGTGCCTTGGATGCTACGCTCCTTTTTGGAGCATCTAAAGGACAAATGGCCACCACTAGCAGATTTGCTATGATGAGGACATCAACCCTGTGAAGTTTCAAAGTTTTTGGAGGATAATTGGTCCATAAAAAATGTCAAAAAACTATCAAAAAACCATATTTCTGCCTCAAAATCTGCCTGGTCGCTACATGTTTACTAGTCTTGGGAGAAGTGGATTTTGACAGAAAAAATGAGCACCATTTTGAAAACTGAAGGTAGTTCTGGAAAGTAGACTCGAAGGGCTTTCCAACGAGCCATCATGCAGCAGATTTGGACACCAGGAAGGCACTCAAATTCAGCCTTGAACAGAGGTCATAATTTCTGCCTGGACGCTACGCGTTTTACAAGGAAATTGTGTTTTTTGCAGTGTTCAAAAATTTTCTGAGTTTCACACCAGTTTTGACTTTTACCTTGGGAAATGTTGAATTTACCTATGTAAATGATGAAGATGAATGTAATTATCATGTTATTACTATTTACAAAGGTAAATACATTAGGTAAATCAAGCATGTGAGGTGTAATGAATCAGTTCACTTGAGATAGGAATGAGTCACTTTTGTCATCATATACTCTAGCTTTTTTGTAATATCTCCCTCACCTCATGGATTCGAACCCTAAGGATAAGTGGAGGTGGTTTTCATGTCTATTTAGCTCAGTTTTTCACATGAGTCAAAGGTTGGAATCAGTTTCATCTTGCTACTTGATCAAGGGAACTTGTACTCAGTTTTGGCCAAGCTATAATAAAGAGGAGTTGCAGCTACATTTATGGGATACATATGGTATTGAATGTCTTTCATTGTTTCTTATTCAGTCACATATGTTTGAAATGTATTGTTCATCTTCATTTTCATGTCTATGTTATGATATTTTATAAGTTAGAAATTCAGAATACATGATAGTCATGCTTTGTTTTGGATAACTAATCATATTTTGTTTCATTATCTTCTTCCTGAGAGAAATACATCTCTTATGCTTCCCTCAGCCTCCTTACATTTTCTAAACCATTCCATAAACATTATCTTCAAGTGATTGGCATTATACCTACCTTGCCCCATTCATCCCTGCAACCCTAAATCTATTGCCCTGACCTAGCCTCTCCTCGACCTAATTCCATTATCCACTGATTTACCCAACCAAAACCAAATAAAAAAAAAACCCTTGCACTCATTATCTAACCTAAAACCCTAATTGCTCCAACCCTCTTGGCTGTGACCCTTTTGGAGAGAGCCCTCTCCGACTTGGTAGGACTACCTATCAAGTCAAAAGCTTGGTTTGTGGCTACCTCTATTGGGATTCCTTCCTCAGCCTTAGGAATCTGGTGGAGTGATAACACGTTATACAAGGGACAAACATGAAACACATATCATGAAAAAGGCACTTGCAAGTATATCAAAATATTCCAATCATCAATAGAGACAAAAATTGAAGCTCCAAGATAAAAGACAAGCTCTTCCAAACATCAAAATGCATCAAGATTCCAATTCATCCATCATTAAGGCTAGCGAAATTCTCAAGAAGAGATACAAGTCCAAATCCAAGTGATGATGAAATGAAATGAACATCACATCAATATATATCCTCCCCAAGGTGTTTGGTTTCCCTAATAATGCCTAATAATGCCCCAACTAATAAAATAATGTGCAAAAATAACATTCATTGCTGACAAACCCACCAAGATAACTCCATAATATGAAAATAAGCCTCTCAAGAGGGAAAAATAATATATACAATAGGTCGAAGGGTCATTGAAGAGGACTACTGGAGTCCAATGTGTGCCAATATGAATGAATGAGCTCCAAACAAAGTGATAAAGGGAGTGGCCCCTTGATATCCAAGCAAATGACTTGTGGTGCCCGAAGTGGTTGTGGGTGTAATATCCCAAATTTTGATTTTTCATTTAACAGGATTAATGGAGTTTATTGGGGGAGTGCTAAGCATAGCACAATTTTGTAATCTGGGCATTGGAGAAATTTTTGGTACATGGGACTTCGGAGAAATCGAAAATCTCAACCTTAGTGGAATGTGGGGGCAACCCCTCAAGGAAAAATCGATTTTTGGAAATGAGATCAAAATATTTCGATGAAGGACCCACAAGAAAAGGTGAAGCGACAATTATAAATAGAGGATTGAAGGCAGTGTTGAGTACCTTTTGATAATTTGTCATTTTACACATTGTTTCTCAAGTTATTCAGCTAAGTCCCAGGTGTTGTTTAGCACCGGAGGTTTCCAAGGGGAAATCTCACCCTCTTCTTAGAGGACCACAAGTGGCACCCTAGGGAGGCAAATTCTACTCATATTTGGTCGTTGGGAGGATACCACGCATTTTTGGTTCAACTGGGATGCACGAAAGGACCACACAATTCTTGTTGGAGATTGGTGCCATAGATAGGGGCTACACTATTGTTGAAGCATTCCTTGACCAAATTCCAGGCAAAAAGAGAAAGGTTTACAAGAGCAGGAGGTATTTCCACAACAGTACGAATTTCTAGAGCAGGAGCCTACGTCTTCTTGCCCAAGAACTGCGCAGTCATTCGTGCAGGCCAAGTGTGGGGTGGCTTGTGAAAGGGATTGAGGAGTTGGGGTTGTTTGGAATTGGATTAGAGGAGATCGTGGGGGATTTTCTAGCGTTTTGGTGGGGCAGCAAGCCCAGCATCTGCTACAGGTTACAGTTTCTGCTTGTGGAGGACCAAGCATTTTAGGGTCAATTTTGAAGCTTCAAACCTAGAGCTAGCCCTTTCTAGGTTTTTCTAGGTTTTTGACAAGGATCTCAGAAATAATTTAGCAAAAATTTCTGGTCAGATTTGAGAGGTCAAACAAGGGTCCCAACTCAGCCAGCAGCTAGAGGAGCTAGGGGGAAATTAGACTGAAATTCTAAGGTCAACATTTGGCCAATTCCTTCGTGGGTTTTTTTGGGCTACTGCAGGAAATACCGGGGTTAATTTCCCAGAATTTTTTGAGCATTGGAGGAGGCCCTAGCAGCCATTGTTTGCAACCTGCAGTGCAGTTTTTCACTAGGTCAGCGCAAAGATTGTTGGGGACAGCCACATTGCATGTTAGAGCAACCGATTTCATCACCTAGGCATTGTTAGCTTGCATTGGGCAAGCCCAGGTACATGCTTTCTAATCTTACTTTTGTACCCAATATTTGTATTAATAAAATGGTTCAACTCAACACAGTTTATGGAGATTTCTGGGTGTTTAATGTGTCGTAAATTTTGTGTGTGTGCCTTTTACTATGCTTGCTTTGTTTATCATTGTAAATTTCCATTAGGAATATTATAGTAGTATCAGAGCATGATCTTGGCTGATGTGGGGAAGCTAGCAAGATCATGAAGGTGTTAGACTCACATGCATAGTGATTGGTTAGCTTATAGACACTCCAATGATGCAAAAAGGGAAGAGTACACAAGGGTTGTTAAGTCCCTATATTACTAGTGTAGTCCCTTATTGTTGTTAGTGTAGCCCCCTTATTGTTATTGTTGTACCCCTGTAGTCCCCATATTGTTATTATTGTGACCCATAAAAGCCTACTATTGTTATTGTTGTGCCCTTACATTATTATTGTTACGCCGACTAGGATTATATTGTGACTCCATGGACTCCTATATATAGAAAGGAGGTTTTGTCCTTTGTATCATCCAAGAATTGTTCATTTATGTAATGTAAAGGAGGTTGCACCCTCGAAGAGGTTGATTTCTAAGTCGTTGATCTCTCTTTTCTTCTATTTTGTGAGCTGGTTTCATAACATTTGGAATCAAAGGTTAAGATTCTAGGGTTTTGCTGATGCAAACAGGTCATCGTGGCATTTTCGCTATAACATTTTTTCTACGAAGTTTCATACACTAAAAAAAAAACCCATTTGAGTCGAAATCCTGAGGAAGTTCCTGTAGAAATTTCAGAGCTTGGTTTGCTATATTTTTAGGGATATGATCTGTGTAATTTAGGGTTTTGCAGACTCCCAAATTTCATCTCAAAGAGGTGACCTTGGGAAAATCGTCATAACCTTCTCTCTGAGCACTGGATTCGAATTTTGTAACAAGTGACCAAAAGTGCACGGACTGTAGTTTCTTGTGTATCGATTTCAAAGTCGAAAGACGAAACAGTGACACGTGGCATGTCGTACAAGTGCACTCTACTGAACCAAACCATAATTAGGTCATTGTGGGAGATTGGGCATAACTTTGTTTTGAAAAATCCAAATCAGGTCTAACCTATGGCATCGGAAAGACAACTCAAAGGGCTACTAAAGGTCTGAAGTTCAAATCTTAGGGGTTCGAAATCACAAAGATACAGCAAGAGCAATAGCGAGCTCCTCAAAAGAAAGAAAAGGGTGTGTATCGTTTCTTGTAAATTGCATATCGTTTGTTTGAAAAATTAGTTTGAAGTGATTCCAAGGGCATATTGAAGCATAGATATCAGTATTGGGTTCTAAAATGTCTCCCAAAAAGAATTCCACACCCATTAAGTCGTCAGAAACCTCTACTATGACGCATGAAGAGAAAGAAGTGCAACATGATGTATCAAAATTACGAGACCAAGTGTAAGAAATTTCACTCTCGCAAAAAGTAACCAAAAATGAAATGGAAGCTAAGATGGATGGTTTCAAGAAAGGCTTGGAAGCTAAGATGGATGGGTTGAAGAATGGCATGGAAGCTAAGATGGATGGTGTGGAAGCTAACATGGATGGTTTGAAGAATGGCATGAAAGCTAAAATGGAGGTCATGGAAGCTAATATGGATGGCATGAAAGCTAAGATCAATGGTATACAAGGCAACAAGGAAGATTTGAAGAAAGACATGGAAGGTTTGAAGGAAGGTTTGGCAAAGTTGCTACAAGAAAAGCTTCCTAATGGAGAAAAGGTAGTAGAGGAAACTCGTGATGAGAACCAAATAAACGTTAATCATGATTTCATAAACGTTGACGTTGGATTGAAGACCCACCATATTCCAAGGATCAATATGAGGAAGTTTGATGGCAAGGATCCTGTAACATGGACACTACAGATGGAGCAATACTTTGATCTCCATAATGTGAAAAACACACAAAAGGTACGCATTGCAACTTTATATTTAAAACAAAATACATTAGTGTGGTATCAATAGCTTTGCTCTTATAAAAATTGCCACTTGGTCAGCACATTATGAGGATACAAAGAGCAACACCTTCTTTAGCCAATTGATAAATCTCAAACAAAAGGGTTCAATGGTGGAGCACATTGAGGACTTCCAAAAATTGAATATAAGAGTAATTGATATTCCAGAGGAACAGAGGGTTGATGTCTTCATAGGGAATTTAAAGGATAACATCCACCATGAGGTTCGCCTTTGAGAACCTGATTCATTGGAGAAGGCATTCAGGTTGGCAAGAAAAAATGAAAGCAAAATTATGGCGACAAGGAAGCCTACCACTCACAACTATAAAGATGGAAGTGTTGCTACTCCTAGACTTCCACAACCTACAAGGTTGACGCCACAACAATTGGAAGAAAAAATAGCAAAAGTGTGAAAATTTCCGAATGTTACTACTGCAGAAATCCACTGTTAGATCTGGTTATGCTTCTCCTACTTAATTAAGTTATTAAGCTGAAAATTCAGATTAATATCGAAACAAACACATAACAGGCTTTCACCAATTCAGATCTAGAAAATGTACATGCACACATAAACAAAGTGACACAAGGATTTTCTGGACAATAGTCCTCGGAAAAACCGAATGCTAGAAAACTGGTCTTCTGGCTCAAGGAGGGTTTTATAATTAAGAGTTTTCTGAATACAGAAAATATGGGTTCCATATCTGGAAAACCCAACAGAGAAAATATAGATCTGCAGCTAACTTGTTGTTCTAAAGCCAAAATATTGACTGGTCCACACCCTCAAACGGGATTTACAGGACTCAGCCAGATCCTGGCCCTAGAAACCCCAGCACTGCCCCTGAAGCCCCCACGTCAGCCTCTGCAGCATCTGCATCCCTCTGCACTAGCTTGGAGAGGGCTGCAAAACCCCAGAATGGGTGACGCAGACCCTAAATTGCCCTTGAGGGACTCTACATAACCCCTAAGGGTCTCCTACTGCCCAACGTTGCCCTAGGAGAGACTGCGTAGCACCTGCGTAGCTGAAGCTGCCCCTTCATTGCACCGTTGTTGCCCCCTCTGCTGTTGTTGCTCTTTTTTTTCTGCGCTGCTTCTGGAAGTTGCTCTCTGGCTCTTGTTGATTCTAGGCACTGGGATCAAACCATCCCCTTTGCCTAAACTCCCCTCTCTGCAGCTGAAACACTTCGGAGAATTCTTAACAAACCTTGCCCTAGAATCTCAGCTTAACTTCAGTGCTCTGCCTCTGTGTCTTTACAAATGACCCCACGCTTTTTCTCTATACTTTTCTCGTTGGGAAACCAACGGTCATGATCAGATCTTGAATCAATGGCTAAGATTAAAAGAAAGCTTGATCCGTGTGACTTAAGACAATTTCATCACATGTTTAATTTAATTAACTTTAATTATTTAATTTTCTTAAGTTTAGACTTAGGAAATACATTAAAATAATTAATTTATTAAATATCTCCCAAACCAGATGAAATTTCCCAAATATCTTTATGGGTCTTGTAGATCAGGTGTACTCTAGTCCCTCCACAAATTTTGGGAGCTAGAGCACATTCGATGCTACCCCAATACACAAAATCTCAACAAAATGGGCTTTGTAATAGTTGTGATAGCAAATACACTAAAGGTCATATTGTGCTAAGAAGAAATTATTTTACATAGATTGTGAAGAGGAGGAAGAAAAGGAACAAGAAACTTCAAAAGAAGAGGATATACACTAGGAACCAACCATAGAGGAAGAAGAAATGAATCTGACCATATCATGTAATGCATTAGCAGGAATTACCACTCAAACTCTTAATATAGAAGGACATATCAAGAAGAAAAATGTAATAGTGTTGATTGATGTGGGTAGTACCCATAATTTTACTCATTATAAGGTAGCCAAGGAATTGAATTGCTTCCTATACCAGCACCAGAGTGTCAAGTGATGGTTGCAAATGGAGGAACTATAAATTGCTCTGGAGAGTGTCATAATATCAAACTAACCATGGGAGAATATGTATTGAATAGTCCAATGCTTTCCATTCTAATGGGTGGTGTTGATGTTGTATTAGGAGTACAATGGTTAAAATCTTTGGGGACGGTAGTTTTTAATTTTGAAGAACTTTTCTTGAAATTTTTTCGAAAGGAAGGGAAGTTGAATTACAGGGTATCGCAGGGATGCCGGGAAAGATAATAAGTTCTCATGTCCTGACAAAGCTTCTGAAGAAAGAACAACGAGGTGTAATTGCACAATTATGCTCACTAGAAGTTCCAACATCAAAATCATCTATTTCTCCAGATCTCCAAAAAGTATTGGACAATCATTCCAAGGAGTTTGAAACTCCCAAAGGACTCCCACCTATCTGTGATCATGATCATGTTATTCATTTGATTCCAGGAAGTGTTCCTCCAAACATCAGACCTTACAAATATCCTCATGTCCAAAATAGCGAAATTGAACGTATGATTGCAAAAATGCTAGAGGCTGGTATAATTCAACCTAGTCAAAGTTCTTTCTCTGCTCCAGTAGAATTGGTGCATAAGGATGGATCGTGGCGCATGTGTCTGGATTATAGGGAGCTCAATAAGCTCACTATTGAGGATAAATTTCCCTTTCCTGTGATTGATGAATTATTGGATGAATTACATGAAACAATTTATTTCACCTAGTTGGATCTTCATTCAAGATATCATCAAATTAGAATGAAGACAGAACACATTCTGAAAACACCATTTCGAACTCATGAGGGTCATTATGAATTTTTGGTCATGCCTGCTGGCCTTACCAATGCACCTTCTACATTTCAAGGGTTGATGAATACCATTTTCAAACCCTTCCTTAGAAAAATTGTGTTAGTATTTTTTGATGAGGTCTTAGCTACGCCAAACTTCACAAAAACCTTTATTGTGGAATGTGATGCCTCAGGAAATGGATTTGGCATTGTTTTAATGCAAGAAGGAAGACCCATTGCTTTCGAAAGTCATCCAATCATAGGAAAGTATTTACCAGAAAGTTATTTATGAGAAGGAAATGCTGCCAATACTACATGCACTAATGAAATGGAGACCTTACCTAATGGGAAGGCACTTTAAGGTAAAAATTGATCATGATAGTCTTAAACAATTTTTGGAACAAAGACTATCTTCAGAAGAGCAACAAAAATGGGTCACAAAGATGTTGGGTTATGACTTTCAAATCATCTACAAAAAAGGGAAGCTAAATGTTGCTGCAAATGCACTCTCAAGAAAGGATGAGGATGTCGAAGCATTGCTTTATGCCATTTCTATTATCCAACCAGATTGGATAAGCGAAGCAAGGGAGGAATGGAAGAATGACGAAGAAGTGTGGACACTCATTCAAAGTTGCAGCAAGATCCTAGTACATCTGATACATTTAGTTGGAAAAATGATTCCCTATGGTACAAAGATCGCTTATATCTTTGAAAGAATTCCCAATTAAAACAAAAGATTCTTTTGGAATTGCACAGCTCTTCCTTAGGAGGACACTCAAGGTTTTTAAAAATTTACAACAGAGTGAAGAAAGAATTTTTTTGGGATGGCCTTAAATCTAATATTCAAATGTTTCTGGTGCAATGTTTGGTTTGCCAGTGAAATAAAGTTGAGACAATTAAGACCCCGGGTCTGCTACAACCTTTATCCATTCCAAGTCAACATTGGGAGGAGGTTTCAATGGATTTTATCACAGGTTTACCTAAGTCCGAAGGAAAGAGTATCATCATGGTGGTAGTTGATAAACTTACCAAGTATGCACACTTTTGTGCATTATTTCATCCATTTAAAGCAAGTACAGTTGCTATTGCATTTATGGAAATTATTCAAAAGCTACATGGAAACCCAAAGATTATTGTAAGCGACAAAGATCCCATTTTCACTGGAAATTTTTTAACAGAATTATTTTCTTGTTCAGGTACCCAACTAGCTCATAACTCACCTTATCATCCTCAATCTGATCGCCAAACTGAGATAGTGAACAAATGTTTGGAAGGATACCTTCATTGCTTTGTATTTGATAAACAAACATAATGAGACAAGTGGTTACCTCTGGTTGAATGGTTGTATAACACTTCCTTCCACACTACAGCAAAAATAACCCCCTTTATGGCACTTTATGGATATCATCCACCATCCATCACATCATCTTAAGAGAAAATTCTAAGGTTCAAGAAGTGGAACATCACATCAAGCATCAACAACAGTTATCCAACTCTTCAAGGATAACCTAAACTTGGCATAGAATCGAATCAAACAATAGGCAGATCAACATCACATCGAGAGAAGTTTTGCAGTCGACTGGGTATTTTTACGGCTACAACCATACAAACAAATAACCCCAAAGCAAACTAAGAAGGATAATAAATTATCACCAAAGTACTATGGTACTTACAAGGTGTTGCAAAAGATTGTTACTATGGCATGATATTTTGGGGTGTTGGGGTAGCATCGAATGTGCTCTAGCTCCCAAAATTTGTGGAGGAGCTAGAGTACATAAGATCTCCAAGACCCAGAAAGCATTTAGAAGAATTCCAATTGGTTTAAGTTTAATTCAAATAATTAATCTTTTTAATTAAGGACCCTAAGTCTAACTTAGGAAAATTAAAAGATTAAAGTGAATTAAATTAAACATATGATGAGAATGACGTAAGTGACACGGATCAAGCAGCTTCTAATCTTAGCCATTGATTAGAGATTAGATCACGGCCGTTGGTTTCTCAATGAGAAAAGTATAAGAGAAGGACTTAGGGTCAGTTCGAGAACACACACACTAGCAGAGCTCTGAAGCTAAGCTGAGATTCTAGGGCGTGGTTTGCTAAGAATTTCAGAAGAGTTTCAGCTGCAGCGAGGGGCAGTATTGGCAAGAGGGATGGTTTGATCCCAAGCAAAGATTACAACGAGGGCAGAGAAGGAGCATTCCAGAGCAACGCAGAGGCAGCAGCTACGCAGTCCATCCAAGAGCCCAACAGGGGCAACGTAGAGGCAGCAGGAGACAAGCAAGGCTAACGTAGGCCCAGTTAGGGCAACGTAACCCCTTCTGGGGTGACGCAGACCCTTCCTGAGCAACGCAGAGGGTGACGCAGGCTAGTCAGGTTGACGCAGAGGGCTTGAGAGCAGCGTTGGGGTTTCTAGGGGTCGAAAAGGGGCTGAGTTCTGTAAATCCTATTTGAGAGTTGGAATCATTCATATTTTTTTGTCTCCGGGATAGAGGTATTGCTGCCATTTATATTTCTCTGTCAGGTTAACCAGTTTTGATGCCCAGGATTGTTGTACGTAGAATATGCATAATAATAAAAACCCCCCAGAAGCTAGCAACACCGATTTTCTTGCATTGGGTTTTTCCGGGGACATTTGTCCAAATAATCCTTGTGTGTCACTTTGTCTATGAGCATGTTATTCAGTATTTGATCTATATGTGTAGGTTGTTAACTATATTTACTTTGATGTTAATTCTGAATATTCAGATTAATAACTTATGTAAGTAGGTGAAGTAAATCAAGATATAACAGTAGGGTTTCTTAAGTTTAAGAAATTATCACATGGTATCAGAGCGATTGCAGATCAAGCTGTATCTCCAGCAAGATGGCTAAAAAAATTGTGTTGCAGAAAGTAGCAGCAACAACAGAGAAACCGGAGAGGGCAGCACAGCACCAGAAGGACGCAAAGGCAGCAAGAGCCACGCAAGGGCTGACTCAATCCCAGTTGGGTGACACAGAGACAGCACAGTGCCTTGCAGAGGGACGCAGGAGCAGCATGCGCTGTGCAATCGGTGCACAGAGCTAGTCTACTCACGCAGAGGCCAGCCAGAGTAACACAGTCCAGAAATTGATTGTTGTGCAGAGTTTCGTGAACCGGAAGTTGAGTTGCAGATCTTCAACAGTTGTTGGTGGGGTGAAGATTCTGTCAGTGCAGAATTAAGCCTCAGCTAAGTTGACAAAGAACGGGAGGAGAACAGTTGCTCAGCAGATTTCATTGCCAAAAGAAATATGAGGATCGATCGTAGGGTGATCGAAGAGAGCTGATTCGTTGTGTTTGGTAGATTTGCAAGGAGGAAATCAGTTGTCAGAGGGAACAGAGGGTGCCTTTTCGCCAAGGACCCTAGATCTGAGCTTCAGTTGAGAAGCGAGGAGAAGAAGAGTTGTTTTGACAAAGTATAGCTGCGCATATGGCACCACACAAATTGCATGATCGACATAGGTTGGATGGCCTGTCCAACTTTGCTATCTGGAAGGCCAGAATCCCGGTAATCCTAGAGACATACGGCTCGAGGAAGCATGTAGAAAAAGTCTTGGCTACACCAACCAATGTGACTCTCATGGAAGAGCATAATGAAGTTGCTGCACATGACAAGCGCTTCATCATGTACAGGGTCAAAGATCATGTGGTACCACACATAGCCAAGAAGAAGACGGCTCATGAAATGTGGAAAGTTTTAACCACATTGTATCAGGGGAAGTTCGTCCAGAGGAAGATGCTTCTGGAGAACCAGTTGAGGTTATTTATGATGACCAAGGGAGAGGAAATCGATCCTTTCCTATTCAGACTACAGTCAATCCGAGATCAGTTGACTGGCATGGGGTCAAGGTGGAGGATGATGCCATGGTGAGAACTGCTCTAAATGCAGTCACAGAGGCCTAGGAAACATTTTTCCAAAGAATTTTGGGCAGAGTGGACCTTCCTAATGTGAAAATTTACAAACAGTTGCAGTGATAGATTTATTTCTCCTACTTATTATTTCAATAAGTTATTATTCAGAAATCTTTCGGCAAATATCTAAATAAATACTACTGCAACATTCACAATTATAAATGCAGAGAAAAAAATAGTGGAGAACATAAGCACAAGAATCAATCCCATGTACACAGTTATTTTTGGACAATTGTCCCTAGAAAATCCCATTGTGGGAAAACCAGTGCAGTAGATGAGGGTTTTATTAATTCTTCAGCAAATGATATCTTTATAGGGAAAATATATGATAGATAAATTCTGAACCACCAGAGACTGAATTTCCGGCTTACTCGGACAAATCTCTAACACCAAGTACAGGCCCTGCATGCCCTTGCGTCTCCATGCGTGATTCATTGCGCAGTCCCAGTGCTGGACTGCGTGAGTCTGCGTGGGTTCTCTACGTTGCAGACTCAAGCTGCCCCCCGTGACCCACTGCTGCCCTCCGACCCTGATCTCGATCACCCCTGACCTCCGCCTTCTGCTTCTGCAACTTCTCGAGATGCAACTCTCCCACAGAGATCGAATTCTACATCAGAATGGATCTCCTTCGAGTATTGATTGTATGCCCGGCTCGTTTTCCAAGTGACCCTCAAGCCTTCTTTTATATCTTCCTATTGGGGAACCAACGGCCCAAATTAAAAGATTAATCAATGGCTAAGATTAAAACTTGACTTGATCCATGCTTTCTAGAAGATTCACACTCTGACTTATTAATATCCTTTAATTATTTCATTTCCCTCAATTTAGACTTAGGGTCTTCATTAAAATAATTAATATTTTAATAAGTGATGAACCGAGTGCTACAAACTATTTCTGGGTTCTTTAGAATGTTGTTGTCCAAGCCTCCTTGCAAAGTTTGAGACTTGGAACACTTTCGGATGCTACAAAAATCAACACCTAACTGGGATGATATGTGGGCTATCCTCTGACAAGAGGAGATCCATCGAATGACCAAGAGGCATACCAGCACCGGAGCAGGCAATGTGAAGGAGGAGGAAGAGGAAGATGCAACCCTGGCATCAAAGAAGCAGCAAGGGAAAAAGAAACGTGATCTGTCAAAGATCAAATGTTTCTAATGTGGCGAACTTGGACACTTCGCTAGCAATTGTCCTCAAAGGAAGAAGGACAAGGAAGTTTCTAGTTCCAAGGCTATTGTAGCAGACGATGGCTCCAACGATGACGTAGCCATGAGCGCTCATGAACCACGGAGGTGGGGCGATATTGATTTGTAGAGCATCTACAAGGTGGTGGCGGGATCCTTGAGTAGCCCAACTCTTGGATCACATCTGTGCTACGGGAGCCTTAAGGCAGTAGGAAGGAGTCACTGGAGTAGTGGGTGCAAAGATCACGGATGGAGCATATGGCAGAGGCTGAAACACTAGACAGGGAGCAGCACAGTGCAGATGCAGCAACAGAGTAGAGGCAGTAGCGCAGAGGAGGCATGCTTACGTAGTGCAGAGCTACAACAGCGCAGTGGCTTCAGGAGGACAGCGCAGAGCAGCAGCCTATGGAGCTTCAGTGATGAGATGCAGCCCGACTAACTTGTCTGTCATTGGGTAAGGGTCCTTCAGTTGCTTAGTTTCAACAACTGAGTTGTAGTGCAGTAGTTGTCAACACGATGCAGCGATTTGAGAGGGAGTTGCAGTACTGATGTAGCAGTGACTGTGGCAAAGTCATGGGCAGTAGTACAGAGAGCAACAGTAGCATAGTGATGTAAGGCAGCAAGCCAAGCATCTGCGCAGAGACCAATACCGGAGATCAGAGCAATACTTCGAGGTGAAGTATATTGCTAGAGCACATTCCTCGCTAAGAGAGAGTGTTGACATTTTGGGGTGTTGGGGTAGCATCGGATGTGCTCTAGCTCCCAAAATTTGTGGAGGAGCTAGAGTACATGAGATCTCCAAGACCAAGAAAGTGTTTAAAAGAATTCCATCTGGTTTAAGTTTTATTCAAATAATTAATATTTTAAATTAAGTACCCTAAGTCTAACTTGGGAAAATTAAAAGATTAAAGTGAATTAAATTAAACATGTAATGAGAATGACTTAAGTGACACGGATCAAGCTAGAATAGATCACAGTCGTTGATTTCCCAACGAGAAAAGTATAAGAGAAGGGCTTGGGGTCAGTTGGAGAACACACACACTGGCAGAGCACTGAAGCTAAGCTGAGATTCTAGGGCGTGGCTTCCTAGGAATTTCAGAAGTCTTTCAACTGCAGCGAGGAGCAGTATTGGCAAGAGGGATGGTTTGATCCCAGGCCAAGAGTACAACGAGGGCAGAGAAGTAGCATTCTAGAGTAGCACAAAGACAACAGCTACGCAATCCAGCCAAGAGCCCAGCAGGGGTAGCGCAGAGGCAGTAGGAGCAAAGCAAGGCTGATGCAAGCACAATTAGGGCAACGTAAGGGCAGTGTAACCCCAGTAGGGTGATGTACGCCCTTCTTGAGCAGCACAGAGGCTGACACAGGCCAGTCAGGTTGACGCAGAGGGCTTCAGAGCAACGCTGGGGTTTCCAGAGGCCAGAAAGGGGATGAGTTTTGTAAATCCCATTTGAGGGTGTGAATCAGTCATATTTTTCTATCTCTGAGATAGAGGTATTGTTCCCATTTATATTTCTCTGTCGGGTTAACCATTTTTGGTGCCCAGGATTGTTGTACTTAGAATCTGCATAATAATAAAAACCCTCCAGAAGCTAGTAGCACCGATTTTCCCGCATTGGGTTTTTCTAGGGATAATTGTCCAAAAAATCCTTGTGTGTCACTTTGTCTATGAGCATGATATTCAGTATCTGATCTGTATGTGTAGGTTTTTAACTGTATTTACTTCGATGTTAATTCTGAATATTCAAATCAATAACTTATGTAAGTAGGAGAAGGGAGGAGAAAGCACACGGTCCCGTTTTCGGAGGTGATCCTTCACTATCGAGTGAGTGATTTACTAGCTAACAGAGACAGGAATCATGGTTAGAGAACGGGACTCCGTGGAACTTGATCCCGAGTTTGAAGATATCCTTGCAGTTTGGGGTTACGAAGATTCGGAGAAGAACCTCGAGAAGTATATTCCAGCAGGCAGAGGAGTTGGCACAAAGCCCAGAGGTTCGAGGGAGGTCTGGGGGACAGGGAAAAGGATAGGTCTTCTAGAGAAAACCCTGCTCAGTACAAGCCACAGTGCCTGGAAGGTGGACAATAGACTAGATCTACATCAGCTCCTTGTGAATACCAGGACGGTGACAAAAGCGGATGAAACGACGGTTCATGTAAGAACTCCTACGCCCGGTGGTTTAAAAAATCCGTTCTTTTCGGGAGGGTTAAAGGATATTGTTGCTAGTTGTGGGGCTCAGGGAAATGTGGGATTGAAAGCCTTTCTGGAAGAGGTTCACAGTCAGCAAGAACTAGTCAGGGGGGTTCGTTTGGACATTTCCTTAGCAAGCAGAAGCCCATTCCAGTGGAAAGAGACTCAACAGTACGAGGAATTCCCCTCTTTGCACAGTATAGAGGCGGTGAGTACTTGGCTAGAGGTTGGCAAAGGTATTTTCCAAAACCCTCTTTGTAGCATAAGACACGGGAACGATTCTGAAGGTGGGTTCCTACACTCATGTCAAGCAGAGGATCAGGAGAGGTGTTCTAGCATTCGTCGAGAGGAGGAGGTGCATGCAGTTTCTGGGGCCGTAAAAGGCCAAGCTATAGAACAACCCCTTTGGGCGGAACTTCCATCTCAGGCAAAAGGGCGACTCGAGTCGCTTGAACCAGAAGGACCAAATGCTAATGAAACTTTGCAGGGGCGTGAGGAAGGAGGAAGGAGCAGCATTGTAGGAAGTAAGAGGAAGAAAGTTAAGTTGATTAGGAAGAAGGAAGAAAGCCCATGTTGTGTGCTTGGGATTGACATACAAATAGACGAAGTGATGGAGGTTGCCAAAACAACATTAGTTGGTCGAGTATAGGGGAGGAAATTCTCGGCTAAATACATATCGGAATGGACCTTAAAAGCCTGGTCAAAGGCTCCGGAGAGGCAGATCGAAGTTCAAACCTTAGCTTGAGGTTGGTTCATGATTAAGTTTGCAAAGAATGAATCTTTGGAATGGGTTCTGAGGCGCAATTGGAGTTTTGGGAAGCGGCCTATTCTCTTCAGGAAATGGACCCCTCTATTTGATGCTCAGCGTGAGAAAATTGAGGATACCCCCGTGTGGGTAAAGCTTCCGGAACTGCCTGTCCTATTTTGGACGGAGTCGGCTTTTAGATCCATTGGGAATACCTTGGGACAGTTTTTGGAGGTGGATATGTCTTTCCAACAAACCATGGATAAGAGCATAGCTCGAATTCTAGTTAGTTTAGTCACAAATATGGACATCTAGCTAAGGACTACCCCCTAGGTCACAGAAGAAGAAGGAAACAGAAGAGGGAGGAAAGAATAACAGTCATAACCTAGGAAGAAGAGGAACCCAGAGAGGCAGAAGGGGAGCTTATGGAAGGCATGGAAGTAGAAAGAGGACAGCAGCCAGTAGAGGGTCCACAAGATATGCAGACAGAGACAAGAAGCCCTCAAGAACAATCCCAGCCGGTGGAGCAGCCTCTGCTTCCCACTGGAGAAAGAGGAGACTCAGCCTCGGCTTCTTAGCAGGAGGGTACGATCCTAGACCCTGTCCTTTCTCTCAGTTCCCATATGTTTACTTCTTTTTCTTCTCTTTCAAGGCCTGGTCCCTCCAGACCAGTCTTCATGGAATTTATGAATGTGGATTCTGTTTCGAAGGCCGTGGACAGTATTATAACCTCTATCCCTGAGCTCCATATTGATCCCCCTATTATTTCTAGTCTTGAGGATCCCCCCCTTCAGACCTGCCCTCCGGAGACACCCCCTTATAACCTTAGACCTAGAGAGAAGAGGCAAATGCCTCAGAATGCGGTGGGAGGTCTCGGACCTCAGCCTCTCTCGGTCGGGCCTACGAAGGCCAAGGGCAGGAAATCAAATGTGTCCAAAGCCCAGTTAAGGGCAAAACTTGACATTGCAGATGGGAAAGGGCTTTCCCTTTTCGCGATGGTTAGAGCAGCGCAGACCCCCTCCCTGGGTTATAGATGATTATTTTATCCTTCAATTGCAAGGGGTTTGCTAGTCAACCTAGAAAACTAGCCTTAAGGGACTTAGTGAAGTCCTATGAACCCGACGTCCTCATGCTACAAGAGACTTTGGGAGTCAGTGTCGAGATTGTTGGAGCTCTGTCCAAAATGTTCCCGAGTTAGTCTTTTAAAACCCTAGATGCTTTAGGAAGGTCTGGGGGCCTGGCGATGCGAATCAAATCTGTTAGACTGAAGGAGATCAACACATGGGGAATGGAAAACGTTCTATCAATGGAACTCTACTCTAATGAACTCTGCTTGCCCCTATTGTTATTTAATGTCTATGGTCCCTGCTTGGACAACGTCCCCTTTTGGAATAAGTTGTTTACCAAATCCTTCTTACAAAATCCAAAACTCATCTTGGTAGGAGACATGAACTTTTCTTTGGGGCTCTCAGAAGCCTAGGGACCATAGGCCCGAGCCAACCCACTCACAGACTTTTTTCTAAACAAGATATCTTCTTTAAACCTGGTGGATGCCAATTTGATTAAGCCAAGGCCTACTTAGAGGAAGAGAAGAACTGGAGCTGACAGGGTGGCAAAAAAGTTGGATCATTTTCTTCTAAAAGAGGAGCTGGTAACCCAATCCTCGGTCTCCCGGCACTGGGTAGGGGAAGGGGGTGTCTCCGATCATTTGCCTATCCTTCTGGAAAACCTTGGCCCCTACAAGAAACCTGGAGCCCACTTCAAGTTCAATTCTTAGTGGCTCAAGGACGAATCTTTCAATCAACTGTTTAAAGAAACCTGGAGGAAGGGGGAGGATGACCGGCATAGAGGGAAGAGCTCTCACTTCATGGAAAACCTTAAACAAATGAAAAAGGCCACTTTGAAGTGGGCAAAAGCAAAAAAAGCTATGGAGGAGGAATCCCTTCGACAGATCAATGAGGAACTGGACTATCTGGAAAAGCCGGAGGGAGTGGGCTATGAAACAAATGAAAAGAGGGATAGAATAAAAATACTGGAAACGAAGCGAAAGAAAATTTTGCTAGAAAATGAACAAAGGTGGCAACTAAAATGTAGGGACATCTGGCTGTCAGCAGGGGACAAACACACAAAAATTTTCCAGAACTATGCAAAAGGGCGGAAACACGTAAATACCATTTGGGGTATGTAAACAAAGGAAGGTAGAACTGCAAAATCCTTTGAGGAGCTCTCTAGTCTGGGATCCAACCATTTCAGATCGCTCTTCAAAGCCCCAACAAAGGCCTCAATAGCATAAGTGATCAGAGTGGCGCAGTTCTTTCCACGGTATATTGAAGAGGAAGGAAATGATAGCATAATGGAACTAGTGTCAAAAGAGGAGGTGGAGGGATCCTAAAGTCAATGCAGAAGGACAAAAGCCCTGGGCCAGATGGGTGGACACTTGAATTTTTTCAACATTTCTTCGAGTCCCTGGGGGACGATTTAGTTGGGGTGGTAGAAGAGTCAAGGATCAATGGCACCATATACCAACCCTTCAACTCTACCTTTCTGGCTCTCATCCCCAAAAAGGAGGACCCCAAATCATTTGAGGACTTCAGGCCTATATCCCTCTGCACATGCATCTACAAAATTATTGCAAAGGTGATAGCCACATGCCTGAAGCCTTTCCTCTCAAAGAACATCTCCAAGGAACAGTTTGGGTTCTTGGATGGAAGACAAATTCATGAGGTGGTAGGGGTGGCTTAGGAAACTCTCCACAATCTCAAGAGGAGTAGGAAGAAAGGAGCGATAGTGAAAATTGACCTCTCCAAAGCTTACGATGGTATAAGTTGGATCTACCTTTGGCTTCTCTTGACCCATTTGGGGTTCAAGAATGATTTCATCAACTGGGTAATGGGATGCATCACAACCGCAAGCATCACCATTCTGATCAACGACACCGCAACTCCATTCTTTCAAATTCAGAGGGGCCTTTGTCAAGGATGTCCTTTGTCGCCCCTCCTTTTCCTCCTTGCAACAGAAGGCCTTAGTCAGATGCTCCATGATGCAAAGGGGAGAGAAGATATCAAAAGAATTGATGTGGCAGTCAATCTATCCATAACTCATTTGTTATTTGTTGACGATATTCTACTATTCAGCAATGGTAACAGAGAAGACGTCAGATGAATCAAATCGATTTTGGACCTTTTCCTCAAGGCAACGGAGTTGTGTACATAAACGGTCATAAATCCTCAATAACTCTGGAAGGGTTCACAAGGGTGGGAATAGAAATAATTTCTGAGGAGCTCCCTTTCGAAGTTAAAACCTTTGCCGACAGCTTTAAGTACCTAGGTTTCTTCTTAAAGCCTGACTCCTATAGAACCCAGGATTGGCACTGGCTGGTGGCAAAGATTGAGTCAAGGGTTAAAATTTGGAGTTTCAAATGGCTGTCAAGAGCAAGAAGGCTCATGTTGATCAAATTAGTTGCTCTGACTATCACGGTGTACTGGGCAGCATTAACATGGGTCCCGAAAGGAATCCTTTCCAAAATAAGGAAGATTTGTAACAGATTTTTGTGGGCAGAGTCGAAGGATCAATTGGTTCTGCCGTGGGTGGCGTGGGAGAAAGTGGTGAGACCAAAGGCTTGGGGAGGTTGGGGAATAAAGGAGATCTCGTCTTTCACCCCCTCTTTGGCAGCAAAATTGGGACGGAGGTTAATCACTTTGGATAATTTATGGACAACAGTGGTAAAGAGAAAATACATTGATCTAATGCTGTTGGGGGATTGGCTGTGTCTACCAGATAAAAAACTGCTAAATGCCTCGGTAGTATGGAAAGCCACTCTGGACTCAATTAGGATTATTGAACAAGGCTTGGCTTGGCATGTAAGAAATGGCAAACAGGTCAGAATAGGCCAGGATCCTTGGGTAGGATGCAACGAAGCATATGCCCTCTCCAAAGATTTGATCGATCATCTTACCAGCAGAGGGATTCACTATCTAAGTCATATTGAAAATATAGGCCAGTCAACTGTTTGGGGACAAGCATGGAGATCAGGAGAGGACCTTCAAATAGAACACAGGTGCACGGAAGAATGGCAAGGCTATATAAGCGAGCTGCAAAGGTCAAATGTCTGCATTCATGAGAGGTCAGACTCCTTGAGATGGGTACACACCCCTACAGGACAGTATACTCCAAAATCTGGATATAAGTGGCTGCTCACGTCTCAGAAAGGGTGGGCCGAGCTGGAGTGGTGGTATAAGCCGATGTGGGAACTCAAGTGCCACAGCAAAATCAAGGCTCTTCTTCTGGTGTATCCTAAAAAACAAGTCCCATCCTAGGATAATATGTAGAAAAGTAGTAAGATTGGCCCGAGTTGGTGCTCTCTGTGTAAAAAGAATGAGGAATTAGTTCAGCATCTATTTCTATCCTGCCCCTTCAATGTTAGCATATGTGATGAAACTTTAAGGCACTTAAATCTCTCTCAGAGATGGGAAGGCCACTCCATCTCGGAGGGATGGCAAAAATGGTGGAATGAAGCCCTGAATGACCGATTGAAAAATATTCCGCTTATTGTCTCATGGGGCACATGGGTTGCCAAGAACACGATCATTTTTAGGGACACCATGATTCCAGCAGCTATCCTAGCATCAGAAGGGGTCTCCATTTATGAGAACATCGCCATTCCCAAGGAAAATCAGTCAGCGAGGGTTATTCTGGAGGACAAGATTAGGTGAGACATCTCGTGGGCCTATTTTGATGGGGTTTCAGACCCTCAAAACAGGTGTGAGGGAGGGCTCACCGTCCATTTACCTTCAGGGAAGATCTTAAAAGCCTCTATGGGGTTAGGATCGGGAACAAACAATTTTGTTGAGCTCCTATCCCTAAAATTGCTTCTGTGTTGGCTTACTCAACTCGGGCTGAGAGCAGTCCAGATTTTTTAATATTCCAAAAATATTATCAAATGGATTAATGGGAAACAAAGATGCCAAAAATATATTATGCTTCAATTACTAGAAGAGGTCCTGAATCTGAAAGCTTATTTTAATAAAAATTTTGTTTGTCATATTTACAGGGAACGAAACATGGACGCAGACCTCCTATCTAAGGAGGGCGTACAACAGGCTTTGGGGACTTGGGTAATCAACGAATATGAAGGAGAACTAATCCGGGTCTTGGATCAACCCCGTTTGCCCTTTAAATGCTTCATCCGTCAGCTTTTTGTTTTAATTTCAGTTTTTCAAACTCTTGTTATTATTGTAACTTCAAACTACTAACTTCAGCACATTTCTATTTTTTCTCTCTTTCGAATTGTTTTCCTCGATGAAAGGAGATCTAGGAGACAAAACTGGTTTTTCTTTTTCCTAATAATTAAACTATGCACATCTAAAAAAGTTTTTACTCTTCAAATGTTTTTTTGTGAACTTAACAGCTTAATGCCTGTTTTGACTCTTGTTTAGGATTGGTTTTCCTCTATTAGGGGAAGCCCGGGGGTCATCACAAGTGCTCTCCACTTACAAAGCTTTGAAGGGGTAATGGGAACTAGTTGTGCCGGTTTTCTCATCACATGAAAACTCTATGTTTTTTCTTCTGGTCGAAAGGACAAAAAGCATACAATTTCTCAGAATGCCAATGGGCATATACTATGTAACTTTTTATCATCTTAATAGAAAGTTCGATTTTTCTTTTGGAAAAAAAAAAAGTAGGAGAAGTAAATCAAGATTTAACAATAGGGTTTCTTAAATTTAGGAAATTCTCACATGGCATACAAATTGGAGCTTCCTGCATCTTCCCGAGTGCACCCAGTTTAAGGTTATAGGTGACAAACTTCCAGTTCAAATAATATTGCCAGAACATGATGAGGAAGGAAATATCATATTTGAACCTGAAGCAGTCACGGAAACAAGAACTTGACAGCTACGAAATCGATCAATTTCAGAGTATCTCATCAAGTGGAAGAACTTACCCACTGAAGATTCCACATGGGAGGATGAGAAATTTTATACAGAAGCATCCAGACCTACTGAAGCGTTGAGGACAACACTTTTTTGAAAGAGGGGCATGTTAGGTCCCTATATTACTAGTGCAGTCCCTTATTGTTGTTAGTGTAGCTCCCTTATTGTTATTGTAGTACCCCTGTAGTCCCCATGTTGTTATTATTGTGCCCCATAAAAGCCCACTATTGTTATTGTTGTGCCCTTACATTATTATTGTTAGGTCGACTAGGATTATATTGTGACCCCATGGACTACTATATATAGAAAGGAGGTTTTGTCATTTATATCATCCAAGAATTGTTCATTTATGTAATGTAAAGGAGGTTTCCCTCTCGAAGAGGCTAATTTCTAAGTCATTGATCTCTCTTTTCTTCTATTTTGTGAGTTGGTGTCGTAACAAAGGCTCATGGAGGAGTTGATGGGGCAAAGCCAACAATTGATGAGACAAAACCAACAGATTCTAGAGGGGATGCAACAAATGATACAAAACCAACAACGAAGCCAACCATGTGCACGCACAACCTAGCAGTACAACAGCCATATGTGTCGCCAGTTTGGCCATCCTACCATGCCTCGTTTTCTGGATGAACTGGAGAAGGAGAATCATAGGTCAAGGACTGGATCATCATGTAGAGCAGGGCAGTTAGAGGGTACGACCAAGGGGCGTTTCCATTGGTGGAGACCTGGCTTTAGATATCAAGAGCCTAAGGGAGAGATTTGTTGAGATTTTTGGTAGCATCGGATGTGCTCTAGCTCCAAAACTTTGTGGAGGGGCTAGAACACATGAGATCTCCAAGACCCAGAAATCGTTTGGAGAAATTTCACTCAGTGTAAAGTTATCCAAATAGTTAAATTTTTGAATGGGGACCCTAAGTCTAACTTAGGGAAATTGAAAAATTAAAGTGAATTAATTTACACGTGTGATCAGAATGTTCAAAGTGACGTGGATCAAGCTTTCTCTAATCTTAGTCGTTGATTAGAGATTAGATCACGATCGTTGATTTCTCAACGAGAAAAGTATTAAAGGAAGGATTGGGGTTAGTTGGAGAACATATAGAATCTAAGAGATTGAATTCTTCTGACGGAGCAGTGCTCGGACGAATATCGGATCTGAGTGATTCAGAGAAGCAGTGAGGGGCAAAAGCAGTGATTGACTGCAGGACCAAGAGTACAAAGCAGAACAAGGGCAGCAGAGACGCAAAGGCGGCAGTGCAGCCACCAGAGAGTGTGACGTAGACCCTAGAGAGGGTAACGCAAGCAAAGCCTCCAAGAGACAGTCCAAAATTAGCCAGTAATCGGAGTTTCTAAGCAGGCAAGCCTGAATCTCGATTTCTAAGAGGCTAATCAGCACAGAGGAAGGGTGAAGCAGTCCTTCAGCCAGGGTCACGCAAGCTTACGCAGTGGCAACGTAGAGACTGCACAGAGCTAGCTGGGGTTTCACCAGTGACTGATCTAGATCAGCCGAGACTTGCAGAGTGAGGTAAAACTCACGTTTATCTCTGATTGCTGAGGTTTTCTTTGTTGGGTGAGTCGGATTATGGCACCCTAGATGTACTCAGAACTGCTGCTTAATAATAAAAACCCTCAGAACTGTTGCACCAGTTTCCCGCATTGGATTTTTCAGGTACATTTGTCCGAAAAATCTTGTGTGTCCTTTGTCTGAATGTGCTTATTCTTCAGTTTCTGATCTATATAGTTTTGTAGGCTGCAGTGTATTTACTTTGATGTTTTACTGAATAATTCAAAAAAACAACTTGCTAAGTAAATAAACAAGTAGGAGAATAAATCAAATTTACTGCAATAGGGTTTCTGTAACTTAAGTTCAAAAATTTTCACATGGTATCAGAGCATTTACAAAGCAAGAGGAGCTGAAGCCATCAACAAAGACCGAAGAAATTTTGTTGCAGGAAGCAGTTGTCCCGAGAGACAGCATCGATCCAAAAGATAGGAAAGGAAGGGTGACGCAGTCACCTGTGGGGCTCACGCAGAGCTTGCGTCAACCAGGAGAGGTGGCATTGTATTTGCGGCAGTGGCAGCACAATGTTTGCAGGCCAGCTTAGGGGTTTCGAGCCTCCATTTTTCCAGTTGCCATGGCTGGAAGTGCAGATCGTTTTCTTCAGTAGTGGGTGGTGGGGTATTGTTTATGTTTGTGCAGAACAGTGTCTAGTAGGGTGTGACAAAGAAGGGGAAACAATCCCTCAGCAAAATTTCTAGCCAAAAAGTCTGAGATCCGATCAGTGGAGTGATTGGAGAGGAATGATTTGACAAAATTGGTGGAGGATTTCCGGGAACAAAATCACTGGTCAGAGGGAGCGTATTTTCTAGAGGGTTTCTATCGCCAAGAAACCCATATCTGAGTCTCTTGCTGAAAGAAGCAGCAGAAGAAGGGAAAAGAGTATCTATTTCGACCTTTTCTTTTAAGCAGAGAAGGCTACACAAGGACTGAGGGATCAGGACAGGTTGGATGGAGCATCCAACTTTGTCATCTGGAAGGCCAGGATCCTAGCAGTTTTGAATGATCTCAAACTCTTCGTGACAGATGAGGATGAGTGGCCATGAGTGCTCGTGTACCTGAAGAGAAAAGGTGGGGCGACATAGATTTGTAGAATTAGCTGCAGATGGTGGATGGTGGGATCCTTGAGGTGCCAAAACTCTTGGATCACATACGAGCTACGGGAGCCTTAAGACAGTAGCAGGATGACTAGAGTGAGTGGGTGCATAAGATCATGGAGAACCAGAGGCAGAGTTGGGATGCTAAAGACTGGAACAGCGTAGAGGAGAGGCAACAGCAACGTGGAAGCAGCAGCACGGAGGTTGATGGGATTTCAACAGCGCAGAGGGGCAGTGCTTACACAGTGCAGAGCAGCAGACAACGTAGAGCTTCAGAGGGTCAGCGCAGAGCAGCAGTAGAGGGAGCTTCAATGATGAGATGCAGCCAGACTGACTTGTCTATCAGTTGTTGGGTGATTGTCCTTCAGTTGCTTACTTCTTAGTTGCAGTGTAGCAGTTAGCAGTGGTAGTGCTATAGGCAGCATGATGTAGCAATTTGAGAGGGAGTTGCAGTACAGATGTGGCACTGACATGGGCAGCAGTACAAAGAGCAGCAGCGCAGTGGATGGAGGACAGCAGGCCAAGCATCAGCAGCGTAGGGGATCGATGCTAGAGATTAGGGTGATGCTTCAGTGCTGAATTATTGCTAGATCACATTCCTCACTAAGAGGGAGTGTGGAGATTTTGAGTAGCATTGGATGTGCTCTAGCTCCGAAACTTTGTGGAGGGGCTAGAACACATGAGATCTTCAAGACCCAGAAATTGTTTGGAGAAATTTCACCCAGTGTAAAAGTTATTCAAATAATTAAATTTTTGAATGGGGACCCTAGTCTAAGTAAGGGAAATTGAAAAATTAAAGTGAATTAATTTACACATGTGGTGAGAATGTTCTAAGTGACATGGATCAAGCTTTCTCTAATCTTAGTTGTTGATTAGAGATTAGATCATGGTCGTTGATTTCTCAACGAGAAAAGTATTAAAGGAAGGCTTGGGGTCAGTTGGAGAACACCGACAGAAACTAAGCAATCGAATTCTTCTGATGGAGCAGTGCTCGGACGAAGATCAGATCTGAGCGATTCAGAGAAGCAGTGCTCGGACGAAGATCAGATCTGAGTGATTCAGAGAAGCAGTGAGGGACAAATGCAATGATTGGTCGAAGGACCAAGAGTAAAAAGCAGAGCAAGCGCAGCGGAGACGTAGAGGAGGCAGCGCAGCCACCATAGAGTGTGACGCAGACCCTAGAGAGGGTGACACAAGCCCACGCAGGAGCAACACAGAGCCTCCAAGAGACAGTCCAAAATTAGCCGGGAATCAGGTTTTCTAAGTCGGCAGGGCTAAAACTCAATTTCTAAGGCTGATCAACGCAGAGGAACGGTGACGCAGTCCTTTAGCCAGGGCGAAGCAGGCTTAAACAATGGCAGCGTAGAGACTACGCAGAGCTAGCTGGGGTTTCACTAGTGACTGATCCGGATCAGTTGGGACTTGCATAGTGAGGTAAAACTCACGTTTATCTTTGACTGTTGAGGTTTTCTCTGTTGGGTGAGCTGGATTATGGCATCCTAAATGTACTTAGAATTGTTGCTTAATAATAAAAACCCTCAGAAATGTTGCACCAGTTTTCCCGTATTGGGTTTTCCGGGGACATTTGTCCGAAAAAACTTGTGTGCCCTTTGTATGAATGTGCTTATTCTTCAGTTTCTGATCTGTATAGTTGTGTAGGCTGTAGTGTATTTACTTTGATGTTTTACTGAATAATTTAGAAAAATAACTGGTTAAGTAAATCAAACAAGTAGGAGAAGTAAATCAGATTTACTGCAATAGGGTTTCTGTAACTTAGGTTCAGAAATTTTCACAACATTCAACATGAGGCTGATGGCACACAGGAGGAGCACGTTGATATACCCAATGTGACGCGGGAGTCACCCTCGTTGGAGATCCCTTTACTAGCTCTGATTGACACCTTAGCGGAGGGAGTAGAGCATACACTCTAAGGGCCATCTAATCATCTTGGACCATCGTTGATAAGGTGCCACCCGTTGCAGAGGTATCCATTGATGAGGTGTCCAGGACCGTGTTGGACTTTTCATGTGAAGGTAGCCCAGAGCAGATCAGGGAGGTGTCAAGAGACATATCCATTAGTGATGTGCTAATGGGCATAGAGGTACCCAGAGTTATGACAAAGTTCTCAGATGACAGTTACCCACAACAGCATGGAGAGCACCTTGAGGAGTGTGAGCTAGATGAGGATGTTATGCTCGATGAGCTACTTATGGAGGGACAGCTTGGAACTCCTGTTGAGCCCATGGTAAAGGAGGATGGGCAATCATCTTTTGGACCTTCCATTGACGGGGAGCAGATAGATGTGCGGGCAGCCAATAGAGCTACAGTACCTCCTGTTAGTGACCCTCTTCAGACTTACGTAAATGGGCTTTGCAGTGTTGTTAGGTTACCTATGCACATTGGAGGGAGATTGGATGGGTTGCCTAGACATGTTGTATATGATGATCGAGCCACTAAGACGAGGCGACATGGGTTGTGTAGGGCGCAACACTTGCATGATGGAATTGCTACATACTTGAGGACTCTTGCATTTGATCTCTCACATGGGGTTGCGTGACACGAGGTATTGAGTTGGTACCTGATAGGGTTGACTAGGTTTTTGGATACATCCATTGTCAGGTGCATAGTTCAGCTTATGGTTTTCCAAAGGGGCTAGAGGGTGGGATAATCGTTGGGACCCAAGTGGGACTCCCCACCACTCCATGGATCGGGTCAGTCAAGGTAGTAACAGGATGGTGGATCCAGTGATCGGACTCACCCCCATTTTCATATTCCAACCAAAATTTTGGACAGCACCCATGACAGGTCGAGCTGACAGAGGAGAAAGCAGACTCCATGAGTTTCCTTGGCATATTGGCCGTGTATGGGGGCAGAGGATAATCAGTCTACCTTGGCTCAAGGTTGTCAGGGGAGGTGGCATCGACAGGCCACCAGATAGTTCCTTGTATCGAGAGGAGAATTTCCCATGGATGTATGGGGCACGATGGTCACCGAGGAGCAACACTGTAGGGACACCCCCACAGGTACATAGGGAAATTCACATGTTAGATCTCTCAAGGAGGATCAATAGGAGAATTCCACTTACCCGAGGTTATGGAGATCCATTTGCCGAAGGATATAGTGATGTGACAATGGACGTGATGATGTCAGTTGGGTGCATGCCGAAGCGGACTGTCACAGCTTTAGGCCATGACGTCCAGGCATGTGTAGGAGCATCCAGCATTGAGAAATGGTTGGCAAGTGGACATGGAGGTGCATTGTGGTGTGTTGTAGTGTGTTGGATTGCGCTGTGGAGTAGGAGTGGCTCATATCGCATTGGGTACAGGGATACTCGGTGGTATGAAGTTGCATCTAGTGCGGCACTGCGGGCTCTTGGAGCATTGCTTTCAAGGAGACTTATGGGCAGGGACATTAGATGTACCATTAGGAGCGACTCACCCTGGATGGATGAGGATGTTGTTTAGCATCTGGGGACCTACCCACCCATCACTCTCCAGTATTGCTTACAGTCGCAGAGCTTTTGGTTCCTGCCCTTTGATGCTCTCAGTACCGGCAGCGGGACATGGGAGGCTCACCCTAAGCAGTTGGATGGGAAACTGTTAAATTCTGAAGATGTTCTATGCTAGATGAAAATATACTTTAAACTTATAAGGCTTAAGAAAAGTAAGATGCAGATAGAACATACCAATAGATTGATGGAAGACAAGCCAAAAACAGAGATAAAGAATGGTGGCATTACGACGATCAGCAAGATGCTTCAACCAGCAAAGTCTTCATAAGGTTAGCCAACCCAATGTATCACACAACCCCAAGACGTCACATCAAGAATACTCCACCAAGATGCTTCACCAACAAGCCCTAAACGCAGAACCAAGAACGTTGCTCCATCACCCTCCAAGAGAGAAGAAAATGTCTCCACAAAATGTGTGTGTAAAATGAACTCCAAGTCTCTCAAATAGATAGGCATCTGTGGGGGTGTATGACACATCTCTTATGCATGTGGGATAAATCAGGCCGACCTTGCACATGTGGAATAAATTCAAAATACATGTTCTGCTCATCCGATCAAGATGATCTTTAGATCGATCTTGCACCTCTCTAAAAGAGGAATCTAATAAAAATATTGGCATTGTCATCTGAGCATCACAACATAGAGTTTGGACCTAGTTGTCCAAAATTAACACTCCCTCTCAACTAGGGAGAACTCCATCCACCAGTGCCATCCAAACATCGTGCACCATCCCGCCGTAACTTGCTTCGCTAACTTCTTTATTTCAAAACAAAAGGTGAGTCACAAAGACATCACTCACGACTAACCTGAAGTTAGCTCAGACGTTGGAAACCTCTATAGGACTCAAAGGAGTCACATACCAACCCGAAGTTGGTTTAATTGACCCGAAGTTAGTTTGGACTCGAGAGAGTCGTATACTAACCCAAAGTTAGTTTAACTGACCCGAAGTCAGTTGAAGGTCTGAAACCTCACTAGACTTGATCCCAGATCAAGTGGTTGGACACATGTCATCCTAGACATAGAGAGTACGACAATCTCTGATGCGTCCATCAGTCTTGCTATGGTCTCTATTCACATTTCCCACCTCCTTGGCCAAATGAGAGGTACTTCCCATGAGTCTGAAACTCCATGGGTAGGATGCATACAGGGCATAGATGAAAGAGAGGTAAACCAACTCAATATCATCATGGTGGGGTGGAAGCACACCAACAAGGTTTGGCAAGCCTAGCCCTGTGGTTCCTCATAGCTCCAAGAAGCTACCCCCAAAGCCCCCTTGGAGCTCCCAGAGCTCATCGTCCAACAAGACCCTCCAAATAGGGTTGTTCCACGATTCCAAGATTCTCACTGAAGATTAGGAACATGACCTTCCCCAAGGGCTCTGTGAGAATATCCGCGACCTGCTCATCAGTTCCTATATGATCGAGCCTTACGGCGCCACACTGTACCATATCCAAGATAAAATGGTACCAAACATCAACATGCTTGGATCGATCATGGAACACGGGATTCTTTGACAAACGAATCCCCCTCTGGTTATCACAAAGGATAACGGTGGCATCTCGCACATGCTCGAACAGCTCACTAAAGAGCTTTCGTACCCAAGAGGCTTCACAACAGGCCATACATGTTGCAATGTATTCAGCCTCAGCAGTGCTCAAAGCTATTGACTTCTGCTTCCTGCTCGAAGCAGACCCAAGTGAGAAGCAACATCCAAATGTGCCCTTGCAATCCACCACACTGCCAGCCCAATCGGCATCAACATATACACGAAGTCTCAAACTCCCAGCAGTATATCTCAGCCCATGGTCTATCGTGCCCCAGAGATATCTCAAGAGTTTCTTGGCACCAACCTACTGAAAGTTATGAGGATCAACCATGTGTTGACTCAAAGTGTTCACTGCACAACATACATCTGGACGGATGTTCCCTAAGAAAATTAGGGCCCCTACGAATTGACGATACTCAGTAGGATTTGCTAGCATGGGCCCAGCAACACTGCCACTCAACTCCTTAAAGTTGAGCTCCATCGATGTCAACACGGACTTACAGTCCACCATACCAAATCTTTCCAGCATCTTCACAATATATTTTCCTTGAGAGAGGAAAATCATGCTAGGTCTATGTCAGACCTCCAGGCCTAGGCAGTAAAGTATAAGTTTTAGGTCCTTCATCTCGAACTCGGAAGCGAGCTCCCTCTTACTTTTATGAATGAGAGGGTCAGCACCTGTTAGCAAGAGATCATCCACATAGAAAACCAGAATCAGAGGCTTTTCTCTATAAACCTTGAAGTAAAGGTTCGGATCAGCATTACTTTGAGTGAAGCCCAGCTTCATCAAGTAGCTATCTATCCTCTTGTACCAAGCCCAGGGGGCTTGCTTCAACTCATAGAGGGCTTTCTTCAACCTGAATGCATGAGAGTCTCTATCCTGGACTTCGAACCCCAGAGGTTGATCCTCATACACTTCTTCCTATATGGAACCATGGAGAAAAACAGTCTTCACATCCATCTGATGTAGACTTAATCCTTGCATAGTAGCAAGGGCAATAATAGATCAGATGGTAGTATATTGGACCACAAGTGTAAGTATATCATCATACTCTACACCTTCCTTTAGAGAGAAGCCTCGGGCAACAAATCTTACCTTGTACTTTTCAGCACTCCCATCAGATCCATGCTAGATCTTATAGAGCCATTTTGAGGTGACAACAGCTTTGTCCTCCGGTCTCGGAACCATATCCCAGACATCATCCTCCATAATGGACTCATACTCATTGTGTATAGCATCCTTCCAGACTTGATGCTTTACGGCTTCTTCAAATGATCCAGGCTCACATTGTACTCATGGCTACAAGATACCCTTGGTATCTATATGGCTTCTTTCTTTCCCGAAATGTCCCCCTTTGGGGCCATATGACTCTCGACATCCTTGAGAGTGTCTCTGAGCCATGAGGGTCTCTTCTTCTTTCTTCTGACAACGTTATTTGCTCAGGAGCATATATGGTTGTGGTCTCCCTCTTAATGCCAGCTCCTCTTGTGAGAGAAGACATCTATAAGAACATCCTCCCAAGGTAGCATATCAGATAAGTCAGAATGTATTAGATGTCTTTGTGATACTTGAGGAATGAGGAAAAGTCCCCTATGCTTTCCTTTGTCACAACCCTGACAAATGCCCTCATGATTGGGCATCCCAAACACCAACTCAGAAAGGGCTTGTAATCATGAGCCTGAATCTTACTCACCCACTGTCAAGGCCATTCAAGAATCATTGCCATATACTACCATATATCTGTCATACATCTTGACAAATATCATATATTGTCATATCATTGATTACAGTGTCGCCATAGTATTATTTATCACAGCCATACAAAACAAAAGATATCAAACTTCATGGTTATATATTTTTTCATATGCCTCTAAAGATATCACAGATCAAGATCATATAGATTCTGCCACATGTCACTATCCATATCTTCCTACATATCAAGAACAAATAAAATGACTTACTTGCTGAAGATGCACTTCACTTACATCCCTTTGGCCTCTTGTCCTTGATGTACGAGGCAAGTCCTTCATAATAGCTTCATATAGCAATGGTCAGCATGACAATTCCAACAAATGTGTTTAAAGGTGTCCCTCTGGAATACTGATGTAATATGTTTTATACCAATTGTTTCAACAATACTACATCAATAAGACTCATGGAAATGCATCACAATAAGCTCACTGCTTATAACAATATACCAACATACAAACATATGAGCACCAAAACTCTGTCTATACTCATGGCAACATATGTCACAGATCTAGAGTGATCGTCTCCAAATCGCTCTTCATACATAGTGTAATTGCATACAACATTTACAACTACTACGCACTATATTCATATGCAGACTCAGCGTATTCAAATGCATTCTACAACCACAGCTTGCCCAACGCACACATGTATTTAGCCTCAGTTGTTCACAAGGTCCTCCGCTGCTTCAAATACACTTGCACAGCTAGCTCTTCAATCTGCCTTCTATCAATGACAAAGTTCCACCAAGGTCACTGAACATAGGGCTATATTATTTTACCCTCTAAAAGTGGTGTTCCACATCAAAAGCACTAATCATAGGGTCTTCAACAAACTTCCTGCATACAATAACTCAGCTGTTACTGAGTCACTGATCTTAGGCTCCAAGGATCTATCTTGTAACAATGGATTGCTTCTCCAAGTCTCACTGCATATAGGCACCAATCATCCAACATATCACAGTCACTTTACTTGCTCCAAGGTGACTGTACATAGCCTGCAACACATTCTTATTCCTCACCTTAGTAGGAAAGACCTTAAACTTCCTTCATGCAATCATCCTTAACAAGGACACATCCCAAACATCAGCTTAATACTTCCTTAACTGACCTCGGCCTAGGACGAAAAAAGACTCGCCCTTGTGCACAATGTGACCAAGGTTTTTCGGTCCTCTTTAGGGCTCCTGCAGCTACCTAACTACGGCTACTTCATACCTCTTTTCTCTACAAATATCTCACGTTCCAGCCCTTAATTCCCTGAGCATGTACATGATTAAGCTTGGCCCTCGCTCTAGTTGTTCCGCAGGCCTTACGACCTCTCTATCCAGCGAAGACAAGGGTCTCGGCCCTCCTTTAGTGCATAGACATCAGCACAGCCCTAACACAGAGAAATATACCATTGTTCTATGCCCAAAACCTCATCTCAAATGATGCAACCTCCTCTCCTTTACATCCACGGTGACATTGATATGAGAGGAGGCACCTATAGCTCCACGTTAGGGTTGTTTTGACCCTAACATAGAAATATACCACAATTCTATGCCTAGAACCTCATCTCAAATGATGCAACCTCCTTTCCTTTAAATCCATGGTGACCTTGATATGAGAAGAGGCACCTATAGCTCCACGTTAGGGTTGTTTTCACCCTCAAACCGCCACCTACAGGCTAGCGGCCTAGTCATCACAGGTAGGTCCCTTTGTCGGCTTGTTTAAGGAGGATTTGCCGCGATTTTCTTGCCTAGAACAGTCCTCTAGTTTTCCTCTTTCTCAACGATGTCTAGCCATCCAAAACACCATTGTTTTGGACCTACAATTAGTGAGATATACGGCCCTGACTAGAGATCACTAATTCTGCACTTCCTTCAGCGAATAGCAACCTCCTTCAACGAAGTTACATGTGTCCTTAATACAGAAGGATGCAGCCTTTAAAAGTTCCTCGTTGATTTGATTGGAGTGGCTAGACCTGCAGCCTGCAACAGTCCACTGCGGCTCACTAACAATTCACCCATTCTGCCTTTCCTTACCACGTACAGCCCTTAACACAATCCGCAAACAACTACTTATCCTCTCGGCTCAACAGCGCTTCAATCTGGCCCTAAACCGCACTTAAGACAGCCCTGATTAGCCCTAAACACATCTGATGCACCCAGGCTTCTCCTATGTTTTTCTTGTAGCAGATGTACTACGTTGTCCTCAAGTCTCCTCAGCCTCCAACACAGATTTCTATACGTTGTTTATAGAAGGCTTTTCCACGCTGAAGATTTCTTCACGTCGTTTATAGAAGGCACATGAATTTTGCTGAAGGGTAGGGCACATGTATTTCGACTGCATCAAATAGTCCTTATCGCACTACCCTAGATTCTCAACAAGCTAGGCTTTGTCTTCTCCTTAGCTTTGATACCATGTTAAATTTTGAAGATGTTCTATGCTAGATGTAAAAATATTTTAAACTTCTAGGGCTTAATAAAAGTAAGATGCAGAGAGAACATACCAATAGATCGATGGAAGACAAGACAAAACAGAGATAAAGAATGGTGGCGTTACGGCGATCAGTAAGATGCTTCAACCAGCAAAGTCTTCATAAGGTCAACCAACCCAATGTGTCACACAACCCCAAGACGTCACATCAAGAATACTCCACCAAGATGCTGCACTAAGAAGCCCTAAATGCAGAACCAAGAACGCTACTCCATCACCCTCCAAGAGAGAAGAAAATGTCTGCACAAAACGTGTGTGTAAAATGAACTCCAAGTCTCTCCAATATATAGGCATCTGTGGGGGTGTGTGACACATCTCTTATGCATGTGAGATAAATCAGGCCGACCTTGCACATGTGGAATAAATTCAAAATACATGTTCTGCTCATCCGATCAAGATGATCTTTAGATCGATCTTGCACCTCTCCGAAAGAGGAATCCAATAGAAATATTGGCATAGTCATCTGAGCATCACAACATGGAGTTTGGACCTAGTTGCCCAAAATTAACAGACACGATTTGTCATGGGCAGGAGGGAGACTCTCCAGTTGAGACGTTTGGTGGGTGCACGAGACGACAAATATAGGCTTAGGGATGGCGTGGTTAACTGTGGAGGTACCATGTGCTCCACCCCTAGGCTCATACTTGGGGAGGTGATTGCGAGGGAATTGCAGGATGCACATTCAGTGAGACAGTCTGAGGCAATATATGAGCATGAGGTGCAGTTGATGATAGACCTCGTGTTAAAATTAGATAGACATGGAGTGTTCTATACTTAATGCAAATTTACTTCAATCTTCCTTATGCTCGATTCAAATTAGCAATCACATAAACATGAAAGTAAACTGTTGATAGAACACAATAATAGATCAATAGAAGACAAGCCAATAGTATAGATCATAATTTACAATTCTTCTTGTCCATTAAAGATATAGGATAGCGTGCGTTACGACAGTCAACAGAGTGCATCAACCAACAAAGTCTTTCTTAGATCAGCGAACCCTGTCACACACAAAGCCCCCAAAGATAGCTCATCTAAATTCAATGCTAGTCAACCAAAATTCAACGCATAAAAGTCAATGCAGGACAATCAATAGAAAGTCAACGCTGCAGATTTAAGGCTTCGGTCAAACTGCTCCTCTTTCTTTGATTTTTGTGTCCAACTGTACGGCCTCCAAAAATCGGATTTTCAGCGAAGTTTGGAGGTCAAACAATCAAGGGTTGACCATAGTTGACACTGGTCAACACTCAGCAAAACAGCCCTAACCAGATCCGCAGATTTTCCCCAGCTACAGCTCCGCACGTGTGAAGCAAAGAGGCCTCCAAAGGCTATTGAACCAATCATATCACAATGAGATAATGTGTGATGAGTTGAGCAAACGACCTCCAAGTCTCTCCAATTTATATCCATCAATGAGGATGTGTGACACATCTATTAGGTTTGTGAGCCTACATTACAAATCTGGCCAACCTTGCACATGTGTGGAGAAGAAAATCAAAATATATGTTTTGCTCATCCAAACAAGATGATCTTTAGATCAATCTTGCACCTCTCCGAAAAAGGAATCCAACAAAAATATGATCATCCACATATGAACAGTCAGTTTGGAGGTAAGAACCTCATCATACTTGATCCCAGATCAAGGTATTGGGCACGTGCCATCATCGACATAAAGAGTACGTCAATCTCTAATGCATCCATCGATATTTCTATTGGTCTCTATCCACATTTCCCACCTCATTGGCCAAATGAAAGGTACTTCCCATGAGTCTGAAACTCCATGGGTAAGATGTGTGCGGGGCATAGATCAAAGAGAGGTGAACCAACTCAATATCATAATGGTGGGGCAGAAGCACAACAAGGTTTAGCAGGCTTAGCCCTGTGTGTGCTTATAGCTCCAAGAAGCTATCTCCAAGCCCCTTGGAGGTCCCTGAGCTCACAGTCCAACTCAAGCAGGACCCTTAAAATAGGGTCTTTCGACGATTCCAAGCTTCTCACGAAAGGTTAGGAACTTGACCTTCCCCAGAGGCTTCATGAGAATATCCACGACCTGCTCATCAGTTCCTATATGATTGAGCCTTAAGGCGCCTCGCTGTACCATATCCTGGATAAAGTGGTCCCTGATGTCAATATGCTTGGATCGATTGTGGAACGCGAGATTCTCAGAAAGACGAAGCCCACTCTAGTTATCACAAAGGATAACGGTGGTATCTAGCACATGCCCAAACATCTCACTGAAGAGCTTTCGCAACCAAACAACTTCCTAACAGGCCATACAGCTGCAATGTATTCGGCCTCAGCGGTGCTCAAAGCCACCGAATTTTGCTTCCTGCTCATCCAAGATATCGAAGCAGAACCCAAGGTAAAGCAGCATCCAAATGTGCTCTTGCGATCCACCACACTGCCAGCCCAATCGACGTCAGTATATCCATGGAGTCTCAAACTCCAGACAGTGTATCTCAACCCATGGTTGATTATGCCCCGAAGATATCTCAATAGATTCTTGGCACCAGTCCAGTGAATGTGTCGAGGATCAACCATATGTTCACTCAAAGTGTTCACGGAAAAAAATATGTCAAGAAGGGAGTTCACTAGGAACATTAGGGCCCCCACAAGTTGTTGATACTCGATGGGATTTCACAGCATGGGCCCAGCAGCAGTTCCACACAACTTCTTAAAGTTGAGTTCCATCGATGTCCACATAGACTTACAGTCCACCATACCAAATCTCTCCAGCAGCTTCACGACATATTTTCCTTGAGAAAGGAAAATCTCACCTGGCCTCTGCCAAACCTCCAAGCCTAGGAAGTAATGCATCAATCCTAGGTCTTTCATCTCAAACTCGGAAGTCAACTAAGCCAACTCCCTCTTACACTGATGAATGAGAGGGTCAGCACCTGTCAGGAAGAGATCGTCCACATAGAGAACTAGAATGAGAGGCCTTTCTCTATCAACCTTAAAATAAAGGTTTGGATCAGCATTACTTCGAGTAAGCCCAGCTTCATCAAGTAGTTGTCTATCCTCTCATACCAAGCCTTGGGGGCTTTCTTCAACCCATAGAGGAATTTCTTCAACCTGCATACATAGGTGTCTCTATCTCGAACTTCGAACCCCAGAGGTTGCTCCACATACACCTCTTCCTTTATAGAGCCATGTAGAAAAGTGGTCTTCACATCCATCTGATGGAGACTCCATCCTTGCGTTGCAGCAAGGGCAATAATGGATCGGATGGTGGTATAGCAGGCCACAGGTGAAAAATATATCATCATAATCTATGCCTTCTTATTGAGAGAAGCCTCGAGCAACAAATTTTGCCTTGTACTTTTCAGCACTACCATCAGATCCATGCTTGATCTTATAGAGCCATTTCTATGTGACAACAAATTTGTCCTTCGGTCAAGGGACCACTTCCCAGACATCATTTTTCATAATGGACTCATATTTTTCGTGCATAGCATCCTTCCAAACGTGATGCCTTACAACTTCTTCAAATGATCCAAGCTCAAATTGTGCAATTGTAATCATGGTTGCTAGATACCCTTGGTATCTATTCAACGTCTTTCATTCACAGAATGTCCCCCTTGGGGCAATATGTCTCTCGGCATCTACGAGAGTATCCCTCAGCCATGAGGGTCTTCTCTTATTTGAAGGAGGTGGATCAATAGGATCCATAGGTCCTACAACATCAGGCATCGGTTCATCCTTCGGGTCTTCCTGCTTCCTTGCTTCTTCACCTTCTTTGTCTTCCTTGGAGATAGGAAGATTTCTCACTTTCTTGAGGGCAACATCTTCATCAAGGTGACATCGTGGCATATCTCCACTTCTCTTTGACCAGGCACATAGATTCTATATGCCTTTGAAGTTTCATTGTAGCCCATAAACATTCCCTTCCTTCCAGAAGCATCCAGCTTGCTTATCTTTTCTTTCAGCACATGAAAGTAAACAGGACAACCAAAAACTCTAAAATGAGAAACATCAGGTTTCTTACCAGAGAAGACTTCTTCAGGAGTTTTGGAGTCCAGAGCGGAATGCGGGCATCTATTTTGAACATACATAGCAGTGTTCGCAGCTTCTCCCCATAGAAACTTTGGAAGACCTTGGTCACATAGCATGGCGCAGGCAGCTTCCATAATGGTCTTGTTCTTTCTTTCAGCAACACCATTTTGCTCAGGAGTATACGCAATTGTGGTTTCCCTCCTAATGCCAGCTTCTCTGCAAAAGTCATTGAATTCATTTTACTCATACTAGGTCCCATTGTCGGTCCTCAAAATTTTGATTCTCTTCTCGGTTTGATTTTCCACCAAGACCTTGAAGGTATGAAACCATTTGAATGCTTCATCCTTCTTCTTCAAAAAATATATCCAGGTCTTGAGGGAGAAGTCATCTGTAAAAGTCATGTAATAGGAACATCCTCCCAAGGATGTCACGGGTAGCATACCAGATAAATCAGAATGTATCAACTGCAAGATATCAGTTGTCTTTGTGACACTAGAGGAGAATGGTCCCCTTGTATGCTTCCCTTCACACAACCCTGGCATATTCCTTCATGATCATCTCTAAATTTGGGCATCCCTGTCACAATCTTCCTTGCTTCGGGAAACGCTTTGTAATGAAGGTGTGCAAACTTGCGGTGCCATAACTCTGTTTGACGAGTTATATCACATGACATAGTCCCCAATGGACTTCCTCTAACCTGGAAGAGTGTATCAACTCTAAAACCAATAGTAAGAGCTTCCTTGAAGTTCTTCTTCCAGATGTGTATCTTTCCATCAACAAATTCCACCTTGAACCCTTTGTCTTCCATTGCCGAAATAGACACAAGGTTCTTCTTCAAATTAGGTACGTACAACACATCTTGTAAACGGAGGACTTGACCTTGAGATAAATGAAAGGGTCACAGTCCCTGTCCCTTTCACGAGATAGGTGGCATTATCTCCAAGGATAATTTCTAGATTAGTATCCTTCTCAATCAAATCAGAGAGGGCTTCTTTATAACCAGTGACGTGCCTTGAAGCACCACTATCAATCAACTAGACATCCAGGGTGTTGGGAGGAGATGTAACAGAGAGGGCAAATACAAGAATAAATTCATTTCTCTTATTATCAACAACATTAGACTCATCGTACCTAGAATTTCTTAACCTCTTGAAAGGTTGCCCATTTCCACTACGATCAGAGGGAGCCTTCCTTTTTCCTTTGAACCTGTTGTTCCTTTGATTACCATTCCCCATGGAGTTGTTGTTGTCATCATCCCTGGGAGATTCCCTTCTGTTAGGGCACTCTCTTGCATAGTGAACAAACTTGTTACAAGTGTAACATCTTCCTTTACTTCCTTTGGGCCCCACTTTTCCATGGTTTTGATTTCTTGGACCTCCATTGTTCCTCTTCTTTGCATGAGTGGTGAAGTCCTTTACTTCCTTTGGGCCCCACTTTTCCATGGTTTTGATTTCTTGGACCTCCATTGTTCCTCTTCTTTGCATGAGTGGTGAAGGCAGTAGGGTCACTCCCATTTCCATTAGAGGGATGATCTCTCTCCATCATTCTTGTCTCCTCTTGAGTGCATCTCGTCAATATTTCATCAAAATCGAGAATCACGTTATTATTCAGAATAGTGGTATTGAATACATACCAATCACGGGGGAGACCTCCAAGCGCAATGAGAACCATCTCTCGATCAGCGATTTCTTCTCCAATAGCTAGAAGATTGTTCCTGATTTCAGTGAGCCTCATAAAATAGGACTGAATAGATTCATCCTTGCCCTTCTTGATATTCTTCAATTGATTCTTGAAGAAAAGAACTTGATTAGCATTGCTAGCCTTGAACATGCTAACCAGCTTATCATACATCTCTTTAGATCTGCTCATCTCAAAAATGTAAGCAACCAAGTGCTTATGAATAGAATCCCGGATAATCATCTTTGCTTTGATTTCCCCTTTTCTATACTTCGTCTTTGTGGCAGCAGGTGCATTTGATCGAGGCTCTTAAAACTTCCCCTGCACATAGTCCATGACATCTTGATCTTCTAATGCCAAAACCAAGGACATCTCCCATGCATGATAATTGGACTTATCATGCAATTTATCATCAGACTTGAAACCCTTATAGGTTGAGGAGGCCATTGGTTCTTAATAGGATTTCTTCTTCGGTGATTGCTTTTCACACTAGCTTAGACATTGTCTTCACCTCAGCTCTGATACCATGTTAAATTTAGATAGACATGGAGTGTTTTATGCTTAATGCAAATTTACTTCAATCTTCCTTATGCCCGATTCAAATTTGCAATCGCATAAACATGAAAGTAAAATACTGATAGAACACAATAATATATCAACAGAAGACAAGCCAATAGTATAGATCAGATTTTACAATTCTTCTTGTCCAACAAAGATATAGGATAGTGTGCGTTACAATAGTCAACAGGATGCTTCAGGCAGCAAAGTCTTTCTTAGATCATCCAACCCTCCAAGTGTCACACACACAACCCTCAAAGACAGCTCATCAAAAGTCAACGTTGGTCAACCAAAAGTCAACGCAGGACAGTCAACAGAAAATCAACACAGCAAATTTAGGGCTTCGGTCAAACTTCTCTTTTTTCCTCGATTTTTGTGCCCAACTGTACAACCTCCAAAACTCAGATTTTCAACAAAGTTTAGAGGTCAAACGGTCAAGGGCTGACCACAGTCAACACTGGTCAACGCTCAGCAAAACAACCCTAAACAGATCCGCAGATTTTCCCCAGCTTCAGCTCCGCACGTGTGAAGGAAAGAGGCCTTCAAAGGCTTTTGAACCAATTAGATCACAATGAGAGAATGTGCGATGAATTGATGAGAAAATGACCTCCAAGTCTCTCCAATTTATATCCATCAGTGAGGGTGTGTGACACATCTATTAGGCTTGTGAGCCTATATTACAAATCTGGCCTGTAATGACCCAACTCGAGTTATAGGGATCATAGAAATATTAACATTCATATGAGACCTACATATGATAGCTACATATGTATGTATCACGTGTATTGCACTAGTATATGCACTAATCAATTACAAAAAGTGTCAGTGTAGGGTAATGCGTGAATTATTGAAGTATTGAGTAAATACCTAACTCGCCATAAAATAATGAATGTATTATGAGGTAAAAGTTATACCTACCACTATCATAATATAACTAATATATTGTTCAAAGGAAAGTAAAAGAATTGACTTATGCAAATAAAAGATGTATTTTAATAAAACCCAAGATATTTACTAAATGATGATATTTAATAATAAATAAAAAGATATTTTAGGAATCCAAGATATTTATGAAATAATAATATTTTAATATAAATCTAAGATATTTTAATAAATATCTTGAAAAGATTTTTGACTAAAGATATTTAATAAAAGAGGATATTTTAATAAAATATCTTGAAAGGGGATTTGTGTATAAAAGGAGAAGGGGGCGAAACTTGATGGGCATGGGGAATGAGGTGGGAAAACTGACCCGGACGCTATCAGAGGATTTCTAATTGTGGAAGACAAGAGTAGTGAGTTCTAACAAAGTCATAGAGTGATCTTGATTGTTATTGGAGTTTTGGGCACGGGAGCCAGAAGAATTGTCTTTTGGATCTGGGGACCAGAGAGGTTGACCCCAGATAAGTAGGGAGGAAAATGGCGGTTTGGTAACGGGAGCTGGAACCATAGCAGGTCGAGAACATCTTCAAACATGGTTCCAGGTAAGTATTAAATAGTGAATTGATATATTCTGCTTCAAAATTTTCACTATGGATTTGTGTAGTATCAATTTTGTTAATGATTGTTAATTATGAAAATTTAGGGACTTTACATATGGTATCAGAGCACAGTTTCAGACTCTGTGGATCTTAGGGTATTTTAATCATTCATATGGGTTTCCAAGCTTGTATTGCCTCCATCTCCTCACTTTAAACCATGGAGGTGATTCCCAAAAATTTGATTTGAATTAAGAGAAGAAGTGTGTTGCATCTGCTTATCTTCAGCCACAAATTGATCAAGAACATCATAGGAAATAAAAGGCTCCCTATATCATCCCAAAAACCCAACCACTTGATCACTTGTCTTTGAAAATCTCAGTACCAAAGAATCTGGTTTGTTTCCATCCTTCATACAACTATGATCAATATCAACATTTGATAGTTGTTGCTTTTGTTGTTGTAGACTACTTTTACTAACCTTCACACTAGTATCAGGAAGTTCTTGCAATATAACCTTTGGGACTTTCTGTTTGTCTTCATTAATTTGAAAAACAGATGTACCTTCTGTTAACTTAGAAAATGTTGGATTTACAGAAATTTTCTCCCCTCTACTCATAGTTGTTGACTGTGCAATGTCTGTTGCATGTAATCCTCCACTTGGAACTGATCTTGTATCATGTCCCTTTCCTCATCGAATATCCCTCTGGAGCTTCAATTCATTCTCTTTTGTTGCAATCTGCTTTCTCAGGTTCTCCAAGTCACTGCCACTGGGTTTGGTTACAGATGGGCCAGGCTTCAAAACATGTTTTTGGCCAATTAATCCATTGTGGCCAACAAGAGGCTTTTGATTACAAGATGACGGCCGAGGTGGACCCTCCCCAATCACCCCACGGACTTGCACTGCACTTGACATGGTTGTACGAATTGCATTTAACTGCTTCTGCATCATAGCCATTTGATTCTGCGTCCCTGGGATTTGTTGTGATGTTGTTGTAGTCATCTGTGATGAAGCTGCAAGTGATTGGCTTGCAGAATTACCACTGGTATTTCCCTTGATGATCCATCTTTCTCCCTTTTATCCACTTTCCGGCTTTGTCCTTCACCAATTTCGTGTCCCCGATCACCCCGATCTTATTTTACATCATGATGAAGCCTACTATGATGTCGACGGTGCCGAAGACCAAAAATGCCACGACCAGGGAAATTTCTTTAATGGGAGGACTGTTGTGTACAGCATAAGAGCCCACTGAATCGTCCTCTGTGATGGGAAGCACATGATCTGCATACGCCATGAATTTTGAAACAAACCCTCGTAGCTTTAAACTCAAATCCTTGCAGCGGCAAATGCGTCTGTGCTTTATGTCAATTGTTCATTTATTTCAAGACCTAAGATAACTTTTTCATTTCGTGTTTGTTTTCTCTCCGATGTTTATATCATCGTCGTTCTTTAGAGGTCGGGGCTATCAGGGAAGACGCCATTTCTGTGCGTCCCTGACCTGATCCTTAACGAGAAGGGAACCCTTGTAATAAATGCACATGACCGCGCTCTTGTGCTCGATGGGCATCAAGTTGGGGTTAGTGACCTTCATGGAAATGCTAAACTTGACATCAATGAACGAATTCGTGTTGAAGCTGAGTTTGAAGCCCTTGACATGTATTGAGAGCACCTCGAACATAGGGTTCCTTGGCCTTATCGCATACAGGGCTGCTCCTACGTCTCTTATAACCACATCTTTATAATCCCAGCTGGCCCATGGAAATGCCCATATAAATTTTCTACACTTTCTTCCTCCTCTCTTCAGAAAATACATCAAATTCAGTCGTTTTCACCCTTCTCTCCTCTGTTGGGGTTTCTGCAAGATCGAATTAGAGTGAAGAATGGTGTGGGTGATAATGCCATCTGGACTATCATGATCATGATTTCACGTTGTCAAGATAACTTCTATAGTTCTGATGTGTGACACAGAAATCCAATATTATCAGCCCAAAACAGAGATCCTCTTTCCTCACTGTATTTTCCTTCTTTTACTCACATCAAACCGCAGATTGTTTCTTCTATTTCATCTCAGACATTTCCGAATTTTTTTGTGTTTTCTGCGCAGTCTAGTGGCGTAATTGTAGTTGACTGTCCATATCATAAGCCGACTTGACAGTGGATATTTATCTCTATTTTGAGCCGACCTTCCAAGGGGTTATTAAGCCGGCCTCTTCCAGCATATGACAAGGCCTTTGAGGCATACTTTTACATTTATTATTGATCTTTACAAGTGTAAAGATTCTTCAACTACATGACTAATTTATATATTTATGAAATATATATATTAAAAAAAAATATTAATAATAATAATAATAATAATAAAATATAAAAATATATATATTATATGTTATTATATAAGTAGGGTGTTGAAATTTGGGGTATTACAAATGGGTTGGTGGGTTGGACGGCCTTTGGCTCAAATGGCCACGAATGGGTGTGGTGAGGAGTGGTAGATTCCTCAGGTAGGAGGAGAGCAGTGGATGAACACAAATTTCTCTATCCTAGCCCGCTTACTATATGGCCAATTTCGGAAAACCTAACCATTCTCACTGGTTGGATTATTTGATCTTTTAGTCAAACTACATGTACAAAAATTGCAACAATGAAGTAATCTTTGAAAATTACCACCACTTCAAAGAAGACCATGACCTACCTTAATATGTGGGTAAATTTCTGTCAAATTGGATAAAATTTATATTCACTTGTACCTACTACTTGCTTGATAGTTCGTATAGAACATGGTAAAATTGAGTCAAATTTATTTTTACTTATCAAGTATTCTTATTAGATATTTTAAATTTATGTATTTTTACTCATTATGTAATATCCCCTTTCAGGGATATCTCTCAAACATAGTCAACTCTAAACCAGAGATGGACTAGAGGGGCGTTTACCAGATATTTCACCTCTGAGCAGAGGGTGAGATCTGGAGGCTACCTAGCCCTCACTAGACTCTGTCTATAGAGTATGGAAAAAAACACAACAAATGGGATAGCAACTGGAATGTCTCAAAGGAAAAAATAGGCAGTGATATGGAGCATACAATAGTACATGAAACGCTAGGAACAATATATGAAACAAATACACATGAAATATAGAGAATACTGAGCCATTTTATTATACTAAGAAATGGAAATGAGTACAAGAGGTGATCAGAGTGATGGCACCTCAACTTGCACCAGGCAAGTGTAGGAATACTCTCAGAATATCAAAGGAATGGTTGCTCTATGCTCTACATCCAAGCTACTGGAAAACTGTCGTGCTGCTGCTACTGTTGGAACAAAATGAGTAGTTGGGGCCACTCCCCTACTCGGAATGAGCTGAAATTCTAGAATCCGCCTCTACTCACAATACCCAGAAAATCCCATAGAGCATTTCTGGAATGGATGACCTCCGAAAATACCGCCCTTGAGGATCTACGCTATCCTCCTAAGAGCCACGCTGAGACTGAATGGAATCCTCCAAAATATGACCTCCCGCTCAACCAAAAGTCTCCAATAGGCAAGGGTTGGCCCCTTGCTCAATCTCCTAACCAAAATCCTCCGAAAGAATGCCACACCGGAGCTCCCTCAATATGGACTGCGTCCTCCCTCTCAAGACTGCGCAGTCTATAGATGCAATGCTCCTCCACAAATGCCACAACGCGATCCTCCTGGGAATGCCTCACCCGAGCAAGCACTCGAAGTCTTTCGGGGCTGAGGGTGAGATCTCCGAATGGAGACACTCGATGCACTAAAGAGTGCTGCAGACAAGCTAAACAGCTAGCATGCTCAAAGTTGAAGTGACCAGCTCAATATGCATAAACTCGATTGAGGAAATGAGGGGGCTCTCCTCCTTCTTATAACGATGGGCCTCTCTCAACCCTAGGCCCCACCATCTCCAACGTAGCCTCCATTTGGCCCACGTTTCCAACTCAACTGCGCTGTCTATGCCCACGTGGTCTCTTGGCCCCCTTTGGCCCACTTAAGTTACAACGTTGAGTCTACTAGGGAGTGTACTTTATTTTAAAGTGAGTTATATTCCCCTCTTACCCACTTTTATTTATATTTTAATTATAGAAGGAAAAATTGATTAAAATTAATATTTCCAATTAGCTATCGCTAATTGGGAATATTACACATTGCTTGAAAACCAAAATTAGCATATCCTTCTTTGCTTTTCTCAAGGTTATCAATATTTTACTAAGATCATTGGTGAGTTGGATGTAACCTTACATCTATAGTAATGATAGAATAAAGAAGTTAAATTGTCAAATGTTGACTAGAACTACAAAAGAGCAAAAAGATTTACAACCTTTGATCCATGCTCCACTTAATTCAAACTTTCTTATCGCTTGTAAGGGAAATGACCAATTAAAGTTTTTATAATTTCCAGCCAAATTACTTTTATGGTTAATGAAATATTGTGGGTGGCCTTTTTAGGTTTGGTAATTGTGAAAGGCCAAGTCTAATATGTTCGTTTTTAAAAAATTTCTATATTTGCCTAACCTGTATGAAGTCTCTTGTCGGGACACCTATATATTTATTTGTCATAGCTTTGGTGATAATTTTATAGCCATGTTGAATATTGTCTTGAGAAGTTACAGACTCAAGTCTGATGGCCTCTTTAATAGATATATGTTTTAACTATATCTATTGATATTATTTAGAAGATAGTATTTAGATTAGGAAGGAAATGAAACAGTAAAATTACGTCATATTTTCCCCATTATATAAATACCTTATTTTATTTTATTTTATTTATTTTTATTTTATCAAGCATTCCAAATACATATCTCTCCTTCATAGTTTAAAATCAAGATAGAGGTAATAATATAGGAGGTCCAAACTAAGTTGTACAATTTCGCAATAAAATATATACATTTATATTTTTATTCTCTATTATTACTCCTTCTATTTAAATTTCAGCCTATATGTATTCAAAATATTTCATATAAACTGTGTAAGTTTTGAAATTTAATAGCCTCCTAGGAATTAGACAAATTGATCACTCCACAATTTGAATTAGAATCTAAATTTATATATTATGCTTTAAAAGTGTAGATACAAGAATAATTAAATACCCATTACCTCAAATTATTAAATTTATATGATTTTCATTGTCTACTAAATTTTAAAACTTAAATTGAATTTAACCATTGCATGTCACATCGGAAAATGTTCCCTGGGAGTTGTTTGAGAAAAGTATAGGACATCAGTCAACTATAATGAAGTCCTCATGTACTATTAACGACATAAAAATCAAAATGTTGTTTGATACTGGTGCTATTGATAGTTTCATTTCGTCATATGCATTAAATAAATATGGGTTGGCAACCACTTGCAAAACGATTTCATATAGGTAGAAATGGCTTCAGGAAAACTTCAGTCCATAGGTTTAAGTATTGCGGAATACAAAGTTAACCTAGGGGTCAGTTAAACTAAGTTGAAAGTACTAAGATGAATGATCACAACAAGAAATAACTTAGTTTTTAAGTATTTCCCGAGATCTTGTGTTGATTCTTGGATGTCATCGCCTTATTTTTCATAATTATAGCAACAATCCTAATATAACCCGAGATGTATTACTCCAAGTCATCCTTGATAAATTACCCGAAGTATTCAGTGTTATGTAATATTCAATGACAAGAAAAGTGGTTTTCAACTTTTGAAAGAAATTGAAACTTTTAACAATGATAAAATGAAATTTTATATAATTCAATGTTCGAAAGCTATGAACCCTAGAATGATACATTTTATTAGAAGAGATGGGATATTTAATGTTAATCTATGTATCGAAGACATATATCAAGCTCAATCCCAATTAATTCCTAATCCATTACTTTTACTTTATATTCCATCTCACAAAGGAATTGAGATAACTCATGGATATCAGCTGCAAATTTTTCCACAATGAAGTTTAAGATTTTGTATATCGTTCAAATAAAGTTTGAAGCACATTCAATTATTATATTAAAATGAGCACATTAACATCACTTTAAACATTAAATTTTTTCTGTAACTTTTGAACATTAGAATGGAAACTATCCTAAATTGTTTTTAGGCAATTGAAACATTCCATTCTTAAAGTGACGTCGAGCTTTCCATATATATATCTTACTAGTTGATAACTATAACCTTTGATGATATGAATTTATGCAAATATCTTTTATACCGCTCTTTTATGTTAATACTTTAATTACTATCAAAGTATATGTGTAAGTGGTTTAAGGAGTAGAGTGAAGGTTTAAATTTTTATAGTTTAATATACACTAAATTGAACATTTTGATATTCCACCATTATGTCATTGTTAAGATAGATAATTAGCCATTTACAACCGTAAGGATATATCGATGTCCAAAACAAAATAATATGGCAACATAGCATTTTCATGGAAAGGAAAACAATGTGGTTTAGGAAAGAGAAATTAGGGATTATTTAGGCATATATAAAGATTAGTTGGTGGAGTTGCTCCAAAGAAGTTAACTCTTGAAAAAAAAGAAGCATGGTAACGAAAGCATGACTATGGACATTATGACAAGACCATTAGATGTGAAGTTACAACCACATAAAAGGCTAAGTTAGTTTGAGGTAAATTGATGGATGAAAGAAGACACTAACTATTCAAGAAATGTTGGGAGAAATCATGAGTAATCAAATTGAGAGTACAAGTATAAGTTCACTAAAGGTACACATCAAACGAAGACAAAATGCATGAAACATATGTTAAGATGGTAAGAAACCACCCTATAAGGTAGTAAACACACACTATTAGAACAAAGACGATATAGTTACCAAGAGAGTGCAGTGAAAAATTTCAAAGTTTGATCTCCATTGTTACCATAATATAATCAATATAGTACCTAGGGAGAACGGGAAAAGAACGAAATGGCAAAACTTCTAATGATGATAATAAATGTTAGTTATCATAATCAACTTAGAATATTGAGATCGACAAAATAGCACCAAAGGTGAGTGAGTGGAAGTTTCACAAAGCAATTTAAGAAGTCAATGGCATTAGATTAAAGAGTGAATCTACAATAACATTGATCCATTATAAGATAATTTATATGCGTGGCAACATCTATAATAGTTTCTCCCTCTAATGGGAAAGTCACATTATAAATTTTCCTTAAGTGACCAACTATATCCATGGATTATGGACATCATAGAGTATGATTAGGAAATTCTATCTTGTGTTGCCTTAAAACCTGAAATGATAAGTAGATTACATTCGATATCCATGTTATTAAATTTATTTATAAGGCCTTAGCCAAGTTGGGGAATAATAACGACATTTCCAAGTGTAATAATTCTATGCATTAATAAAGGGAGAAAGGAAAGCATGATGACTAGAGGCGAGAAAAAAAAGTCAGTTTGATAATATGTTTTTCAAATTAAAGTAAACATGGGATATTAGGAATATATGGTATGAGGAAGTAACAGGGTGTTTCTATCAAGAAGAATTTTCTTAAAGATATGTGCAACATGATTGGTAATAGTCAAAGCAATGACCTATAAGGAGTTGTGAACACTCCTAATTTGTTAAGAATAACAAGTGATAAACTGGAAAAATATCTAAAAGTAAATATTAAAGATAATGATTGTACACCGTTAGAAAAGAAGATACGTTTAGTGATAAGATGAGGCCTAAGGATTAATGAGAAAATGATTAATGTGAAGGATAAGAAGTCGGTATGCCATTGATGAGTTATGTGTTGAATTAAAGGAGTCAATGAAAGGACTATGATCATTTCAATATCTGAAAAGGCTATGGTCATATGCTAGTTTCCAACTTAGGTTACTAATTGATATTGAAACCTTGAAATTAACACTTCAAGGGACCAAAAATACCTTCATGTATGAAAGTCACACATTGGATAATATGAAAGGCAACCTCAATTGAGAAGCATGCATAAATATTTGTAAAATCCAAAATTGATTTTCTAACACCTTGGTCTATTCGGGAAATTTGAAGAGAACCCTGCTTGAACAAAGTAGACCAAGTATAATGCAAAATGAATAATGCATTTTCAAGCAGTGACAAATTCTTTCAATGAAAATAAACCTTCCACTAAGGGGTCTTTAGAGTAGTCAATTAACTCTTCCTCTATCTCCAGCATAACCCTAATGAATAGCCCTACAAAACCCTACTCCATGGCTTCTAGATTTTAGGCTGAAGATGAGCTGAAATAACATGATAAAGAAGTTAATGTTATTATTATCTCTTTGGATCCATATTACAGATCAAAGATACTTAGACTTAAAAGACAAATAAAAAACAAGAATTAAAAGATTGGCTGGATCAATATGTAGTTTTGTGTTTTAGAGTTCTTAATCAACCTGTATCAAGAAATTAGATCATGATTCAACTAAGCAGTAAGTGTGTTGTGCTCTTGTTTCAATACATTTAATTTCTATATATGCAATCATAAAGATTGGAGCATCCCTCCATTTAGATTTAGAATCTCAACTTGCGACTTTTATAAGGTTAATCGATTAATATAGTATAGAAAATAGTATCTACACCCTTATTTGTATATCCGTGTTCGATTATTCTATGTGACATTTATAATTGTGGGTTATATTTATAAGCATTTAAGAACTTATTCTATATAACCTTACCTTATTTTGGATGGATACTTAAAACTGTCATTTTGTACGATTACATGAAGAATATATTATTTGCTTAAAAATTGTCGGTACATGGATACCAATATAAAGAAAGATTTGTTTAAACATTGTTGGTACATGGATACTAATATAAATTATGAATTATGTTATGGATATGGTATCTATAATTTTACATATCAACATAAATGATGAGATAGAAATAAAAGAGTGATTATACTTGACAATTTAAGGTGAAAACGAATTTACAAACATATTGGATAAACATAACCAAGTAGGTTATATGAACTCAAAGATCAATATCGTAAATAGCAACATATTTGGAATGTGTAGAAATTGTTATTTGAGTAACAATTTGCTTTGAATATATTGATACATATGTTAGAATTTGTGAACAAGTGTTTACATCGTGGATGGTATCATTACCAAACCGACCACATGATGATAAAACTCCAAGAACAATTGAGATTCACTGAGATTTCATGACAGGGTGTTAACCCTGATCCTACTAAGAGGGGTGGAGGTGTTTCCCATCGTTTATCCTCCAAAACCTGGAGTCATGGGAGGACTGTGCGAGTCACGCTCCCCTAGACGTGTGATGATGACTGCCGGATGCCTACTAAGGAATCAGGTCGATATAGTCGATGTTGTAACCCTTGAGGTCTATGAATGGTTAGGTCAGTATAGCTGACGCCATGTCATATTCCAGTAGAGAATGGATAGGATGGGAGCGGAAGAGATTAGAAAGGATAGGATGATTCTAGAATAGCTTGAGAACTCTGTTGGGGCAAGACGTGACTACTAAATTTGAAACCAATAAATGATCAAAACATGAATGTTAAAGTGTTCTCACACATTAAAAGAAAATTCGATTATGGTACACCACCCTTATATGATTATACTAATCACTTAAAAAAAATTTAATAATATACGTCATAAAACATAACTTCGGGACGAAGTTTTCTGAAGGAGGGGTGTATGTAATGACCCAACTCGAGTTATAAGGAACATAGAAATATTAACATGTATATGAGACCTGCATATGATAGCTACATATGTATGTATCATGTGTACTGCACTAGTATATGCACTAATCAATTATGAAAAGTCTCCGTGTAAGGTAATGTGTAAATTATTTAAATATTGAATAAATACCTAACTCGCCAGAAAATAATGAATGTATTATGAGGTAAAAGTTATACCTACCAGTATCATAACATAACTAATATATTGTTCAAAGAAAAGTAAAAGCATTGACTTATGCAAATAAAAGATGATATTTTAATAAAATCCAAGATATTTACTAAATGATGATATTTAATAATAAATCCAAGATATTTATGAAATAATAATATTTTAATATAAATCGAAGATATTTTAATAAATATCTTGAAAAGAGATTTGACTAAAGATATTTATTAAAAGATAATATTTTAATAAAATATCTTGAAAGGGGATTCGTGTATAAAAGGAGATGAGGGGGGAACTTGATGGGCATGGGGAGTGAGGTGGGAAAACTGACCTAGATGCTGTTAGAGGATTTTTATTGTGGAAGACAAGAGCATGTTGAGATTTTGTGTATTTGGGGTAGCATCAGTTGTGCTCTACATCTCGAATTTTGAGGAAGGACTAGAGTTCACCTGATCTACAAGACCCAGAAATGGATTTGGGAAATTTCATCTGGTTTAGGAGATATTAAATTAATTAATTATTTTAATGCATTTCCTAAGTTAAGACTTAGGAAAATAAAATAATTAAAGTGAATTTAATTAAACATGTGATGAAATTGTCTTAAGTCACACGAATCAGGCTTTCTTTTAATCTTAGCCATTGATTAAAGATTTAATCTTGGTCGTTGATTTGTTAACGAGAAAAGTATAAAGAAAAGGCTTGGGGTCATTTGTAAAGACACACAGAGGCAGAGCACTGAAGCTAAGCTGAGATTCTAGGGCGGGGTTGCTAAGAGTTCTCAAGTGTTTCAGTTGCAGAGAGGGGAATTTAGACTAAGGGGACGATATGATCCTAGGGTCTAGAATACACAAGAAGCAAAGAAGAGATCAGCAAGGACAACGCAAAGAAAGGCAGCAGCAACAGTGTCTTTCAGGGGCAGTGCTAGGGTTTCTAGGCCTAGATCTGGCTGAGTTCTGTAAATCCCGTTTGAGGGTGTGGATCAGTCAGTGTTTTTGGTCTTAGATCAGCCAGGAGTTGCAGATCTAGAGTTTTCTTTGTAGGGTTTTCCAAAACTAGAACCCAGAATTGTGTATTCAGAAATATTCTTAATAATAGAGCCCTCCAACAAACAAAGACCAATTTTCCCACAATGGGTTTTTCCGAGGACAGTTTGTCTAGAAATAACTATGTCACTTTGTCTATGTGTGCATGTGCTTATTCTAGATCTGAATTGGTAGAGATATGTTACGTGTTTTGCTTTGATGTTAACTTGAATTTATTCAGTTGATAACTTGTATAAGTAGGAAAAGTTTCACCGGTTTAACAGAAATAATTTCTGCATAAGAATTAAGATTCACAAATTTCTACAGAGCAGTGAGTTCTAACAGAGTCATAAAGTGATCTTGATTGTTATTGGAGTTTTGGGCAAGGGGGCCAGAAGACTTGTCTTCTGGATCTAGGAACCGAAGAGGTTGACCCCAAATAGGCTGGGAGGAAAATGGTGGTTTGGTAACAGGAATTGGAACCATGGCGGGTCAGGAACATCTTCAAACACGGTTCCAGGTAAGTATTAAATAGTGAATTGATATATTCTGCCTCAAAAGATTCACTCTGGATTGTGTAGTATCAATTTTGTTAATGATTGTTAATTGTGAAAATTTTGGGGCTTTACATGGCAAACCTTGCACATGTCTGGAGAATAAAATCAAAATATATGTTATGCTCAGTCAAACAAGATGATCTTTAGATCAATCTTGCACCTCTCCAAAAGAGGAATCCAAAAAAAATACGATCATCATCATATGATCAGTGGAACATGGAATTTGGACCTAGTTTCCCAAAATTAACACCTCATCTACAGGAAGATGTTTAGACTCCAGGCGGTATCAGGGGGGCTTTCTGGAAGCAGGATCACACATTTCACGATGTGGTATGGCAAAGCAAATTTACCTTGTTGTTGCTCAGGACCGAGATTAGCATTGGATGGGTTGGCATTGGCATCATGGAGATGTCTGAGCAGGATGAGCTTGGCCTTCACATATTTTTCGCCATCAGGACCCAGGAGAGGACTATACAACCCGCACATGATGGGAAGCATGTAATAATCAGAGTGCCGCAATGTCAGCATGGCGGCACACTTCTAAGTCCAGTGGATGATCCGAGCATCACAGTACTTCGCAGCTCCACGACCTTTAGCGAGTCATTGATGGCGTGGGAGACTTCATGAGCATGGCAGGCTGGTCAGCAGGATGATATCAAGGGGAGCTCAATTGAGGGTGCCTTCATCTCCGCAGGGATTGGGTGGTATCCTCAAGAGTTTACTCTTGGAGTGTATGAGGTGGACTGCTTGGTTGGGTGACTTCATGAGGAATGGGACATAGTGCCACATTATCATAATTCCCTACTCAATGATGGTATGCAGAGGGCTTCTAGTACTTATGCTTGGCAGGATAATGAGTGCGGCAAGGGGAGATTCGTGTTAGACAGGATGGCTTGGGATAGTGGTATTGAGGAATTCCTTCATGACAGGACAATGCAGAGTTCAGGGATAATTCAATGGCGTATCTGGGATCCTGGCATATTTTTCAGTGACAATGGGGATCAACAGCTAGATAGGATGCTTGTTCAAGCATTGCCTAAGGACAAGCAATTTTTTGTGGGGGGGGCTGTAATATCTCTGATTTTGATTTTTCATTTAACAGGATTATCGAGTTTGTTAGGGAAGTGCTAAGCATGGCACAATTTTTGTACATGGTACTTGGAGAAATTTTTGGTACATGGGACTTAGGAGAAATCGAAAATCTCAACCTAAGTGGAATGTGGGGGCCACACCTCAAGGAAAAATCGATTTTGTGGAAAGGAGATCAAAATATTTGGATGAGGGACCCACAAGGAAAGGTGAAGTGACATTTATAGATAGAGGGTTGAAGGAAGCATTGAGTACCTTTTGATAATTTGTCATTTTACCAGTTTGGAAAAAGTCGCGAAAAAGTCGCGACTTTTTCAAAAAATCCCGATTTTTTGCCGACGCCGATAAAATCGGCCAACTTTTTCCCAATTTTTTTGAAACTTGAAAAAGTCGCGATTTAATCGTTGTAATCCCGACTTTTTGCCGAGTCGATCGAAAAAGTTGTGATGCCATTGATCGGTGATAATAAAAGGCAGAAATTTCGATTTTTATGAGTTAATTATTTGTCACATTGTTGCGTTTAAGACTATGGAGAGTCCAGGAGAGGGTTTATTTACGATTTGTGTTGGGAGTTGAAGATTCAACCATTGATCAACAGCTCGAGCTTGCAGATTGGGAGGTGCCGGACCGCCGAGGTTTGCTGCTGCCACCAGGTAAGTATTCTTCATTATTTTTTCTCATTTTGTTACATAAATAAATTATAATATATATATTAAATGTTTTGTTAAATTTTAATTTTTAAACGTAACAAAATCCCCTTGTTTAGAAGTCAGCTTGCAGGCTGCAGTAGCTACTAGCTAGTAAGCTACACTGTACAGCCTCCGTTATTAAGTTTAGAACTCGTTTCTAACTTTCTCCAGCTCCTTTCCTTCAACCTACAACCTAAACCAACGTAATAAATAATAAATATTAAAATTTAAAATTAATTTAATTAAATTCATCTTGTAAGTTTGTAACCCAGTCAGGACTCAGAAGTTCTAAAATTCTAAGTTCTAACTTCTTCTTAGAAAATGTCCACAACAGAAGCACAGTATCACTGTTCAAAGTTCAAACCTCAGTGTTATCAGTGATCACCCTTTCTCCTTTCTCCTTTATCACAGAATCTAGAAGCTCAGATCTATTATCAACTTATCATAGTATGCCTTTTCACTATATCACTGTTATAGATCAAAATACAAAATGCACAATGGCATGTAGAAATTTCTTGACTTTCCCACACCGGTTTTCAGTTTCACCTTATTTCTCCTATTAGTTAAATGCCCTTTCCCGTATCCTTACATTACACAGCAGAAAAATAATTTTTTTTGCTGAAAACACAAATTCTGGAAAATTTACAGAATGCTGGAAAATGCAGAAATAAAAATCAGCAGATACAAACAGCCATTCAACACATTATAACACTGATATTTTTGGTCAACATGACCTTGGAAAAACCCCCTACAACTCTTGGGGAAAACCAGTCTGAAAGCTTCTCTTTTATTTTCTGAAAAATGTCTTTTACAGTGAAATAGAAAAAACTCAGAAAAAATTCCAGTAACCAATTTATAGACTTATCTCAATTTCCGTGCTTGCACACCGCCTCGAAAATTGTGCCAAATCAGCAATAACAGAAAACAGAAAATTTACAGCACCTTAGGACAGCATTAAATGTTGTACGGCCACCTCGAGAAGCATGCCGGAACAGCCGTACTTTGCTATACGGACTGTACGGATTTCGTACAACACCCTCTCTCAAAATCCGTGCCAAAAATCAGAGTTGTAGCTGTTGTCCTCTTCCTCGATTTTTGTGCCGAAAATGACAGCCACCATCTTCCTCGAAAAACGTGCCTGATTTTTGTGCCTTGGAGTGCATGCTTGCTGCTATACCCTCTTCCTCGATTTTTGTGCCTCCTCACTTGGAAACACTGCCTCTCCTTTGCTGTACAGATTTTCTGCCTCGGTATGTGTGCCAAAAATGCTGTTGTACCTTTGCTGAAATCTCTTCACTGTTGCCCTCCTTCTTCTCACTGCTCAGAAAAATCTCCAGCTCTCTTTCTCTCCTTCTCCCAATCTGCTCATGAAAGAATGAATGACCTTTTCCTCCTTTCCCTCCTTTAACCTAACCCTAAGTGACTTTTGGGGAATCCCTCAATCCAATGGCTAAAACAGATTTAGATCTAGGGCTGAGATTAAATGCTCATTTAAATCTCACTTTCTATTTTTTAATTCACCCCACTTTAATAAAGACCCACTTAGTCATTTATTTCCAAAGTCACTTTTCCTTTCTAATTTTACATTGACTTTATTAAAGTCACTTTAAAATTAGACTTTAGTAACTTTATCACTTAAAGTCACTTTTATATTAGATTTGACTTTATAACTTTATAAAGTCACTTTAGGAGAAAAATTAAATTCTTTTGGACACTTTTCCCTAGGCCAAAGATCAAAGCCTTAGGGAACCACCTGTCCTCCGGTACCAAATTTCAACACTCCCTCTTACCGAGGAAGGTGTTCCTCACCACACCCATCTTGTCTCTGAAGTAGACATGCTTGCCCCGTGGTAAGGCTTTCGTAAGAATATCTGCAACCTGCTCATCAGTGGGAATATACTCAAGCTTCACAGCTCCTTTCTGAACATAGTCTCTGATGAAGTGATATTTGATCCCGATATGCTTTGACCTGTCATGAAATACTAGATTCTCCGTGAGTTTAATGCAACTCTGATTATCACAGTAAATCACTGAAGGTCTCAACGACTGACCAAATAAGCCAAACAACATCTTGCGAAGCCAGATGGCCTCACAACTAGCTAGACTGGCTGCCATATACTCTGCTTCCGCTGAACTCAATGCTACTGACTGCTGCTTTCGGCTGAACCATGACACCACTACCGAACCCAACCCAAAACAGCACCCTGAAGTGCTCTTCCTATCAGAAGCACAACCTGCCCAATCAGAATCAGTGTAACCTGCCAATCTCACTCCATCCCCCTGCCTGTAGTCCAGACCATAATCCACTGTCCCCTGCAAGTATCGCAAAATGTGTTTTGCAGCCACCGAGTGAACCTTCCTAGGCTCACACATAAACTGACTCATCGTGTTGACTGCAAAACAAATATCTGGTCTAGTGTTGACCAAATACATCAAGGAACCAATCGGCTGTCTGTACAATGTGGGATCCACCAACTCGGAATCCGAAGCATGAAGCTTCTTCCAGTTGGTGATCATCGGTGTCGACATGGGTCTACAATCCTCCATGTGGAATCTGCCAAGGATGTCCACAATATACTTCCCCTGTCCCAGGAAGAAATGCCCCTCCTCCTGCCACACCTCCAAACCAAAAAAGTAATGCATCAAGCCGATGTCCTTCATCTCAAACTCCGCCGCAAGATCTCTCTTGCAGTGCTCTATGAGTCTCTCTGCACCTGTAATGACTAAGTCATCCACATACAGCACCAGAATGAGAGGCTCCTCACCTATCACAATATAGTAAAGGTTCAGATCTGCCTCACTCTTTGTGAAACCCATCTCCTACAAGTATGTATCTATCCTGGAGTACCAAGCTCTGGGAGCTTGCTTCAGGCCATAAAGGGCCTTCTTCAGTCTGCACACATGGGACTCCTTCCCATGCACCTCAAAGCCCTGTGGCTGCTCAATGTACACCTCCTCCTGTATGAAGCCACTGAGAAATGCGGTCTTCACATCCATCCGGTGGATCTTCCAACCCATCTCTGCTGCTATCGATATAATGGAGCGGATCGAAGTATATCGAGCCACGGGAGCGAAGGTCTCCTCATAATCAACTCCCTCTACCTAGGAGAACCCTCGAGCCACAAACCTCGCTTTGAATTTCTCAATGCTGCCATCTGCAACATGCTTTACCTTGTAAAGCCATCTGGAAGTAACCACGGATTTGCCCTCAGGCCTCGGCACCACCTCCCAAACATCATTCTTCATGATAGAAGAATACTCCTCCTGCATGGCCTCTCTCCAGACCTGCTGGCTAGCTACCTCCTCATAGCTAGAAGGCTCAGAGTCAAGGATGTTGGTAGCCATTTCCATATAGCTACAAAACCTCTCAGGTGGTCTGCTCTCTCTGACCGGCCTCTTAGGCCCAGCAACAGATGTGGCCTCTCTCAAGGTGTCCTGAAGCCACTTGGGCTTCCTCTTCCCTGAGCACACTTCTCCCACTAGAGAATGAAACTCCTCCTCATCATCATCAGGAGCTTGAACTCCTGATTGTCTATCTGCCGACCTCCTGCCTGCACCTGAACCTGTAGAAGCTGAGGTACCGTGTGAACTGTCCATCAGTGGACTCCCTAGTGAACTGCTATGTGGACTGCTCTGCATGCTGCCCGAAGCACCACCCCTCTGACTCTGCGAGCCACTGCTCACTGACGGACCAGACATCGTCATAGATGTACCTTTGGATCCTCCTGATCCCTGCCCACTGGATCCCTGTGACTAACTCAGTTGCTGCTGAGGGTCTGGCTGATCTAGATACTCTAACTCCCGTGACCTCCTAAAGGCCCTGTCCTCCTCGAACTTCACATCCCGCCTGACAACAACTCTCCTGTGTGCGGGAATATAAATCCGAAAGGCCTTTGAGGTCTCACTATAGCCCACAAAGATTCTCTGCAGTGGGCTCTAGTTTGGTCCTCTTCTCCATGGGTATGTAGGAGTATGTAATACACCCAAAGATACGAAGATGACCAATATCAGGCTTCTTCCCAGAAAAAGCCTCCTCCGGAGTCATATGCCCCAAGGCACGATGCGGACTCCTGTTCTGCAAATAAACAGCAGTGTTGCAGGCCTCTGCCCACAAAAACAATGGCAACCCCTGATCATGTAACATGGCTTTGGTAGCCCCTCCGATGGATCTGTTCTTCCTCTCTGCAACCCCGTTCTGCTGGGGGTTGTAAGGAACAGTGAACTCCCTCCTAATGCCTGCCTCCACACAATAGTCAACAAACTCTCCAAGGGTGTACTCTCCTCCATTGTCCGACCTCAGGAACTTGATCTTCCGACCTGTCTGTGTCTCCACAAGAGCTCTGAACTCCTGAAACCGCTTGAAGACCTCACTCTTGGTCTTCAAGAAATAAATCCAGGTCCTCCCGGAGTGATCATCAATGAATAAAACATAGTACTCATATCCACTCAAGGAAACATGAGACATCCGACCGCTCACATCGGAATGAATCAAATCAAGTATCCCAGTCGCTCTGCTGTCACTGCTGGGAAAAGGGGATTTGGCAAATTTGCCCATCGCACATCCTCTGCAAGTATCAAAGTGATCAGTACTGAAATCTAGCACACCTGTAGTGATCTCCCGCAAAGTCCTCAAGGCTCCATGATACATGTGCCCCATCCCGCGGTGCCAAATCTCACACACCAAAACCGGCCAGCCTCCATGCCTGCATCTACCGCTCAATGCCAAAAGGGGCTGAAATGCAAACTTGTACACCTTTGCATGGCGTACACCTATCACTCTAGCTGAATCAGCTGGAGTGCCCCTGGGATACATCAGCACCTGTCCTCCCCTGAACAGTACCTCATATCCTCTATCCTCCAAAGTTGAGACGGATATGAGGTTCTTCCTCATCCCTGGCACATAAAGAACATCTGACACCTTCAAGGGAGGTTTGGACTCCCTCTGAAATGTCAGTGTCCCCACACCAACCTTCTAACTCGTCATCACCGAGGCACTACCTCTATATCGGCCACTCTCGAAAAGCCTGAGAAGTACTCACGCGATTGGCCATATGACGTGAAGCCCCACTGTCCACATACCAGATACCCGAAGATGCTCCGCTAGTCGAGGGAAATGCATGCTCCCTCTGAACCTCTATGGCAGGTGATCCTGCACTAGAGGACTCACACGCAATGAATCCAAACTCCCGGTCAAAGCGATTTGTAAAGTCCTCAACCTCTGTTGATGCTACCATGTTCTAGTTCTTCCCCTTCTTCTTCTTCTTCTCCGGACACACAACTGCATAGTGTCCCATCTTCTGACAATTCCAACACTTCAGCTTGGAATAGTCCTTCTATGTGTTACCCTGTTTACCTTTACCTTTGCCTTTTCCCCCACCACTGCTTGTGGAAGCTTGCTTCTTTCCTTTGCCTTTCTTGGCTCCTGCCAACAGTGCTACATCTTCATCCTGCTCAATTGGCTTGGCTGCCCCAAGCTGACCCTTCATGATCTCTGTCTGAATGCAATCATCCCAAAACCTCTCCCATGTGGGAAGGGTCTCACATGCACAAACCCCATCAGCAAAGTTCATCCATGAACTGGGGAGGCCATTCACTGCAATCCGCACCAACTCAGTGGGTGGAATGACCTCTTCAACTGCTGCCAACTCATCTCTCACATTAATAATCTTTGTGAGATATCCAGCTGTACTATCAGTCTTACCCATCTTAATGGTCTTCAGCTTTTCCTTCAGGACCATTTTCCGATTCTCATTGGTACTCTGGTAGAGATTGGACAATGCTGTCCACATCTCATGAGCATTTCTCTTTCCTCTCACATGAGGAATGCAATGGTCTTTGATTCCGTCTAGAATCAGTCTCTTACCCTTGTTGTTCTTTCTATTATATGCTGCCAACTGAACAGCATCAGTAGGCACAACAACAGGGTTCTGTGCGGTATGCACCATGATGTCCTAGACTTCTGCCTTCTCAAAGATACTCTGCATTCTCTCCTTCCAAACGCTGTAATTGGTATGCCCATCCAACCTATCCTCCACCCTCAGTCCCAATGACATCCTGCTGTCCTAAAAACTGAAAAATAGCACTGCTGTAGTAAAGATAAAAAATTCTGTGTGTGAAAAATTAGCTTGCTAGAATTTTCTGAGTGAAAAATCAGCAGACTGTATTTTTCTTCTTGATGTCCCAGACTGCACTTTCAGCACTCAAGCTCTGATACCATGTAGAAATTTCTTGACTTTCCCACCCCGGTTTTCAGTTTCACCTTATTTCTCCTTTTAGTTAAATGCCCTTTCCCATATCCTTACATTCAACAACAAAAAAATAATTTTTTTTTGCTGAAAACACAAATTCTGGAAAATTTACAGAATGTTGGAAAATGCAGAAATAAAAATCAGCAAATACAAACAGCCATTCAACACATTATAACACTGATATTTTTGGTCAACATGACCATGGAAAAACCCCCTACAACTCTTGGGGAAAACCAGTCTAAAAGCCTCTCTTTTATTTTCTAAAAAATGCCTTTTACAATGAAACAGGAAAAACTCAGAAAAAATTCTAGCAACCAATTTACAGACTTATCTCGATTTCCGTGCTTGCACACCGCCTCAGAAATTGTGCCAAATCAGCAATAACAGAAAACAGAAAATTTACAGCACCTTAGGACAATATTAAATGTTGTACGGCCACCTCGGGAAGTGTGTCAGAACAGTCGTACTTTGCTGTACAGACTGTACGGATTTCGTACAACACCTCTCGAAATCCGTGCCAAAAATCAGAGTTGTAGTTGCTGTCCTCTTCCTCGATTTTTGTGCCGGAAATGACAGCCACCCTCTTTCTCGAAAAACATGCCTAATTTTTGTGCCTTGGAGTGCGTGCTTGCTGCTGTACCCTCTTCCTCGATTTCTGTGCCTCCTCACTTGGAAACACTGCCTCTCCTTTGCTGTACAGATTTTCTGCCTCGGTATGTGTGCCAATAAATGTTGCTGTACCTTTGCTGAAATCTCTTCACTGTTGCCCTCCTCCTTCTCACTGCTGAGAGAAATCTCCAGCTCTCTTTCTCTCCTTCTCCCAATCTGCTCATGAAAGAATGAACGACCTTTTCCTCCTTTCCCTCCTTTAACCTAACCCTAAGTGACTTTTGGGGAATCCCTAAATCCAATGGCTGAAACAGATTTAGATTTAGGGCTGAGAGTAAATGCTCATTTAAATCTCACTTTCTATTTTTTAATTCACCCCACTTTAATAAAGACCCACTTAGTCATTTATTTCCACTTAAAATTAGACTTTAGTAACTTTATCACTTAAAGTCACTTTTAAATTATATTTGACTTTATAAAATTATAAAGTCACTTTAAGAAAAAAATTAAATTCTTTTGGACACTTTTCCCTAGGCCAAAGATCAAAGCCTTAGGGAACCACCTGTCCTCCGGTAACCAAATTTCAACATGGCAGTCCCAAAATTTGTGCTAGAAATTAGAATCTAGAGTCTAGCTAGAATCCTAGATTGAATTAAATTTTAAAATTTCAACAGTTCAACTTTCAAGAATCAAAATTCAAATAAAAAAAATTCTAACCCTTGTTTACTATTTAGTGATTTTAATTTATGTGATGGGCAATTTTTAATTTTTTTTTAATTTTTGTTTTGTGCCCAGGTTCAAACATCAAAAAGTTTCAAACAAAATGCGAAGGAATTTGGATCCTTTCTGGCAGTATGGTGAACCTAATCCTGTACCCGAAACTGGAGGTGTCAATAGAATGTATTTGACTTGCAAGTTGTGTGGAAAGCATATGTCAGGGGGTGTCAACAGATTAAAATTCCATATAGGGCAAATTCCAGGGCAAAATATAGAACTTTGCCCAAATCCGTCTCCAGAAATTATCCGACAAGCCATTAAATCGTTGATGGATAAAGAAGATGGCAAAGACACCAGGGCAGTAATGAAAAGGCAACTTGTAGGGAGCTCAAGACTGGGGATAAGTGAGAGTGCTTCTTCTGCTTCAGCATCACCTTCCACTCCCAACCCCTAAGCTTTTTCATCCTTTTTTGTCCCTAGAACCACACCTGGTGCACAACCTGGCATCAAATCAGCAATTAAAAAAAAGGAAAAGGCAGAAGGTGACAGGTTGGTGAGTAGATGTCTTCTATGGAGTGATGTTCCTTTCAACATTGCCAAGACAAACCCATTCTACCAACCTATGTTTGATGTTGTTGCTGTCGTTGGCCTGGGGTACAAAGCCCCTACCTTTGCACAGTTGAGAGGGCCTCTTCTTCAAGAGGAAAAGAATGATTGCACTGCTAGACTGGAGGAGTTTAGGGCATCTTGGGAACACACTGGATGCACAGTCATGTCAGATGGTTGGACTGACCAAAAGGGTAGGACCCTTCTTAACTTCTTGGTTAGTTGTCCCAAGGGGACAATGTTTATGAAATCTGTTGATGCATCTACACACATTAAAGATGCGCGTTTATTATGTGAGTTGTTGGACATCGTCATTCAGGAAATAGTCCCACAAAATGTTGTCCAAGTCATAACGGACAACACTGCAAATTATGTTGCAGTTGGCAGGTTGCTTATGGAGAGGTATCCTACCCTGTTTTGGACACCTTGTGCTGCTCATTGTATTGACTTGATGTTGGAGGATATAGGTAAGATTCCTATGGTGAGGCATATTGTTGAATCATCCAAGAGCATAACAAAATTTATTTACAATCATGCATCTGCGCTTAGCTTGATGAGAAGATTCACCAACAACAAAGAGTTGGTGCGTCCTGCGATAACACGCTTTGCCACTACTTTCATATCTCTTCAATCCCTGTTGAATTCTATGTGGGACGTGAAGAGCATGTTTCTTTCACAGGATTGGCGTGAGTTATCTATTAGCCGCAAACCAGAGGGAGAGGGCATATGCAGACTTGTTTCATATGATCAGGAGTTTTGGGCAGGAGTAGAGGAGGTGTGTGCCATTTCAGAACCTTTGGTAAGGGTTCTTCAGTTGGTTGATGGAGAGAAGCCCGCAATGGACTACTTGTATGAGGCCATGGATAGGGCCAAAGAAGCCATTCATGCTTATTACGCAGATAAGGGAGATGAGGGGTTAGAGAAACAACAGGTCATATGGAGAGCGATTGATGACCGATGGAACAATACCCTCCATCGCCCCATTCATGCTGCAGGTATCTACTTCAACCCCGCATTTTCTTACTCCTGTGGTTTCAGATTTGATGCCGAGGTGATGGATGGATTCTTCACATGTGTTGAGAGGATGGTGGTATCTGAGCAAGAACGTGAAGATATTTCCAAAGAAATGGAAATATATAGGATGGCTGGTGGCACATTTGGTTTTACCATGGCTATTAAGAGTAGGACGACCAAAATGCCAGGTAAGCTTCAATTTGTTTCAACTTTCAACTTTCAACTTTCAAATTTAATAATTCATTGTCTCTTCATAATTTTTGCTTCTCATTTTTATTTTAACTTGTAGATGCTTGGTGGACAAGCTATGGTGGTAGAGTACCCCATCTCCAAAAGCTTGCCATCCGAGTGCTCAGCCAGACATGCAGTTCCTCTAGGTGTGAGCGCAATTGGAGTGTCTTTGACAAAATACATAGCAAAAAGCGCAACAAGTAAAAAAAATTCAAATTAAATTTTTGAAATAATTTGATTATTTTTACTATATAAATTTTCTAAATACTAATTTATAATCTATGACCCTTTTACAGATTGGAAACCCAATGCCTCAATGACATGGTGTATGTCTACTACAATCTTCGATTGTGGATGAGACAAATTCAAAAAACTCCTGATATGGATGCCATTTCATTGGACAATATTAATACCACTGTTGCATGGAGGGTCGAGACTGAGAGGTCGGTCATGGAATCGACCCTTGATTGGTTAGATGTGGATCCAGAGGCACTAGTGCCAGAGGAGGAAGCAGTTGTACAGCAGGAGGAGCCAGTGGTAGAGGAGGAGGAGCAGGGTCAGGAGGCAGAGCAGGAGGAGGATGTGGAGGAGGAGGTGACACCATCTAGGATGGGCAGTAGCAGTGGCAGCGTCAGCGGCAGAGGACAGAGTCCACCTCTTTTTTTTGCTTCTAGAGGACGATTGGGTCCATCTGTATCCCGAGGGGCAGGGCCTTCTTCCTCTAGAGGAAAAGGCAAAGCCATTCCCTATTCCCGTAAAAGGGGCATGGGATCTTCATCTTAGTGACTAATTAGTAATTACTTTATGACATGGAGATGACTCATGATATACATTATTATATTTTTTGTTGATATTTTGACTCGAGACTGAGACTCAAGATTCAGGACTCGATTCACTATTTTGATATGTGATGTAGCACTAGACTTCATATACATATTATATATTAGCTTTCGTTACATGTTTATGCGGAAATGCATTTATTTGATGTTGTGGATACTTTAGATGCTAAAAAAATTGAAAAAATTTGAATAATTTTGTATTTTTTTAATTTTGCCGACTTTTTGCCTACTTTTTCAAAAAACCCCCAACTTTGCCGAGTTTTTCAACTTTTTTACCCTTGCCGATTTAATCCCGACTTCGACTTTTTCCACATTGCATTTTACACATTGTTGCTCAAGCTATTCAGTTGAGTCACAGGAGTGTTCAGCACCGAAGGTTTCCACGGGGAAATCTCACCCTCTTCTTCGATGGACCACGAGTGCCACCCTATGGAAGTAAACTCTACTCATCTTTGGTAGCTGGGAGTGTGAAAATTCCATGTCCTAGATCTGGAATCCTACTGTACCAAACTGAATTAACTTCTCCTACTTGTAAATTACATTAACAAGCTATTTGCAGATTTCTTTTGGAGATACTGAAGCAACCTTCACTTAATTAAATTAATATGTGAAACAAGGAACTGAGCAAAACATAAATATCACACAGGACACCGTTGTTTTTGGTCAAATGTCTGGAAAAACCCAATGCGGGAAAACCGATGCAGCAGATCCGAGGGTTTTACTATTAAGCAACAATTATATTTGAATACAATCTCTAGATGCCTTGTTGGCTATCTAGTACAAAGAATATCACTTGGCAGAAGAAAGACAAATTGTTTGATTACCTCACTTTGCAAGTCCCGGCTAATCCAATAGCTGAACTGGCGAAACCCCAGCACCCTCTACGTTGCCTTTGTGCAGTAATTGCATAGGGCAGCATGGGGACCTTTGATGGACTGTGTCACCTCCTCTGCTGAATCGTTCAGCCCTCAGAAATCTTGATTCCAGCTTTCCCGACTCAGAACTTCGACCTTCCAGCTGAAACTGGGACTTCTATTTGAAATACTACGTTGCCTCTACGTGTGGTCTTCGTGACCCTATGTCACCCTCTCTAGGCTCTACGCTGCTTCCTCTGCATCTCTTTGCTTCTCTGTTGAGTATTCTTGACCCCGGAGAAGATCCTCCGACCAAAACTATCTTTGCCCCTCAACTGCGTGAGAATCTCTGATCAAAGTTTTCCTCTGAGCACTGCTCACTTCAGAAAATTCGATCTCTTGATCTCTTGGTGTATCTTTCCAAATGACCCACAAGTATTCTTAATAGTCTTCTCATTGAGACTTCAACGGCCGAGATTAGATCTCCAATCAACGGCCAAGTTTACATTTTGACTTGATCTGCTTTTTCTAGAAGTTATACCCGCAGTTTAGATTAATACCCATTAATTATTTTAATTTCCTAAGTTTAGACATAGGGTCTCATTAAAAATAATTAATTTATTAAACTAGCTTAGATCCATCTTATCTACGGATCTATCAAGCGCCAAGAGGGATCAAATCTCTTGAGGTGCAAACCTCTTTTTTGAGTGCAAAACTTGAGGAAAGGTTTGCACCTCGAGAGATTTGATCCCTCTCTGCGCTTGATAGATCTATAGTTAAGATGGATCTAGGTTGGTTTCAGTCATGTGCAAACAAGGAAAATCTATCGATAATATGAAGAACATATGATTAATTTTATCAACAATATGTAAATACATCCAATATTAATATAACCATTTTAAATATGTTAAATATGTTTGAGATTTATCGAGTCATTTTAATTTTAAATTTTCTTAGTTACCTCAGTTTGTTGAGATGATAAATATTGTAAAATAACTTTAATGATGAAAAATGATGAAATAAAATTTTTGAATGCAAAGTGATAATGTAATAATATTGAATGATATAAAATGTGAATAATAAGAATGTATTCAATTACAAATAGCCTTCATTATGATCAATCTCAAACTATTTTCTTCTACTATTCTTATTGCCACCCTTGTTAGTTTTGTCATCTTTTCATATCGATTATATGAAAAAGATAGTAGAAATCATAAATCATAAGCCATTTAAATATTTAGCTCGAGCTGTAGTAGTCAACATCATACCTTGTCTCTCTTGCTCTCCAATATTATTAGGTTTAATTACTATAACACAAAAATCGTTCTACATTGTCAATATTTTTTTGTGCTTACACTGAAATCAATGCATCTAATGCCAGAAATCAAATAAGATTAGAAAACATCTACACATAAATCCATGCATCTAATGCAAGTAATCCAATAGGATTAGAAATCAACATCTACACTCAAATCAATGCATCTAGTGCAAGTAAGAAAATAGGATTATAAAGCAACATATACACTAAAATCAATGCATCTAGTGCAAGAAATCAAATTGGATTATAAATCACCATCTACACCGAAATCAATGCATTTAGTGCAAGAAATCAAATAGGATTAGAATCATTTATATTGAAATCAATGCATATACTGTAAGCAATCAAATATAATTATAAATCAACATCTACATTGAAATTAATGCATCTAGTGCAAGAAATCAAATAGGATTAGAAATCACCATCTACACTAAAATCAATGCATTTAGTGCAAGCAATCAAATGGAATTAGAAATCATCTACATCGATATCAATGCATCTAGTACAAGTAATCAAATATCATTAGAAATCAAAATCTACACTAAAATCAATGAATCTAGTGCAAGCAATCAAATAGGACTAGAAATCACTATTCACACTAAAATCAATGCATCTATTGTAAGAAATCTTCTTCCCTCTCTCCCCTCTCCATATATATCTATATGTCCCTCCATCTCTCCTTCTTTGTCTCTTTATCTTACCCCCACAAACACACACTCGCTCTCACTCCATATTTATCAATCTCTTTGTCCCTCCCTCTTTGTCTCCATCTTCACCTTCCATCTATATCTCTATCTCCCTTTGTCTCTCTATCAACCCCAAAACATACACTCTCTTTCTCCAATCTATCTATCTATCACTCTCTCTTCCCCTTCCCTCCCTCTCCCCCGCTTCCCCTTCCCTCCCTCTCCCCCGCTTCTATCTCTCTTACCCCAAAACATACACTCTCTTTCTCCAATCTATCTATCTATCACTCCCTCCTCCTCTCCCTCCCTCTCTCTGTCTCTTCCCCTTCCCTCCCTCTCCCCCACTTCTATCACTCTTCCCTCCTATTATCCTCTCTCGCTCTCTGTCCATCTTCCTTATCACTCCTTCACTCTCTCTCTCCAACTTTTACTCTATATGTCTTTCTTCTTACCTCCCTCTCTCTCCCCCTCCATCTCCATCTCTCTTTCCCTACCTCTCTCCTCTCTCTCTCTCTCTCTCTCTCTCTTCACCTTCTAACTTTGCCACTATGTGTCTCTCTCTCTCGTTCTCTCCCCCATTCTCTCCATATCTTCTTCTTTGTCTCTTTATCTCACCCCCAAACATACACACTCTCTCTCCATATCTCCCTTGTCACTCCCTCTCTCTCTACTTGTCACTCTCTATGTCTTTATTCTTCCCTCCCTCTCTCCTCGTCTCTCTCAAGTCCCCTCTCCTTTCCTTCATCTCTCTCCCTTTCTCTCGTACATCCCTCTCTCTTCCCCCGTCACTCACTATCTCTCTCACTTTCCCCTGCAATCCTCTATATTCCCCCATCACTCTCTTCCTCTCTCTCATCCTTCCTCTCTCTCCCTTTATCGCCTCCCTCCCTCTATCTTCACCCCACTGCTCTCTCTCTCTCTCTCTCTCTCTCTCTCTCTCTGCCCTCAAATTCTCTCTCTTCCCCCATCACTCTATCTATCTCTCCAACTATGCTACTATATCCATCCCTTTCTTCTTCTCTTCCCTTGTCTCCCCCCTTCTCTCCATCACTCCTCCTATGTCTCTTTATCTCACCCCTAAACATACACACTCTCCATCTCTCCCTTGTCACTCCCTCTCTCTCCACTTATCACTCTCTATGTCTTCCTTCTTCTCTCCCCCTCCAACTCCATCTCTCTATCCCTCCCTCTCTCCTCCTCTCATCCTTCCTCTCTCTCCCTTTCTCTCCTACCTCCCTCTCTCTTCCCCCTCTCTCTCTCTCTCTCAACCTTTCTCCTTATCCCTCCCTCTCTCCTTCTCTCTCTTTCTCTCCCACCTCCATCTTTATGTATCCCTCTCCCTCTCTCTCTCTTCATTCCTCCTCTCCCCTCTCCTTCAGTTTATCTCCATCTCTCTATTGTCACTCCCTCTATTTCTCCACCTCTATCATATGTCTTTTTTCTTCCCTCCCATATATATTTAGAGTTTATATATATATATATATATATATAGATATAGATATATATCTTCATTCCTCCTCTCCCCTCTCCTTCAGTTTATCTCCATCTCTCTATTGTCACTCCCTCTATTTCTCCACCTCTATCATATGTCTTTTTTCTTCCCTCCCATATATATTTAGAGTTTATATATATATATATATATATATATATCTTCATTCCTCCTCTCCCCTCTCCTTCAGTTTATCTCCATCTCTCTATTGTCACTCCCTCTATTTCTCCACCTCTATCATATGTCTTTTTTCTTCCCTCCCATATATATTTAGAGTTTATATATATATATATATATATATATATATATATATATATATAATTTAATATTGTATTGATATAAAGTTATTAAATTTAATAAATTTCAATATTAATGTTAGGGTTAATAATGTTTTTTTTGCATGGTATTATTATTAATTTGGTCCATAGGTTTCAAATATAATTAAATGTTGATTTCTACTCCTATTTGATATATTTTTATTTATTTACCTTACCTTTTTATAGCTCTTTTATAAATATGGTATTTTGCCCATTGGCTTCACCTAAAGAAAACTTCTTTTTGAGTTTTTGTAAATATAAAGAGGTTTATGGAGTAAATATAAAAAGAGGTTTTATTTATTTACCATACCTCTAGTTTATTTATATTTTTATTTATTTACCATACCTCCGAACTAAGTATAAAAAGAGGTTTTATTTATTTACCATACCTCTAGTTTATTTATATTTTTATTTATTTACCATCTCTTTGTTGAGTGTTCGTAAAACTCTTCATATTTTAAATTTATATTGTTTAAATTTATTTTTAATTGTTTATTTATATGGTTATGTAAGTTATTTCTGAAGCCGACATTATTTATATTTTATTTAAAAAAAAAAATAGTTTTCTATTTTGGCTTCCGACACACTTACACATCGGGGTCATAATGGGCTGTAGAATGCGCCTCTTGGCGCAATAAAACCATCTCTGGGTGGAATTTCCCAAAACGATTTCTAGGTTATCTGGAATACATGTGTCTAAGCCTCTCTAAAATTAACAATTAGGAGAATAATTTCCAATTGCTGCAATAGGATTTCGGTTTCGGAATTTTCACATAGGAGTTGGGACTAATGAGTGGGGACTTGTGCCGAGATGACAATGGGTACTTGTCCTGCATGTGCCATCTTAGCATCTTGAAGAGACCTTGGCAAGGTTGCTTATTTGGGTGGTAACAATATTGGGGGAAACTAAACATTTACATTGCATGCAATTACAGAGCGAAAGATGCTTCCCCCAAGAAAAATAGAAATAAACTGGTGCACTATAAGATTAATATATGAAACATAATTTTGGATTAACTCGTGCTTTGCATAAATAAATATTTTCACATTACCTTGAAATTCACAAGAATGTGTCCAAAATGTAGTCCGATAAAACAGGTCACAGAAGCCATGATTGAACTGCAGATGAAGGAAAACAATCATGCATCAATCAACTTCACCATGTATTGTAAATTTAATTTTTGGCAAAATAACCAAAACATTGTTCAAATGTTCAACAAGTTTGCGTAAAATCAAATATAAATAATGCCCCTTTCCCTGTAAACATCAAATGTAGCAAAGTACCTTCAACCCATTTTAGTTAGAGGATCAAAGCTGATAGTTAGAAATTTAGTTCACTGACCCATACAGGACCTTATAATCACATAACCCTTAGTCAATTAAGCATGCATCCCATATTGATACTCTAAATATTGTTCATTCATAACAATTATATTTTAGGTGAATGGCGACTAACCTATAACACCAATTGATATTTAACCATTATACTTGAATTTTATAATTAAGTTATTTTCCACTTTAAAAGAGATAAAACAGATCGATAAGTAATATGAAGAAACCAATAAGAGAGTAAATATGTCTTTTACAAACAATGTGAAGAAATGGTGCAACCTTGAAAAAGCTTTTCGGCATAAAATTTAGAAGAGATCAAAGATAGAGCAAATTTATGTTGGTTAGACAAGGAAATAAAAAGTTTGTCCTGATTAAGCAAGTTCAGCCAACAACTTAAATAATGGCATAATAATATGCTTGTAGACCTTAGTTTATTATTACTAATTATCTCTTATGTCAAAACATGATTTGATCTCCACTAGGACTTGAACTATACCACAAAATCGTGATGGCAGAGTTGTAGCTAAGAGATGACCCAACACTCTACATCACACAAGATGAGAAAAACATTTATATAAGTCTGCACAGACCACTAAGAGAGATTTCATGCAATATTATGATAACATTTATGAGCATTCATTCAAAAGGTATACTCCAGTTTTATCTACGAATTACAATGCCAATATGCCAAAAACACAAACACGTATATGAGGAACAACCTAGTATGCCATAATTCTTCTATAAAACTAAAATCATAATCAAAGCTCAAAGAACTTCAAAGTTGTTTAACTTGCAATTGCTTCCAAAATAAGCTAGAACCTTTGACATCAGTATAATTATTTCAAGGAGAAATTTAAAAATGATATTTAGATGTGAACTAACTTGACATCACTTAGAATGGGTTAAAAGCCAAGTTCGAGAGTCTTTTATTTTTTGATAGGACAACCCCTTCTTAATCCAGAGACAGTACTTAATACCAGTCAAATGACTCCATCAACTGCTGACCACATTAGCACAGTTACATTGGAAAGGTGGCTGCACTAACACAGTGACCTGTTTCAGTGGCATTTGAACCTGGCTCTCTCCCAGGTCAAACAGATGATTTAACCACTGGACCATGATCTGCTTGACATCTCATTTTGGGAGTCTAAGCCCATCCATTTCTATTGAAATAGGTTTTTCATTTGCTGGTGTTCTCAAACTGTGATTGCCTAGCCATGTGAGGACCATCTAGTTGAAATACTAAAACTGAATCTAGTAGCATCATAGAATCCCTCTTTAATACAGGAAATTGAAATCCTAAAAGCAATCTTCCACTGTCATATTTCATGTTCTCCATGATCACATAAAACGGTTCACACAGTATGTGATGAATGTAGTTTGGGATAGGAATCCATGATCACAGCATAGCTATGAATGCATAATCCAAAAAATTCTATATATGACACACTTCTATGAGAATAGAGATGTCAAACCTTAGCAGCCCTTCTGGGTCAAAAGGAGCTTGACACCATACAGGTGCATTTGATGGAAGTGGGCCATAATCTGGTGAGTTAACACTGCATTCCTACATCACAGAATTACACAATTAAGATGAGATCCATATGTTGAAGAGCATGTAAAAAGAAAAAGGACCAAAAAACTATCAACAAATTGTGGACCAGGTAGAAATATGCAATATAAATTTTATATTACCTTTGTTCGCGTATACACAGGATGTCGATATAAATGGTTTACACCTAGAACAGAATAATCAATCATACGAACAGCATTACAAGGTGGTCCAAGGCTTCCCCTCAATCCACATTTTACCTAAAAATAAACAAATAAAGTAGTCTGAAACAGTCATTAATTTATTCGAACATAAATGCAAACCAAGAAACCCATAAATGCATACAACTAAATAAAATCATTCTCTTTGTCTTCACAACTATCATCCCACCAACTCGTGATAATCTTAAATATACGTGTGTAGTAGGCAGAGTGAGAGTAGAAACCCCTTAGGTCAAGCTGCTAACCTTTGAGATTCCAAACCAATAAACAATTTTTATCCAAATTCAAGATCATTCTGGCAAATTATCAAGTTTCAGTCCTAAGAATTCTATTGAAACCCAGATTCCCCAACTTACTAAAATTGCAGAAACTCAAACATCGTATTTATGACATTCATTACAATTTATTATCTCATTGACCTGCACTCAAAGACATAAAAAGTTCCAAACCAAGGAAAACCCAACAGGCACTTGAGAAGGTTTTCCATAGCCACAAGAGCAACTATTCCTCTCACATCAGACAGCTCTCCTCTGACACAAGGTGGAAAGCCCTATAAAAGATGTTTACAATATTTTTAGAATTAGTGGGACACTGGATTGTCAAGACCAGTGCATTGACCATGTACATGTCAACAGTCCAAGAAGCAGAGTATACAGCAGTGGAATAAATTTTTTGAGTCGATATTATCATTGTAATCCCAAATTCTGCTTTTGTATTGTAAAAATGATTCTAGCATGAATATTAAGCCATGTAACAACACCTAGGTAAGCCTATGATTCCTCTCAAATGGTTTCACTTTGGGAATTTTTTAACATCACCAAATTATCTGTGTTCGATTTTGACCCAATACAACTTCTTAAGGCACTAGCATCCGAAAAAAACAACTTCGACCTACTCTTCTCTTGGCAGCAGCAACATGCAGCAACTGGCAGTAGAAAAACAATGAGGGACTTCGATCTTCCAATCTAGGGCACGTAAGAGAGAGAGGGAGAGACACCAAATTTCAATTTTCCTTCACTCATTCAGCTTGTCCAAACTCACAATCCTTTTAGCACCTTCCTTGAATTCACACTTTTTCCTATGCAGTAGTAGATATCAAGAGGATGCTCCAAATGAATTCGATCTCCTTGTATATATAGGCTTGAGGTGAGGCCAACTTTACCACTTTAAGGCTGACTTGGTGTGGAGGTTCCATAACTCATTTTTGACTCAATATCAAACCTATTTACATGATTCAAAAGCCCAAGAGGGGTCAATTTTAAATCTGTAATAACTCTATAAACTCAGTGTGAAAAATTCTAAATCTGGATTCCTACTGCAACAAATCTAAATTACTTCTCCTATTATTTTTCATAATTATTTCATTACATTGAAATACCGAAGTAATTACTGAAGCAGTCTACACAAATAATATTGCGGAATGAATCTAAGTGCTGAAACAAACTGAACAAAATACAATGAAAAACATCCACATTTGACACAGTTATTTTTGGACTGTCCCCCGAAAAACCCAACTCGGGAAAACCGGTGCAGCAGATCTGAGGGTTTTATATTATTAAGCAGCAAAATCTTGAGTACAACTAGGGTGCCAATATCTGGCTCACCCTTTAGAGAAATCTAGACAACTAATGAAATTGTGAGATATACCTCACTCTGCAAGTCCCCAGCTGATCTAAACAGCGCTGGTGAAGCCCCTCTCTGCCTCTGCGTGATTTCCTACGCTGGAACTGCGTAAGCCTGCGTGGGCAAGCTTGAGGAACTGCATCACCTTTCTCTGCAACTGATCAAGCTGATCTGAGACTGGATTTTGGCCCTCTTGGCTCAAAAACCCCAGCCTCTAGCTATCTTTGGACTGACTTTGGAAGGCATTGCATCACTTCTGTGTGATTCCCTGCAGAGATTGCGTCACCCCTTTAGAAAACTGCACTGCCTCTCTCTGCGTCACTTCTGCCTCTCTCTGAAATGTACTCCTGGTCCCCCTGACCAGTTACTGCATCTGCCCCTCTCTGGATCTTATCACTGAATCAAAATCACTTAGCAAACCCTGCCTTAGTGATTTGATTCTGACCAAAAGTTGTCTCCTCACACAAACTCGAAAAATGCCAAATGCTCAATGTGCTCAATGTGTTTTCCATAGGCCCCTCACCCTCCTTATATTCTTCTGTTGACCTTTCAACGGCCAAGATTAAAACATAATCAAGGGCTAGGATTAACTTGGAGGTGATCCATGACTTTATCTAGAAGATTCAAACTTAGTCTAAATAATAAACTTAGGGAAACATTAAAAAACGATTAATTAATTTAATTAAACCATCTCTAAGTGGAATTTTCCAAAAACATTTATGGGTTTCATGGAATACATGTGTCTTAGCCTATATACAAAGTTACAAGGCTAGAGCACATTTGATGCTACCATAAATCAACACTCCATCTTAGAGAGGAAAGTGCTCTAGCAAAACAACTCAATGTGTTGCTTTTCTGACTTCTGGAACATCTACTGCGGTGCTATTGATGCAGCTCACCAATACTGCACAAAAATGTTGCATCTGTACTACTGCTGACTCTACATATTGTTCCCAACTTCCACTGTACAACAACTCCCTCTGAATTCTGCAACCATGCTACTGCACTGCGTGAGCATTGCTCTGCACTACATGACCACTACTCTGCACTGCGCTGCACCACTTGTGCACTGCGTTGCGGCTGCTACTTCTGTTGTTGTTGCTCATCTACTGTTGCTGCTACACTGCTGCATTGTTGCTCACTGCAACAGAAAAACATCCAAAATTAGACAAGTAAATCTACAACTGAAAAATAAGACTAACTGCTGCTAACTTCTGCAGTAGCTCTCTGAAAATAATGCATTGTTTCTGCTCTGCACTGCGTCAGCACTGCACTACACTGCGATGCACCAATGTGCACTGCATTGTTGTTGTTCAACTGTTGATGTTGCTGCTCCCTCTCTGCATTGATCTCCGTAGCTTGCATGTGAACCAAGAGTTTGGAAATTCTCAAGGATCCTCCCACTTGTAGATTCTCGATCTACAACTCCAAGTCAGCCTATTTCTCTCCTTTTGGAATATGAGCTAACATAGCACAATCTCCTTCTGCTTCAATCTTGGCAACTTCGGCTTGAGGATCTTGCTTCTCCTCTTTATCCTTTTTCTTAAGAGGACATTGTGTGGCATAATGTCCCATTTCTCCACACCTGAAGCACTTGATCTTAGACAAGAGCATTGTAATATTCCCAATTAGCCTTGCTAATTGGAATATTTCATTTTTGTTTAATTTTTGCCGCTTTAGTTAGAAATAATAAATAAAGTGAGAAATAAGAGGGGTCACCTCACTTTAGTCACCTCACTTTATAAAAAGTGTTTTCCTAGTTGATTAACGTTATAACTTAAAGAGGGGGCCTTGGGGGTCCACACGTATATGAGGGGAGGCCTCACGCTGACCCAAGGGTAACTGCAAGGTGAAGGACGCAGTTAAGGTTTTGGAGGGAGTTTAGCATTATAAAAGGAGGGGTTTCCACTTCATTTGGTCTGCATGATTTTATATTGATATTGAGAGCTAGACTTCTGTCTGCTTCAGCACGCCGGTTGTTTAGTCGGTCTGCAGCACTGTTTAGTGCAACCGAGTGTCTCCAGTCGGAGATCTCACCCTTAGCCTCGGGGGACTTCGAGTGCCTGCCCTGGTAAGGTTATTTCTGGTTTCACCCTTAGCTTCGGGGGACTTCGAGTGCCCGCCCTAGTAAGGTTATTTTCCGAGTAACACCCTTCAGTTTCAGTGGGACTTGGTAGCAACTTCAGCAGGAGAATTGGAGAGGAAGAAGCCTCTTATGGCTGCGCAGATCTGAGAAGAAGAGGACGTTGTTCCAGGAGAAAGAGGGCGCTGATCAGCCTCGGAGAGTGAGGACGCTGCTCCAGGGAGGACGCAGTCCAGATCTGAGCAGGGAAAACGCTGTACCAGGAGGAGGAAGGACGCAGATCAGTCTGGGAGTAAGGACGCTGTTCCAGCAGGAAGAGGAGGACGCAGATCTGGAGGCACATTGATAGATCCAGCCTTGGAGATTGTAGATCTGAGCAGATATTTGCAGATCTGGTTCTGTAGGTGGCAGATCTGGGGAGATAGCATTAGATCCAGCTTGGGAGATTACAGATCTGAGGAGATATTGGCAGATCCAGCCTAGATCTGGAGAGATAACATCGAGATCCAGCCTCGTGTGCTGCGTATCCGAAGAGATATTGTCGATCTAAGATAGATCCGAGGAGAGAGCAACAGGATTCATAGGAGGACGCATCCGGAGGGACAGGACGGCAACTGATTGTAGGGCTTCCGCATCCAAACAGACCGAGCATATAGGACGTCAATCCATCCGGAGGGACCCGATCCGGGCGGAGCAAGGGGGAGCATGGGGAGCAGTGGCTTGAGAAATGCTTTTTGGCCTCGAGAGCCGAGCTTTTCATCCGGAGGGGCTTGCATCCAAAGACTACACTGCCCTCGCCGCGCCAGCGTACGCGCGTTTTCCATCGGTGAGGGTTTGGAGCATTGATATCGCCTATCTTTCACCATCGCCTCATAGTTCCACGCTCCAAATTTTTCTATTGAGTAAAATAGGATTGTCTCTGTTGGGTACCATTATCTGTCCGAGAGGGTCTCTACTTGCCTAGGGCAAGGATAGGTGCACTCATTCTGATTTTCTTGTACTCCTCTTTATGTACTTTCAGATTAATAAAATGGCTCAGCTTTCTGGCATTCTATGTGTACTTGTTCCATGATCTGGTTCCGGCATTGTATTTTCTATATCTGTCTGGCATATTTCTGTGTATTACTGGTTATTTCCCTTTGGGGATATTACAGTGGTATCAGAGCATAATTCTGGCTCAGCCTGTGGTCTATGACATCAGAAAATAGATCATACAGAGCAATAGCAATGGCAATACCAGAAACGCAGTTGGAAAAAGAGCCAAAATAAAAAGGGTCAAATTTTGAAGTTTGGAATTAGAAGAAACGTTTTCTGGGTTTTTCTGGGTTTTGGGCGAGGATCACTTTCCCAAATTCCTAGAATTTTCCGAGTAGTATTCAATGGGAAAATCGGAGGTCAAAATTAAGCAACAGTATGGCTTTGTAGCAGTCGTGCAGTTTCTGAGGAGCCTGTAGACACATAGCAGAAAGAGCTGATGGCAGGTGATGTGGATAAGAGGGATAATCCAGCACCCACGCGTCCTACCATGCCTACCTTCCTGGTAGAGAACGAGGGATCGACAGCACCGAGAGGGTTGAGTCCAGCTCAATGGACAGTCGCTTATACAGAATGGCAGGGCTACGGCCAGGGATTCATGGATAATTTCCCCTTCGAGCGCTATCTCTGGTATCGATGCGGCATCAAACCCCCTGAGCAGCACCAGCACAAAGGGCACGGATACCACCGTGATGACCACCGCACAGCTAGTAGAGATTATGTTCAGCTCCAGCGTGATAGTAGACCTCACGACTTTCACAGAGGGAACAAACCCTCACATGATCAGGGCTTACAGCGCACAGAGGACAGATTCCATCTACCGACATTTGACGGGTCATCCAGGCGCTCAGAAAAAGCTTGGGTGGACAAGTTGGATACCTCTTTCCAGCTTGACCGAGTATCGGAGAGGGAAACCATTAAAGTGGTTACCTCGCACTTGGAGGATGAGGGCACACAGGATTGCAGGGAGCCTGAGGTTACACCTAGTGTGACACATGACTCACCATCATTGGAGACCTCCTTGACCGTGCCGGTTGATATCATAGTGGAGGTAGAGCCTACCTCGGTAGAGCCATCCACTGAGGTGATGACTGGAGCCATGTCCGAGTCTTCGGGTGGTAGCAGCACACAACAGATGGGCGAGGTATCAGGAGATATATCCACTATCGATGAGGCACTAGGAGATACCGAGGTATTGGACGATGATCGCAGACAGCGGTATCATCGGCTTCGGACGGACCTTCGAGTTTTGAGAGAGAAGGCCGCGTCAGTACGGGAGACCATTTTGTTGCAGGACCAGGAGCTGGAGGGTATGAGAGCGACTTGTGCCAAGTCGGCGGCCAAGTTGGTCCTCATTGGGGAACAACTGGATTCCCTAATGGTACAACCCGAGAGCACATTGCAGCATCAGATCATTCCCCTTCAGGTATGCATGGATGGGACTAGCAGTGTTGTTGGGTCATCTCTTCCCGTTGGAGAGAGAGAGGCAGAGCCACCTAGTCAGGTCTCATATGTTGACTTGGATAGTGGTATGAGGCGATCAGAGTTGCACAGGGTACAGCAGCCACGGGTTGAGGTTGGATGGCGAGAGATTTTGAGTTGGTACTCGGTGGAGCAGGCTATGGATGAAGGGGAGGTCTCAAGGAGAGATCTCACCGGAGATGCACTTCGACACACCATGGGGTGCAATGACTTTCTTCCCTTCTCACAAGAGCAGATAGAAGATGGGGGACATCTTCGGATGGATAACATCTCTCATGCTTGTGTTGGACATCCCTTGGGCCATACACATCATGATGGGAGGTTTTTGCCTACCACCTATTTGATTCTTGATAGGGTCTCATTGATCCTTGAGAAGTTTATATTTCAAAATCCCATGAAGTGCAAAATCAGCAATTTGATTTGGGAGGATGGTAGCCCTCATGGGAGGAGTACCAGGATGAGGAGAAGGAGGCATCCACAATGTATTGAGTGGATGTGGTTGATGAGCAAGGAGCTAGGAGGCTATTTGCAGATCTATGACACCAGGCAGCAAGAGGCTTGGCTGCGCTGGTTACTCTTGAAAGAGTTTGGCCATCACTTGGCAAACACTCTTCCTAAGAGTAGGAGGATGGGGAAAAGATGGATGGATACTTGCATCATTGAGCAACATAGAGTATGGATGCATGGTGTTGATGTGTTACTCATATCATTCATTGTGTCTTCATCACATGAGTTGTTTGATGGAGGTATGGAGAGGCAACACAATGTCTTGTTGCTTGGTTTGTTCCTAGGAGAGCAAGGGCAGATTTGCTCTCACACTTTGTATGATGTTGCAGGAAGAGGGGATGGCACTATCTCCTTGGTCTTTGATGATGATGGGGAAGCACTTCCATCTTGGAGGGTATTCCATATTTATTGCAGCATTATTAGAGGAATCTTTGACAAGGAGCATGTCAAAGAACAGAGTCTTGTATTGACAGGAGCTTATTTGCATGAGCTCACAGCGTTGTCACCTTGGAGCAGAACATTATGGATGAAGTGTGCGCAGCAGAGATATGGTGGATCTATAACCCATAGGTCCCAGGATCTCTTCATACTTGTTGCACTTACAAGAAGTAATGATGATAGAGACATCTATGGCATACTCTTCTTGACTTGGGTTTCCAAGCATAAGGAGGATTATCTTCTTGTAGCACATGGTTCAGTCTTCTTCATAGCAGGTCAACACTTTATGAAGGACCCATTCATGGACCCATGTACCATCTTACTTCCAGCATATGGTGAGGGATTTGTTTATACATTCATTGATTTACACACTCTTACCATTCTTATGCAGTGCATTGCTCCACAAGAGGGCAAGCTTGTCACATTGCTCCCTGAGTTGTATTGGGCCAATCTACATGATGGAGGCAGCCATCTCTTTTGTGGCCTTGGGCAAATGTTTTATCATCACATGTATGTTCATTTGCAGCACTATATCATGTATCATATGAAGACATGCATGGGTAACATAAACATTTTGCCTTGGACTCTTATCAAGCAGCAACTTGTAAAACTGCGCGGTACTTGTTGGGGAAGCTGTTGGTACCTCTTTTCATCACATGTAACCTTCAGCGTTTCCTTCAGTTTGCTGCTGATCATGTCTTCATTTGCTGATATATGTCAGATTTGTATGGGAGGCTTGATTATGAGGGAGACACGTGAGCAGGATGTGTCCGTGAGTGGGAAAAATTCTCACAATTTCTGCACTACATGTTCTAATGGGAGCATAGGAGGAGGCATGGCCACCACTACTATGTATGTGTTGTACAGCCATGGGCAAGTGTTTGGACCTATGTTGTTGTCATATTCAGCCATCTACTACCCATTAGTAGGAGTGATGGATCTTGTACATTGCTTGCCATGTGAATTTCTGAGATTGCAGTGGATGAGACTACGCTGTATCCTTGTGAGGGATTGTTTGCATTATGTATCCTCATGCAACACCTTCAGCAAACACCTCATTAGGATGATCCATGAAGCACATGTCCTATTCTTCATGGATGAATTGTTTTGGGCCAGCTTGTTCTTCGTTGTTGGAGGGACCTTCTTTGGAGGATTGTTCTTCACTTTGCCATTGGAGGGCAATGATTTTGCAGCCCAAGATCAGCATACACTCTACACTTGTCATGAGTGGAGAGAAGGACAGCATGGGGTAAGCTATGATGCTTGCCAAGATCAGATTTTCAGCCCACCTTCATTACCGAAGCTTGAGGTGGAAGGAGATTTTCAGGAGTTGCCTTGTCGGGAGGTGGCTCATTTTGTTTGGATGATTGCTTGGGGATGGAGGATCCACATGAGAGAGATGTTCCTCACCTCATGCCTTGAGTGGAGAGAGATGAGAAGCTGGTACACAGTCGATGGGACAACTTACACATTCATAGATGCAGAGCAGCAGCAGTCATGGTCTTTAGTCATAGCCAGAGGCAGTGAGCAGTCCGAGTCATGGGACTTGGGCTATTATTGGCCACAGTGGCGATGGGATCCGGGAGGACTATTGATTGGTTGGTACCATGAGAGGCCAGTTTGGGATCCTGGCATTGAGATATCCCTTCATATCAGGGTGATGCAGGAGACAGAGAGGTTTCAGTGGGACCCAGGCACATTTTGCAGTATTGGCAGGGAGCATCAGCTAGAGAGTAGGCTTGTTCAAGCATTGCTGGAGAACAAGCAATTTTTGCCGGATGAGGATGCCACTTGGGAGAGCGAGCAGACTTTACAGCATCCATCACTTCAGTTGCTTGAGGACAAGCAACGTTTTGCCGGGGGAGACTGTAATATTCCCAATTAGCCTTGCTGATTGGAATATTTCATTTTTGTTTAATTTTGCCGCTTTAGTTAGAAATAATAAATAAAGTGAGAAATAAGAGGGGTCACCTCACTTAAGTCACCTCACTTTATAAAATAAAGTGTTTTCCTAGTTGATTAACGTTATAACTTAAAGAGGGGGCCTTGGGGGTCCACACGTATATGAGGGGAGGCCTCACGCCGACCCAAGGGTAACTGCAAGGTGAAGGACGCAGTTAAGGTTTTGGAGGGAGTTTAGCATTATAAAAGGAGGGGTTCCCACTTCATTTGGTATGCATGATTTGATATTATTATTGAGAGCTAGACTTCTGTCTGCTTCAGCACGCCGGTTGTTTAGTCGGTCTGCAGCACTGTTTAGTGCAACCGAGTGTCTTCGGTCGGAGATCTCACCCTTAGCCTCGGGGGACTTCGAGTGCCTGCCCTGGTAAGGTTATTTCTGGTTTCACCCTTAGCTTCGGGGGACTTCGAGTGCCCACCCTAGTAAGGTTATTTTCTGAGTAACACCCTTCAGTTCAGTGGGAATTGACAGCACTTTCAGGTGGAGATTTGGAGAGGAAGAAGCCCTCTTGTGGCTGCGCAGATCTGAGAAGGAGGGACGCTGTTCCAGGAGGGAGAGGACGTTGATCAGCCTTGGAGAGTGAGGATGCTGTTCCAGGGAGGACGCAGTCCAGATCTGAGCAGGAGGAATGCTGTTCCAGGAGGAGGAAGGACGCAGATCAGTCTAGGAGTGAGGACGCTGTTCCATCAGGAAGAGGAGGACGCAGATCTGGAGGCACATTGATAGATCCAGCCTTGGAGATTGTAGATCTGAGCAGATATTTGCAGATCTGGTTCTGTAGGTTGCAGATCTGGAGAGATAGCATTAGATCCAGCTTGGGAGATTGCAGATCTGAGGAGATATTGGCAGATCCAGCCTAGATCTGAAGAGATAACATCAGATCCAACCTTGGAGGTTGCAGATCTGAAGAGATATTGCCAGATCTAGCATAGATCTGAGGAGAGAGCAGTAGATCTGATATAGGAGGACGCAGATCTGGAGGGACAGGACACAGATCTGGATTGTAGGCTTCAGATCCAGCAGATCTGAGCATATAGGACGCTGATCCATCTGGGAGGACGCTGATCTGATGAGCAGGGTCATGTGAGCAGGGCTTGACAGCGTTTTTGGCCTTGAGGAGCTGAGCTTTTCATCTGGAGGGGTTTGTGATCCAGCACTACATCTGTCTCAGCGCTGTCACTAGTAGAGACAGCGTTTCCATTGGTGAGGGTTTGGAGTATTGATATCAGCTATCTTTCAGTCATCAGCTCATAGTTCCAGCACAGTCCAGCTTCAGTCTTCAGAGCAGCTAGGACGCTGTCCTTGTTGCAGCCATTATTTGTCTGAGAGGGTCTCCACTTGCCTAGGGCAAGGATAGGTGCACTCATTCTGATTTTCTTGTACTCCTCTCTATGTACTTTCAGATTAATAAAATGGCTCAGTTTTCTGGCATTCTATGTGTATTGGTTCCATGATCTGGTTCAACATTGTGTTTTCTATATCTGTCTGGCATATTTCTGTTTATTACTGGTTATTTCCCTTTGGGGATATTGGCGTATATTTCTTCTTCTACCTCAGTTGCCCCTTTGATGCAAGGGTTGTGTTTTCTTCCTCCTCCTTTACTTTCAATCCGCTGCTGCCATCCTCAATATGGATTTTGAGGAGATCTCTCCTCAGCTCTTCTTGCTGCAACGCTACCCACATCACCTCCCAACCTGGGAGTCTTTCTCTGCCCAAAATGCTTTAGACAAAGACCTGATAATCTTCTGAAACTGAGTTCAAAGTAAGCCTTACCAACTCTGAGTCTCTAGGAGCTGACCCCACTGTTGACAACTGGTCTCAGTTTTCCTGAATTCGAGACAGGAAAGAGTCAAAACACTCTCCCTTCTTCATTCTGGTACTACACATCTTCTCTTCCAGGTACATCTTCCGTTGCTCGGAAGATTCTTGGTATAGCGTTTCCAACCCTACCCACATTTCTCTAGCAGTGCCCTTTGCTGCTATGTGAGGTACGATGTGATCCTTCACACCATCTAGGATTAATCGCTTGGCTCTTGCCATATTCTTCTTGAATGCTCTCAGATGTGTTACATCCAAAGGTTTTGCAACTGTGCTTTCAATGAGGGCCTTTAGATCATGCTCATCAAGGAGAAACTCAATCCTTGATTTCCAAATAACATAGTTGGAGGCACCCTCCAATCTATCTTGGTCACGTAGTCCGTTGCTGGCCATCTCCTCAACTGCCGATTTCTTTCTGTAACCCTCTGCTCAGCTAAACTTAGCACTCCTTGTGGAGTAAGTCACTGCTTCTGCTGCTACACGAGATAAACTAAGCTTCTTTGAGTAAGAAACTCTCTGAGATCAAGAAATCCCCAATCTGTGTTTTTCAGAAATTTTCTGACGCTTTATGCACCAGCTCTTACTATTGTGCAGTAACTGTGTCCTTCAGCTACGCTGGTCTGTTACATTGCCTCTTCTGCAACTAAAAAAGCTTACCCCTCTGTCAACTCTCTTAGAGGGAGCCTTTTCTGCACTGGATTGCCCTCCTAGCTTGGACAACGTAATCTCTGGGAGGGTCTATTGTTGCGTAGGAGGGTCTACTGCTGCTTACGCAGATCCCAGTCTCTCCTACGTTGATCTGCTGGTTCACCCTTGTTTCTCCTACACTTCAGCTTGAATAAGCTCTGATACCATGTGAAAAATCCTAAATCTAGATTCCTACTGCAACAAATCTGAATTACTTCTCCTATTATTTTTCGTAATTATTTCATCACATTGAAATACCGAATTAATTACTGAAGCAGTCTACACAAATAATACTGCGGAATGAATCTAAGTGCTGAAACAAACTGAACAAAATACAATGAAAAACATCCACATTTGACACAGTTATTTTTGGACTAAGTCCCCGGAAAAACCCAACTCGGGAAAACCGGTGCAGCAGATCTAAGGGTTTTATATTATTAAGCAGCAGAATCTTGAGTACAACTAGGGTGCCAATATCCGGCTCACCCTTAGAGAAATCTAGACAACTGACGAAATTGTGAGATATACCTCACTCTGCAAGTCCCTGGCTGATCTAAACAGCTCCGGTGAAGCCCATCTCTGCCTCTGCGTGATTTCCTACGCTCGAACTGCGTAAGCCAGCATGGGCAAGCTTGAGGAACTGCATCACCTTTCTCTGCAACTGATCAAGCTGATCTGAGACTGGATTTTGGCTCTCTTGGCTCAGAAACCCTAGCCTCTAGTTATCTTCGAACTGACTCTGGAAGGCACTGCATCACTTCTGCGTGATTCCCTGCAGAAACTGTCACCCCTTCAGAAAACTGTGTTGCCTCTTTTTGCGTCATTTCTGCCTCTCTCTGAAATGTACTCCTGGTCCTTCTGACCAGTTACTGCATCTGCCCCTCTCTAGGTCTGATCACCGAATCAAAATCACTTAGCAAACCCTGCCCTAATGATTCGATTCTGACCAAAAGTTGTCTCACACAAACTCGAAAAATGCCAAATGCTCAATGTGCTCAATGTGTTTTCCATACACCCCTCACCCTCCTTATATTCTTCTGTTGACCCTTCAACAGCCAAGATTAAAACATAATCAAGGGCTAAGATTAACTTAGAGGTGATCCATGACTTTATTTAGAAGATTCACACTTAGTTTAATTAATACCCTTTAATTAATCAGTTTCCCTAAGTCTAAACTTAGGAAAACATTAAAAAACGATTAATTAATTTAATTAAACCATCTTTAAGTGGAACATTCCAAAACCATTTCTGGGTTTCATGGAATACATGTGTCTTAGCCTATATACAAAATTACAAGGCTAGAGCACATCTGATGCTACCATAAATCAACACTCGGAATAAATCCTAGAAGTCCACAATGCGAACTTTGAGCTAAATTAATATGACCCAAGCATGAAACTGCTTTAATAGGTCATTTAATAATAATATAAATTCTTTTCTTTATTCCTTTGACAAGTACATTATATTTTGACTCAAGCACAATTTATGAAGATCGAACCTAGTTACAATCTTCAACACTCCCTCTTAATTAGGGAGGTATTCATAATATACAAGTACAAAGAAGATCTCAACTATGTGAACAATGAAGAATTTTAGGCACCTCAATGCCGTGGACTAGATTCCTAACCAGGGCAATCTATCCATTGGTCTCTCAGCAGTTAAGGCACCACAATCCCATGGATTAGATTCCTAACCAAGGCAATCTATTCAAGTGGGACTAGGATGGATTAAAGCTTTCAGCCTCTATAGGTACCATCGGGTTTACTTACTAACCATCAACCTAGGGAACTAGGTGCACATCCACCCAATGCTACCCTCCCTACCAGATATCAAAACAAAGTGTCAGCCTGATGTCTTTCCAAGCAATGCTTCACTCACAAAGCCTCAACAACAAATCTCTTTCGATCAAACTGATCGGTAAGCATCATGCTTATCAAACCTTCAATAGATTTACCTGTACAAACACAATGCCAATCAATAATACACTTTCAAATATACATCATTAAAAACAAATCTTGGGGGTCTCGATGTTGCTCTTCAACTAATCTCAGTAAGACTATCAGTCTAATCTTTGAGAGAAGATTCATTTTCCTACTTCACATGTAGCAACATATCTTTCAGAATGTATTCTCCAATCAAAAACTATATTATGCCCAGGGAGATTTCTTTTATCCATGCTCCCTCTTAATGTAGGGAGATTAACTTCTTCCTTCGGTATTGGAAAATCCTTTATGGCTTCCATCCTTCTCATCGTGCTTAAGATATTGTCTTTTCTTATGGACATCTTCACTAACTTGAATGATGTACTTGCACAACTTTAGACAACAAGTACAACCAAAATTATAGAAGCATGAAGTTAGTCATAACAAAATCTTTTAGTAGCGGAAGAATTAAACTTTACAAACATAATCAAATAGAGAATATACTTCAATACTTCAACTTTAGCCCAGGTTTTGCTACAAACCCTAAATCACATCAGCAACTCAATCAAGATGACAGAAGATAAGTTCTGTCATATAGCAATCCCTAGAAATAAATGAGAAGAAAGAAAAGTATCTAATAACTTTCATATTTCACATGTTAGATTTCCTACTAGGATTTTATGTAAAACCTAGATTCCATGCATGAGCTTTAACAGCCAAAACAATCATAACATGAATAGCTTCTACCAGGGTTCGATGTAAACCCTAGATTTTCCATCTACAAATTCTCATCAATCACTAGATAGATTCATAGATTCCATGTTGTTATACATACTAGAGAATTTGACTACTTCTAGGGTTTAGTTGTAAAACCCTAGATTTCCCAAACATCATCCTAGAACTTCAAACTTTAACTAGGGCTTAATTCCAAACACTGGGACTTATGACCGTTAGTAATTAGGTCAACACATATCTAGGAAATCATATTTCATATATCAGGCAATATTAATATATTAGACATATATCAACCTAGACTTAGCAGGGTTTTGACAGAATGGATACATACCTAAGGTTTCATCCCTAGGAGCTTATTATAAAGATAAGAGTATTGCTTATAAATCCAACAAAACCCTAAGAATTTAGAATTTTAGTTCATACTATAGCAAACCCTTCTTTATCAACACTTCAAGGGTTCGGTAGAACCATTTCAACCCTAATGATTTAGAGTTTTCATGATCACACCAAGATCCCAAACTTGACATTATCATAATAGCAATTACTTCATCAATAGCCCCTAATTCGGTTTAGGATTTCACACATTAATAGCATACCCTTAGGTTAGGGCTTTCCAAAGAACCTTTTTAGGGCTCTTTTATACAAACAATCAAAGATATAAGGTGGGTAGATTTATCAGATGATGAATCACCCCCAACAAGAATCCTTAAGATTCAGGAGAGTTAGACATGGCAATTGTTAGTAATGTAGAATGGATATGCCAAAGGGAATAACAAAGCTTTATGATCTAAACATACCTTTATTTCTTGACAAACCCTTTTAACTCCAACACTTTGTCTTGTGAGGCCTTCTTTCTTACTCTTTGAGGACTTCTCTCATGATCCTTGAGCATTTAGCAAGTAAATTCATAGACAAGGAAATAAAGGAAGAAAGGTGATTAGTATATAACTAGAACTTTAAATAAGTATATGAAACCAAAATTGAGAGGGAATGACATATCTTGAGGAGTTGTTGTGGGCTCCCTCCAAAGCTTTGAGGGATACCTAAAACTTATAAAACAAGAAAAAGTCTTTTCCAAAAATATGTTAAACCTAAAATATACAAATGAAATATCTAAAGCTAGGATCAAAGGGCTTAGTAGTGTAGTCCCTTATGTCATTTTCTTCGGGTTTCACTCTCTTGGGAGAGGCTTATTCAGCCACATTTGCATGATCTCTTTCTCTTTTCTTATTTCCAGGATTTTCGAGACACTCACTTTTATAGTGACCCATTTTATGACAATAATTGCATTCTATCTTAGACATTTCAACCTTCTTTCTTGGCCCCTTGTTCTTGAAGTTTCCTTTGTGATCAACAATGTAGGCATTTAACACTTCTTCATTGTTGGTTGCTAATGAAATTCTTAACTCTTTTTGACTGCAAGCTATCCATAGTTCCTCAAAAGTCGAAGCTTCTTTCCAGCTATTGAGACCTGAAGCAAAAGCACTCTAGGAAGGTGGCAATCCTAATAAGGCCGTAATCACAAGTTCCTTGTCTGGCACTATTTCATCAATGGCAAGAAGATCATCTCTTGTTCTTGTTATCTTCACAATGAAAGTGGCCACAGTATCTTCCTTACACATCTTGGTGGTCCTTGGTTCATTTTTCAAGCTTGCTACTTTCCCAATGTTCTTGATGGTAAATATTTTTGACAAGGCTTCATACATCTCTTAAGCATGGTCATTGTTAGCTATCTAAGGGACAAGGTTGTTCTTTATGCCTTCAACCATTAGAGTCATGGCCACCAATTCCAATTCCCTGTATTCCACCTTATCTACATCACTAGAGTCTTTTGTAGGCTTCTTTACTTTTCCCTTCACCACATCTAATACTTTGTTCTTTTCAAGGATGACGTCAATCCTCTTCTTCCAAGATTTGTAGTTTGATGCTCCTTCAAGCTTGTTTTCTCCATTAATTGTGTTAGACATTTTCCTTGAAGATAGTGAAACTTCTTTCCTTAAAGAGCTTCCTCTTATGATCCTTTTATGATTCCTTGATCAATTCCTTAAGACTTCCTTTTCCTTCTTTCTTCACCAAAGCTCTGATACCATGTTAGAAAATCAGAAAGGCAGAAAGGTTTTCTTGTTCTTGATATTTTACTTGTGATGTTCCTTACTTCTTATTAGTTTCTTATTATCTTCTTTCTTCTTAGTTCATCAACCAAATATCGAAGTAATAGCACATAGATCAAGGACACCAGATATAGGCTAGCAGTCAGGGAAAAACCCCACTCTAAGGGAAAACCCAGTCAGTAATTCTTCCTTCAATAGTTTTCCTGAGACTCTAAACCTTGAATCACACTTCCTCCACAGCAAGTCAACCTTCTTCTTGATCCTACTTTCGACCTCGCAGAAGCAGCACTCTGCAACACTTCCTTCGTCCTAGAAACTTTGACCTTGCTTCTGAGACTTCGATCTTGGAGAACAGACTTTGATCTTGCTTTAGGGAGTTCGATTTTGACCCAATACAACTTCTTAAGGCACTAGCATCTATCAAAAACAACTTCGACCTATTCTTCTCTTCGCAGCAGCAACTAGCAGCAGCAAAACAATGAGGGACTCCAATCTTCCAATCCAGGGCACATGAGAGAGAGAGACACACCAAAATTTTGATTTTCCTTCACTCCTTCAACTTGCCCAAACTTGCAATCCTTTTGGCTCCTTCATTGACTTCGCACTTTTTCCTATGCAGCAGTAGATATTGAATTTATGTGTGTGAGAGAGGATGCTCCATATGAATTCAATCTCCTTGTATATATAGGCTTGAGGTGAGCTCGAATTTCTTGAGGTGAGGTTGACTTGATCACTTTAAGGTCAACTTGGTGTGGAGGTTCCATAATTCATTTTTGACTCAATATTAAACCTATTTACATGATTCAAAAAAGAGGAGTCAATTTAAATTTGTAATGACTCTATAAACTCAGAATAAATCCTAGAAGTCCACAATGGGGACTTTGACCTAAAATAATATGACCCAAGCATTAAACCCATACTTTAATAAGTCATTTAATGTAATATCCCGAAGGGAAATAAACAGTAATATAAAGCACACAAACAAGGTACACAGCAACTAGAGATAAACCACAAGACAAAATACACAATATGGACAACGCTGAGCCATTTTATTAATACTGAGAAATAAGAAAAGTACAAAGGTGATCAGAATGATGGCACCTCGACTTGCTCAAGGCAAGTGTATAAATACTCTCAGAACAATGTGTGGAATGGTTGCTCCCTCTATCAACTGCGTAATCTCCAAGCTGCTCGAAAATGTTGTCGTGTTGCTGCAACTGCTGGAATCAAATGAGTCTTTGGGGCTGCTCCCCAACTCGGAAAATGCTGAAACTCTGGGAATGGCCTCCTCTCCCAATACCGAGAAAAGCCCAGAGAGCTTTCCAAGAATGGCTGACCTCGGAAAATACCTCCCTTGAGGCACTATGTTATCCCTCAAGGGGAAATGCTGACTCTGAAGGCAACACTGCAAAATATGGTCTCTCCCTTTGCAAAATGTCTCCAATAGGTAAGGGCTGAGCCCTTCCCTAATCCTCCGGTCTGAATCCACCCAAATAACCTCAATCCGGAACCTCCCCCAACTAGAACTGCGTCCTCCCTCTGCAAGACTGCGCTGTCCCTCCAAGAAATGCTCCTCAACGACTGAAGCTCTGATCTCCCCCTACAAAACGTGGTAGGACTCCTCACCCGAGCAAGCACTCGAAGTCTCCCAGGGCTGAGGTTGGGATCTCCGCACAGAGACACCTGGTGTACTAAACAGTACGTGCAGGCTAGCTAAGCAGCAAGCATGCTCAATGTCTAGAGACAATCTCCAAAATGCATAATCATCAATGAGAGAAATGAGGTAGCCTCCCCTCTATTTATCTTTGGTGAGCCTCCCTCTCTCCTTGGCCCCACCATGCTTACGCTGCCTCTCTTTGGCCCATGTTGCCAACTCATCTGTGCTGGCTGGGCCCACGCTGTCTAAGTGTGTCACCCCCCTTCGTTGTCACTTGGCCCCCTTGGCCCCATCTTGACCACAACGTTATGTCTCCTAGGTGGCTTTAGGGAGTGCGTTTTATCCTAAGTGAGTCACATTCTCCTTTTACCCACTTTATTTATATTTTAACTATATAAAGCAAAATTAATCAAAATTAATATTTCCAATTAGCTATCGCTAATTGGGAATATTACAGTCTCCCCTAGAAAAATGTTGCTTGTCCTCAAGCAACTGTAATGATGGATGTTGTAAGATCTGCTCACTCTCCCAAGTGGCATCCTCATCTGGCAAATTCCTCCACCTCACTAGGAACTCCCGGATTGTCCTGCTCCTCAGTTGTCTCTCCCTGGTGTCAATAATGGCCTCCGACTGTAACACCAAGTGCCCCTCATCATCTGTAGGTGGAAGCTCCTCTGTCACCGTCACCTGTTGTCCCAGTGCCTTCTTCAGGCATGATACATGAAAAATATTATGAATCTTGCTGCCCTGGGGTAGCTCCAACTCATACGCAACCTATCCTACTCTGTGTATCACCCTGTATGGACCGTAGAAGCATGGTTTGAGTTTCTCAATCCCCTTCTGCTTCAGCGTGGACTGTCGGTACGGCTGTAAGCGAAGGTAGACCAAATCCCCTACCTCAAAATGCCTCTCTACCCGACCCTTGTCTGCATACAGCTTCTGCTGGTTCTGTGCTGTAGCCATGTTGTCCTTGACAGCTCGGAGGATGTCCTGACTCTCTTGGATCCAATCCTTGGCTCTAGGAGCCTTGCTGGCACTTTAGTCATTAAAATCAGCCGGTTTGAACCGGTAACCGATCAAATCGGCCGGTCAGATCAGCTTCCGGCCACAACCGCCCTTGCAACCCGGTTTTGAGGGGTGTCTCACCTGAATTGGCCGGTTAACCGGACCTAACCAGCCGGTTAGGTATGGAACCGACTGGTTAATGCATAAACCGGTCGGTTCCGTACCTAACCGGCTGGTTAAGTGTCCCTTCCTTGCGCGGACCCACCGATGGCCAGCAACACAGCCTTAGGGCATATGTGGAGGTAAGGGGAGGGTTGTTTCCCTCCAAAAACACCCTCCCCAATCTTTTATAAGCAGGGGCAGCCTCTCCTTTGTCTCACACCAACTCATTTGTTGTTTGTGAGTTTGATTGAGAGCTTGGAGAGTGTTGAGTGTTTGACGGAGCAGTGATCTTGGAGGCTTGGAGTTGGAGTTGGAGCTATCTTGGAGATAGTTTGGAGCTGTCAATAGCGTTGGCATCTTCAAGAGGACGCTAAGGAAGCTAGTTTGCATTGCCAGGTAAGAATTTTCACTTGAAAAATCCATCATTTCATTGTTGTTCATGTATTTATTTTCTCATGTGTTTAGCTATTTTATTGCTCTCAAATCTCTAGTCCTATGCTATCAAATTTTGTATGTTTGAATGTGCATTTTGTTTCGTAAATTTAGCCTTAGTTGTCCATTTATCTTAGCTGCAATTTTTTTTTAAATGGCAGATTTATTTCCAAATTTCAATTATTTCAAGTCAAGATGCCTCCAAAAGCCAAGGACAATGCATAGGCCCATTGTGATGTGGTTGAGGGAAAGATGGTATGCAAACTTTGTCAAAAATGTATTGGAGGTGGGGGTATTCTTAGATTGAAACATCACTTGGCTGGGATAAGAGGCAATGTAACGCCATGTGATGCACCTAAAGCAGTGTTAGGTCCGGTTAGGGAAGAATACCTTGCCAAGCTTGAAAAGTTTGAGGAGACTAAGGCTAGGGAGAAGGCCATCCAAGATGAAATTGCAAGGAAGAGGGAAATAGTAGAAATGCTGAGAGAGAGTGGGTATGAAAATGATGAGTATGATATTCAAGACTCCACTTCTATCCCTTCCACCAATAACCCCTTTCACTATGTTCCTCCTGTTGGCAAAAGATCAAACCCAACAAAGAAACCCAACCTCATGAGTTATCTCTCATCCGCTACTAGTGCTAATCCCACAGCCACTGCCTCCATGTCCCAGCCAACTCCAAGTCGTCAACCCACTTTGGATCAACATTGGAAAAAACAATGCAAAGAAGCTTCTTATCAATACATTGCTAGATGGTGGTATGATTCAGATATCCCATTTAATGCTGCTCGCTCACCTTATTACCAAGCTATGTGGGACTCTATTTTTGTTGCAGGAAAGGGCTTCAAAGGCCCTACTGCACATGACTTAAGGAGAGCTCTTTTGCAACAAGAGATTTGTAATATTGATGAGTATTTGGCTGAATATAAAGAGTCATGGCTCAAAACAGGTTGTTCCATCATGTCAGATGGATGGACTAATGGAAAGAACCGCACTATCATTAACTTCCTTGTTGCTTGCCCTCGAGGAACAATGTTTTTGAGATCAGTTGATGCATCTGATAAGGTGAAGGATGCAACCCTTCTATTTGAGCTTTTGGATGAGATTATTCAGGAAGTGGGAGAGCAGAATGTTGTGTAGGTCATCACAGATAATGCCTCAAACTATATTCTTGCTAGAAAGATGCTTGAGTCCAAGTATAATACCATATTTTGGACTCCATGTGTTGCACATTGCATAGACCTCATGCTTGAGGACATAGGCAAAGTGGAATGGGTGAAAAAAACTGTAGAGCATGGCAAGTGCATTATAAAATACATTTACAACCACTCATGGGTATTGAGCCTAATGAGGAAAAAAACTGGGGGAAAAGAGCTTGTTAGGCCTACATTACGAGATTTGCAACTCACTTTCTCACGTTGCAATGTCTCAATTCTCAACAGAAAAACCTGCAGAAAATGTTTTCTTCTGATGATTGGACTGAATCCCAGTGGGCTCATAGACAAGATGGAAAAGACACCAAAAAGAAAGTCTTTGACATTAATTTTTGGAAAAGGTCTTCAGAGCTGGTAAAAATTACTGAGCCCCTTCTTAAGGTGCTAAGGATGGTGGATGGGGAAAAGATGGCAATGGGATACATTTATGAGGCAACGGATCAGACCAAGGAGCATATACGGGCAGCTTACAGGGACAGGTTAGCTAAATATGGCCGGATATGGGAGATCATTGATAACAGATGGAACAATCAACTCCAACGTCCTATGCATGCAGCTGGGTAGTTTTTGAACCCAAAGTATCATTATAGAGCTCGGCTAGGAGATCAGCAGGATTGTGAGGTCAGATCTGGATTGATTGATTGCTTGGAGCGCATGGTCCCTAACCGTGCATACCTTTTGGAAACACATAAACAACTTGCTCTTTTCAGTATGGCAGCTGGTACCTTTGGAAAGAACTTGGCAAAAATGGCAAGAGATGTGGATCAACCAGGTAAGCAATTCCAATTTGTTTTTATTTTCAAGTTAAATTGTTTGTAAATAAGTAATGAAATGAACTATGTTACTAATGAATGTCTTTTTATTTGCAGCACATTGGCGGGAGTCATTTGGCGGCCAATATCCTCAATTGCAAAAGTTTGCAATTAGAATCCTCAGCCAAACTTGCAATGCTTCAGGTTGTAAGCGCAATTGGTCTATTTTTGAGCGCATACACACAAAGAAGAGAAACCATTTGGAACAGAAACGGTTAAATGATCTTGTGTTTGTGCAATACAACCTTCGCTTGAGGCGAAACCAACTAATGAGCAAAACACCTGATCTAGATCCCATTGTGTTGGATGATATTGATCCAACATCTGAATGGGTGGAGGAGACTGAAGATCCAGTGTTTGAGGCTGATTTTGATTTTGATGCAGCAATAGCGGGGGGTGAATTTGAAGCAGATTTGGTGGCGCCATCAGACGCAGACCCAGGATTGGTAGTTGCATCAAGCAAAAGCAAACAACCAATGGACGACACTAGTCATGCACCTCGAGTAACTCGTGCTTCCATTAGGTCCACTTCTATTGTTATTGGTGGTAGGGGTACTGAGGTTGCAGATGAGCCTGAGGCTGAGGCATCCTCAGACTCTGATCCAGATGATGTCTATGTAGCAATTGATGTTGATCCTATGTCTAGGAGCGGTGATGAATTTGATGATTGATCATCATTCAAGTGTAGTCTTGTATTAGGCCAATGGCCTCATAGCTTGTAGCATTGTTTTTGGACTTTATGGGCCATTTGGAGCCTCATTGTTATGTATTTTTCGATGATATGTATTGCGCTCAGTGCCATTTTGATATATTCACCTTTGCATGGTATATAAATGAGCAAACTTTGCATATTTTATCTCTATTGGCTTGGAATCATGGTTGCAAATCTTAAAAATAGTTTTTTTTATTAAAAAACAATTATTTAATGTATTTTTTTTAAAACCAGTTCATTGAGATCTGACCGCTACTGGTTAGACCGATTCTGGTTCGAAACCCGGTTCATTAGGTCCACTGGTTCGGTCACCGATTCCGATTTTAATAACTATGGCTGGCACCAAACATCATGTCAACAAAAGATAAAGCATGATATCCATACAATGCATAAAATGGAGACATACCGATAGACATGTGATGAGTATTGTTGTAGCAGTACTCCCCTAAGTGCAGCCACTTCAACCAAGCCCGCTGCTGCCCACTGACATAGTTGCGCAAGTAGCCCTCTAGCCACTTGTTCACTATCTCAGTCTGTCCATCTATCTGAGGATGGTAGCTAGTGCTCGGTGTCAACTCGGTGTCCACCAAACAGAAAAGCTCCTGCCAAAATCCGCCCATGAAGCGGTTGTCCCTGTCACTGACGATGGTCTTTGGGAGACCATGTAACCTGAAAATGTCCCGAAAGAATAGCTTCGCCACCTATGCTGCTGTGTAATGTGCGGATATAGCAAAGAAGTGAGCATACTTTGTCAGTCGATCAACGACTACAAATATGCAGTCCTTGCCCTGCACCGTGGGCAACCCTGTGATGAAGTCCATCAAAATGCTTTCCCATTTCCCCTCTGGTATGGGAAGGGGCTGCAATAAACCTACTGGATGGTTCATCTCCCCTTTGTTGCGCTGGCAAACCTCGCACTCCCTGGCATGCTGGAGTACGTCCTCCTTGAGGCCCTTCCAAGAGAACCTCTCCCTGATGGTCCTGTAGGTTTTGGTAAACCCCTGATGGCCTGATAGTGGTGAATCGTGAGAAGCCTGCAGTATCTTCTTTTTGAGTTGAGAACCCTCAGTCAAGAAGATCCTATCCCTGTAATAGATGATCTCATCCATCACCCTGTACCTGTCATCTGTCACCTACCCATCCAAAATCTCACAGGCAAAACGGTCCTTGGAGTACTCCACCAACAATCGAGCCCTCCAATCTGTGTCTAAGCTCATCAGAGACAACGCTGTTGGTCTGCGTGAGAGCGCATCAGCTACCACGTTGTTCTTCCCTTTGACATACTCGATGTCAAAATCGTAAGCCTGGATCCTACTAACCCACTTCTGCTGCCTCTCCTACAACTGCTTCTGCTCTAAGAAAAATCTGAGGCTGTTGTGGTCTGTCCTCACCCTGAACCTGCTGCCCACCAGGTATTGCCGGAATTTGGCCAATGCATGCATGATGGCCAACATCTCCTTGTCGTATATGGCATACAACCGCTCATGGGGTAGGAGCTTTCGGCTCTCAAAAGCTATGAGGTGGCCTCTCTGCATCAAAACCGCGCCTATCCCCTCTCCTGACACATCACACTCCAAAACAAAGGGTTGCGTGAAGTCTGGCAATGCTAACATTGGACATCAGCTCATCACCTCCTTGAGCCTGTCAAAAGCCCTCTGCACGGTATCCGTCCAACCGAATGCCCCCTTTTTGGTCAAATATGTAATGGGTGCAGCAAGTTGGAAAAATCCCTTGACGAACTTCCTGTAGTAGGTGCAGATGCCTACAAATCCTCGAAGTTTCGTCATGTTCTTCGGCTCTGGCCAATACCTGATGGCCCTGATCTTCTCCTCGTGGACCCTCACTCCGTCCACCCCGATGATGTGCCCCAAATAGAGCATCTCTGACAACCCGAACTCGCACTTGGAGAGCTTAGCATAGAACTGCTACTCCTCCAGAATACGCAATACCGCCTCTATGTGCTGGAGATGCTCCTCCCATGTCCTGCTGTATATCAGTATGTCGTCAAAGAATACCAGTACACACTTCCTCAGATGACTGCGGAAGATGTGGTTCATACACGACTGGAAGGTGCCGGGTGCATTGGTTAGCCCAAAGGGCATCACCAGAAACTCGAAATGGCCATAGTGACATCTGAAAGCGGTCTTGGGAATATCCTGCTCCCTCACGCGAATCTGGTGTTACTCGGATCTCAAATCAATCTTCGAGAAGAACTGTGCCCCCACTCAACTCATCCATCAACTCGTCAATCTGAGGGATAGGGTACCTGTTCTTCATCGTTTTCTTGTTCAGGGCCCTGTAGTCAATGCACATCCTCAATGTGTCGTCCTTCTTCTTCACCAGTACTACTGAAGAAGCGAAAGGACTGGTGTTGGCCCGAATGTGTCCAAGAGCCAGCAACTCATGGATAGCTCGCTCAATCTCGTCCTGATAGGCCTTGGGGTGCCTATAGTGTGTAGTGATGACGGCCTGTATTCCCTGCTCCAACTCGATCTTGTGCTCAAATCCCCGATCTGGTGGCTATCCTGGCGATATCTCCCCAAATACCATAGCATACCTGTCAAAGAGGGTCAGCACCTCTGGGTGCATGGCCTGCCCTGTAGATCCTGCCTCTGAAGCACGTAGCTCTACTGCCCACTCTCTATCTCCCTTCCGGAAATCTGCCTCCATCCGGTGAGCTGAGACTATCTAAGGTGGGTACGTATGCATGCCCCGTATCTTCTCGTGCTTCCCTGTCTTCTTATCATCCCACTCCATCTCCAAGGCCTCCCAGTCCATGGTGACCTTGCCTAAAGTAAGCAGCCACTGCACTCCCAATATCACGTTGGTGTCTGAAATGTTCACCACGAAGAAGTGGTCGGTCAGTGTGTAAGTGCCCATCGTCACTGCCAACGCTGGGACGTATCTGGCACACTGCATGGTCTGGTCCCCTGGAACCAACACTGAAAACCCATCAAAACTCTTCGTCAAAATGCCCCTCCGCTCTACCAACTGTGCATCAATGAAGTTGTGGGTTGCCCCACTGTCTACTAGTACTGACACTCACTGCCCTCGCACCATACCTCGGACACGTAGTGTTAAATACTTGGGAACTCCTCGCAAGGCTGCAAGGGCTCCTTCGATACGTGCAAAAGATGCACCCCCTACTCCTGGTGGTGGGGGTGGCAGATGATCCTCCCTCTGCGCTGCATGGCTCCCCCCTGCACCTATGTCGTCGTACACATCCTCTTCTCCACTACTCTCGGAGAAGACCTCAATATAGTGTGCCTTGCCTGCGGCACAACGGTGTCCTGGTGCCCATGGCTCCTGGCAGGTGAAACATAGTCTCTTCCTCCTCACATCCCTCCTGGTCTCATCATCTATTGGTCCTCTATTCTGGTTCTCCTTTGGAGGCAAAACCCTCACGTCCCTCCCCTTGGGCTGGAACGCCATCCTCTGAGGGCAAGGTGCTCTGGTCCAGGGTAAAGCATCCTGTAAATCTCTAGTCCTGCCAACTGCATCATGAAGTGTGGTTGGCCTAGTGGACCGGACTAACCCCCGAAGAGGCTCTGCTAACCCATCGATAAACATGTAGATCATCCATGCTACCGATAAATCTGGCACCATCACTGAGAGTCTCAGGAAATCTGAGATGTATGTGTCTGGACTCCCGGTCTACTTGAGCTTCGTCAGCTCAACAAAGTGCTCCTTTGGATCCCTCCGATCAAACCTCTTTATCAACCTCTAGGTGAACTCGACATAAGTTGTCACTGTCGAGTGCCCGAGTGTAACCATCCCGTGGAACCACCAATCTTCGGCCTCGCCATCTAGATGCAGCACTGCCACCTTGATGGCCTCCATCTCCACCATCTGGTTGAGCTGGAAATATATATCCAGCTTCTCTACCAATGCCTTTGCCAAACTGCTTGACGAACCATCAAAAGTTGGTAACTGAAACCTGCTCATAGTACGATGCATATCTCCGTCCTAAGAATGTCTGTTCCCCTTGTGGTGATGGCGGGGTCTACTGTTCCGCTTGAGCAAGACAAAATCATGAAATGTGAGTGCATCTCTGAACTCTTGTCCATAGGCCTGGTACTCGGCAAAGAAGTCACCCATGTGGGCTGGCTACTACTCCTGCTGTGCTCCCACCCCTGTATCTCCTGCCAGAAAATTGGGCATCATGGAGCGTGGGGGTGTATGGGATGCCACCTGTTGTGCTGCATAGTGCCCCTGCAAATGATGGGATGTACCCGATCCCTCTCCAATATGGAAACCCCTCGGGGTTTCACGCTGTCTAGGCTCTGCTGCCGTGAATCTCTGCCCCATCTCCTCTATCTGCCTTGACAAATCATGTACCGACTTGAGGAGCATTTCCCCAAACTCCTTCGCGGCATCTCTATCATCTGCCATCGGTTCCTCCTGCTCTGCGTCCACTACTGGAGCGCAGTCACCCTCTCCGTAGGTGATTTGCAACCTACGCTCTCGGTCACGGTACTTCCTACCCCTGTAGCAAATGTACGGCTTCTCGTTCGGTGTCATAGACGACTTGCTCCACAGGCTGAGCCAGGTCTATGAGCTTTGATACCACTGTAATATCCCGAAGGGAAATAAACAGTAATATAAAACACACAAACAAGGTACACAACAACTAGAGACAAACCACGAGACAAAATACACAATATGGAGAACGCTGAGCCATTTTATTAATACTGAGAAATAAGAAAAGTACAAAGGTGATCAGAATGATGGCACCTCGACTTGCTCAAGGCAAGTGTAGAAATACTCTCAGAACAATGTGTGGAATGGTTGCTCCCTCTATCAACTGCGTAATCTCCAAGCTGCTGGAAAATGCTGCCGTGCTGCTGCAACTTCTGGAATGAAATAAGTCTTTGGGGCTACTCCCCAACTCGGAAAATGCTGAAACTCTGGGAATGGCCTCCTCTCCCAATACCCAGAAAAGCCCAGAGAGCTTTTCAAGAATGGCTGACCCGGGAAAATACCTCCCTTGAGGCACTACGCTATCCCTCAAGGGGAAACGCTGACCCTGAAGGCAACACTGCAAAATATGGCCTCTCCCTCTGCAAAATGTCTCCAATAGGTAAGGGCTGATCCCTTCCCTAATCCTCCGGTCTGAATCCACCCAAATAACCTCAATCCGAAACCTCCCCCAACTGGAACTGCGTCCTCCCTCTGCAAGACTGCGCTGTCCCTCCAAGGAATGCTCCTCAACAACTGAAGCTCTGATCTCCCCCTGCAAAATGTGGTAGGACTCCTCACCCGAGCAAGCACTCGAATTCTCCCGGGGCTGAGGTTGGGATCTCCGCACAGAGACACCCAGTGTACTGAACAGTACGTGCAGACTAGCTAAACAGCAAGCGTGCTCAATGTCCAGAGACAATCTCCAAAATGCATAATCATCAATGAGAGAAATGAGGTAGCCTCCCCTCTATTTATCTTTGGTGAGCCTCCCTCTCTCTTGGCCCCACCATGCTTATGCTGCCTCTCTTTGGCCCACGCTGCCAACTCATCTGCACTGGCTGGGCCCACGCTGTCTAAGTGTGTCACCCCCCTTCGTTGTCACTTGGCCCCCTTGGCCCCACCTTGACCACAACGTTATGTCTCCTAGGTGACTTTAGGGAGTGTGTTTTATCCTAAGTGAGTCACATTCTCCTTTTACCCACTTTATTTATATTTTAACTATATAAGGCAAAATTAATCAAAATTAATATTTCCAATTAGCTATCGCTAATTGGAAATATTACATTTAATAATAATATAAATTATTTTCTTTATTCTTTTGACAAGTACATTATATTTTGACTCAAGTACAATTTATGAAGACCGAACCTAGTTACAATCTTCAACAGTTGCCTCCAACCCTGGAAGTCCATCCTGACCATGCCGTAAGGGAAACCAAAAAAAGCAACATGACAAATCCGCCCGCACCAAGATTGCTTGCCTTCAAGCAATCCAAACCTGTGGACCAATCTAGTGGCCAAATGCAAATGAGACCCAATGCCCGGATTCCATACAAACCACTGGGTGATGTTATGCCTCTATGTCAACCCACCATGAATAGACCCCTCAATGCCTATATCCCAGACCAATCTCTAACGAAACCTATCATGAACAAATCCTCTTGGATCCCAATGCCACCAAGAAAAAGTATCAATTCTCCATGGCTCTTGTTGTGTTGTAACTTCAACAATGAATGTTGCCCCATCAACCGCGTACCAACTCATCACCTCTCTCCAATCTAACCTCTGGCATAGACCAAGGTCAACCCCACTATGTTGATGTTGTGATGGAATGTTGATGGACGACCAACCTATGTTATGCTGCCAACTGGCCCATGTAGTGTCCCCTATCTCTAAGGGCCCTTGTTGTACCACGCTCCTGACTAAGAATGACACTCCATCAATAAGATACCAACTCATGACCTCTGGCCAATCCATCCTGTGGGAAGGATCAGATGCATGTGCCCCTGTATATGGCATGAATCCACTGTGTTGCACCATGCTCAACTCATGTAGCTTTGCTCAACAAGTCAACCATATATCCCTAGGAATCCCTACCTCTCTCCCTGTAAGTGGGCAACCCGTGCTACACGCCTTGTCTATGTACTCCTAGAGAGGGTTGCTGCCTCGAAATATTGTAGCTTTGCTAACTTCCACTGCATCTACCTGCACCTCATCAATGGGTAGACCCAAAGATGGATGCATCACTATCTCCAAAAGAGCCTCCCTCATCTGACCAGAAACTCAAAGATGGATGTACCACTATCTCCAAAAGAGCCTCCCTAACAAACTTATTCACATCAGAAAAAATTGAAGGGCAATAATAGAGAGCTCTAAGGATTTTGTGGGCAGTAGTTCTCGCAGCATAATGACCACCACAAAACCCTGAATGAAACTCATAAATCAGCTTCTTGGACTCAATTTCATCGACACACCTAAGTACAATGCCCTTTGGATTTTTCCATCCAAGGCCATCCTTCATAAGGCAATACTTAGTTTCTTTTAATCTAAGAGCCCTTCTTTTCTGAGAAACTAAATGGCTAGGACATGTAAGATTTAACACATAATAATTGGTATCCTTGTACCACTCATGCTCTCCTAATATTTGCAGTTCAAGCAAAGATAAATCATTAACACAAATCAAACCAAGAATTTTATCATTATTTTCAGTTAACATTTCAGCCAATCCTAGCATGAGTCCCGAAGCAATCAGTATGAGTTAATATATCGTTAATAGCATAATGTGGGGCAAAAGCAATGATCTTCGAATAACCCACATAAGTCCTAAAATGCTTAAGAGACTTTACCAAGGCATATGCTTGCTTTTCCATGGTAGTATAATTCAATTCAAAATTTTGCAGAGCTCTACTCATGAAAGCAATAGATTGTTCCTAACCTTCCTTATTCTTTTGTAATAAGACACCAGCAATTGCATCCTCTGAAGCAAAAGAAAAAACCATGAAATATTTAGAATAATCAGGGCTAGCGAGAACAGGTGCTTTTGCAATCGCACCCTTGATTTCCTGAAAAGCCTTTTTAACGTCTTCTTTCCATGAGAATTTAGCATCTTTCTTCAGAAGACTTTGAATAGGCTTAGCTATTTCTGCAAAATTTGGAATAAACCTCCTAAGAAAGTTGGTCTTTCCAAGGAAAGACTAAAGGGATTTAAGATTACGAGGGAGAGGAATCTTTTGGATTGCCTAAATGCCAAAAACAGATTTAGCAGGATTCAAGGAGATTCCAAACTCTCTACATCTATCAAAAACTTGCATGAGATGACCTATATGACTAATACCATCCTCAGAAAAAACAATGAGATCATCTTGATAAAATTCAATGATTTTACCAATTAAACCCTTAAAGGCATAATCCATGGCCCTTTGAAAGGTGGCTCCAGCGTTAGTTAACCCAAAAGGCATTCTAATATATTCAAATGTACCCCGTGATGTGGTGAAAGTAGTCTTATGTCGATCTTCTTTCTTAACCCATACTTGATTATATCCAGAAAAATCATCTAGCAATGACATCATACCTGAACCTGTTACTCTTTGCAACATAGTCTCCATGTTGGCCAAAGGGTAATTATCCTTTTTACATGCTAGATTAAGGTTTCTAAAATCAACACAAAGTCTAATCGTTTCATTCTTTTTCCTAACTATCACCAAGTTAGAACACCATGTTGAATGCCTTGTCTGAGCAATAATACCAGCTGAAAGCATCTTTGAAAGCTCGTTTTGCACTAAGGGGGCCAACTTAGGATTAAAGATGTTGTCCAAAATAGGATTGATCAAATTTTGGAGTTAGATGAAACTTGAAGAAAAGCTTTTGATAATATGTGCAAAAATCAATCTAACATTAAGAAAAGGTTTGATAAATCTTCTCGATCTAGATCTTTGCAGGTTGGAGATATGGTCTTACTCTGGGATCGCAGAAATGAGGAACCAGGAAATCACACGCAGTTTGCAGTTTGTGGCTAGGACCTTATATTATCAGAGAGATCGTTGGACCGAATTCATTCCACTTGAGCACATTAGATGGTGAACCACTTGACTTACCTGCAAATGGCCAAATGCTCTGTTGTCCTTCAAAGATGATATCTAATGCCATAAGGCATCCTTTGCATTGTATTTCTAACCCTACACCTTGTCATTTCAGCATTTCATTTATGTCTTTAGATTATATTTGCTTTTCATGTTAGAAGAATTGTTACTGGTTACAGAGCCTCTATTTCATGTATTTAATGTTATATGATGATTTTTGGATGGATGCTACTTATACTATTTTGTGTGTTGCTTGGATGAATATTCTGGATTCTCACATTCTTTCGGTGAAGCAATGTATCCCCAAGTAGAGCCAAATGTTGACCACTCCGTGTCAACGACCCTATAGCAATACACCCCTTTTTTCACAAAAGAGATTTCATCATTCAGATCATCCAGGATTCATCATCAATTTTCAATTTGTTAAAGTTGTAAACCCATTATGCAGGTTTATAATGTAAATGATCTTATTAAGACCATAATGTATGTACCAACCTAGGTAAGCCTATTATTTTGGTGACGATTTCTATCTTAGGAGGTTTTTTCATCTCACTGATTCATCTGTGTTTTTATACACAAATGATCGACAAAGTTTTTCCCTCCAACCTCACCCCAAAGCTAGGGTGGATTTTGTCGTCAAGATATTAGGTGAGTCCTTGTGTTTTTTATCGAGTCTTTGTAAAGGTGATTTGGGAATAATTTTAACTATTTGGCTAAATTATTTTATTACAAATCACTTGGTCTACTAGGTCATATTTAAGTCGCAGAATTGGGTAGATAATTGAGGGTCTATAACGAACGGGTGTTTCCCCTTCATGGGTTAAATGTAATTATCTTATGCAAATACTATTTTAGCCATGGTGCTAAAATATTAGACGATTGGGAAAAAATTATTAATCCCCTCATGTGTCAATTAATTAAATTTTCTGGCAAAAATAAAATAAAAATCTTAAACCAGAAATTTAATTTATTAGAGTCAAAGTTAAGTCTTAGCAAAAATAAATTCTCTAAATTAAAAGAAAATCATGGGTTCTAGAGAAATTAATTTTTGGAGGTCCTCCACCAAGGGAATATCGAAAATTTCAAGAGATTTTGGACCCTTGGGCCTTGGTGGTTAAGTCAAAGTCACTTTTTTGAGGAAATTGACTCAAAATAATTAATTTTGAGTTAATTAAAAATCAATTAAATGGAAAATTCGATTTTCCCTCGACAAATAAATAATTTCGATGGTGATGATTAAAAGATAATCAAATCCTTATGAACGGCCAATATTACTTTGACGAGGATCAAGCCAACTAGCCGTTTGGGGAATTTATCTATAAATTAGATATCATTTGTCACATCAAAGGATCCGATCTTTGAGACGTGTACTTGCTCTTGAAGCTCTCTTGTAAACTTTTCTAGAATAATAATAAAGCAAAATCTTTGGGGTTTACATTGATGGTGGTGTTCCTCTTCTACATCTTATGGTAACATTGTTTTTATGATTCTGCTGATATTTATTTTAAGTTGTTGGTTAATTGGCTTCATGGAACAATCTATTGCATAGGTTATTAGGTTTAAAATAGCATTTTAATTTAAAAGAGTTAGCAAGTATCTCTAATTCTTGAAAAATTGCTGTAAATTTATGTAGATGTTCTATGCTTGATGCAACTTTACTTTCTCTTCAATATTAGACAGCAATCACATAAACAATAAAGTAAAATGCTGATAGAACATACCAGTAGATCGACAAAAGACAAGCCAGAAATATATAAGTGTGTTGGTGTGTTATGGCGGTCAACAGGATGCTTCAACCAGAATGTCACACAACCCTCTAAGACAGCCAAACGGTCAACTCATGTCCTTCCCCTTCGGCTGAAATGCCGATCTCTGGAGAAAAGGAGCTCTAGTCCGGGGTAGTGCATCCTGCAAGTCCCGAATCCTCCCAACTGCATCATGGAGTGTAGTTGGCTTCGTCAATCTGACTAACCCCCGAAGAGGCTCTTCCAATCCATCGATGAACATGTAGATCATCCTGGCTGCGGATAAGTCAAGCACCATCATGGAGAGTCTCAAGAACTCCGAAATGTATGTGTCCGGACTCCCGGTGTGCTTGAGCTTAGTCAGCTCAACAAAGTGCTCCTCTGGATCCCTCCGATCAAATTGCTCTATCAACCTCCGTGTAAACTCGGCATATGCTGTCACCCCTGAGTGTCCCAGCGTAGCCATCCCATGGAACCACCAGTCATGGGCCTCGCCCTCCAAGTGCAGCGTTGCCACCTTGATGGCCTCTGTCTCTGCCATCCGGTTAAGCTGGAAATATATATCCAACTTCTCCACCCAATCCTTTGACGAACACTTGTTCGACCCATCAAATGTTGGTAGATAAAATCTGCCTACCGTGCGCTATACATCCCCATCCTGAGAATGCATGTTTCCCCTGTGATGGTTGCGGGGTCTGTTGTCCCTCTTGAGCTGTACCAAATCATGGAATGTGAGGGCATCTCTAAACTCCTGTCTGTAGGACTGATACTCGACAAATTAATCTCCCATGTGGGCATCGTGGAACGTGGAGGTGTATGTGCTGCCATCTGCTGCGCTGTGAGGTGCTCCTACAAATGATGGGATGTGCCCGATCCCTCTCCGATATGGAAACCCCTTGGGTTTTCACGCTGTCTAGATTCTACAGTGAACCTTTGCCCCATCTCTTCTATCCGCCTCGACAAATCTTGCACTGATTTGAGGAGAACTTCATTGAACTCCTTCACGGCATCTCTTTCCTCCGCCATTGGTTCCTCCTTTTCTGCGTCCACTACCGGAACGCAGTCACCTTCCCCAAAAGTGATCTCTAATCTCCACTCTTGGTCTTTATACTTCCTCCCTCAGTAACAGATGTATGGTTTTCCTGCTGGTGTCATAGACAATCTGCTCCACAGGCTGAGCCAAGTCTATGAGCTCTGATACCACTGTAATATTCCGAATAGAAATAAACAGCAATATAAAGCACATAAACAAAGAACTACAACAACTAAAGAGTCATCACATGAACAAGAGACAATATGGAGAACGTTGAGCCATTTTATTAAATACTGAAAGATGAAATGGGTACAAAGGTGATCAGAATGATGGCACCTTAGCTTGCACTAGGCAAGCCTAGAAATACTCTCAGAATCTATCACTGAATGGTTGCTTGGGAGCGGGAGCGGGATCGCCATTTTCAAAAGCTCCCGGTCCAGAGCGTTTCAGGGAGCATATATATATATATATATATATATATATATATATATATATATATATATATATATATATATATATATATATATATTGATGCATATATGTCAACAAAAGCATGTAGAATGATCAATTAAACATAAAAAACATAAACACATAGATTGAATCATATAACATCAATCATCTAGAAATTATAATCTTCATCAACCACGCCCACAAGTTGGAAGCATACAACATATTGACTCTTGAGTCTCACGAATCATCAATCTGAAGGTTTCAAGCTTTCAAAATTCAATATATAACATTTATCATCATTGATGTATAACATTTATCATCATTGATTTCAAGTTTCAATATCTAACATTTCTCATCATTGATATATATCATAATTCATTTATCATCATTGATTCGTTGATTTCAAAATTCAATATACATTTATCATCATTGATATATAACATTTATCATTATTGATTCATTGATTTCAAATTTCAATATATAACATTTATCATCATTGATATATATCATTTATCATCATTGATTCATTGATTTCAAAATTCGATATATACAATTTATCATCATTGATATATAACATTTATCATCATTCATTCATTGATCACCATATAACTTTCATGAAGCATCACATTCATAATTCATAATGACTTGTAAACTTATAAATGCCAATTTCAAAGTTTCACCTTTCAAATTCAAACTTCCAACTTAAATTGTCATTAAATATATGAAAGAGTCAAGTCTCAACTGTTCAACTGTCAACAGTTATAAAAGATAAAAACTACTAGAAAATAGAAAAGACTAGTAAACAACAAATCTATTTTATCTATTGGCTGGCCCCTAGCAACGCCCACGAGAAATGTCTAATTTGTGCGAGCCACGAGGAAATGATGGTCTTCTAGTACTCTCAGGAGTACCATGTCCACGACCATGACTAGAAGGTGGAGGCTGAATCTGCAAAGGAACAATAGTTGGATATCGAGAACTGGCACTGGCACTGGCAATGGCATCCGCACTGCTACAGGATGGTGGGACTGGCCCTGTGTGTGGCAGTGTTGCTGATGCTTCATCATCATCCCTAAAAAGTTTTGATTCCAATTCTTCCATATGTATCGTGTTGTCCTCCAAATTATCATCCTCTGAGTTGTTGTCCCAGACTCTGTATGATTGATCCTCATATGCCCAATCACAGTAATGGCTCAACAACCTCAAGTTGTAATGCACATAAACCAAGCTTTTAGCTCGATTTTCATTCAGCCTGTTTCTTCTCACATTATGTATGACGCTGTAGGTGCTCCAACACCTTTCTGCAGAAGAAGTATTCACAACCTGTGAGAGAACTTTTTTTGCCAACTTCGGCAAAAGTCCCATGCCGCCATATGCTTCCCACCATGTGAGAGCATCAAATCTGTCTCTGTCTTCCATTGCATGGAAAGAACCAAAGTTAGCAGTGCAACTGAAGTATTTGCCTATTTCAAGGCGCAATCTAGCACACTCCTCCCTGTCGAGTACCAACCTGTCTAATGCCTTCATGTACCCCTCTTGTACCTCTAGATCTGTGTGAGGTTTGATCCTAACCCCACCTCCAGGTGCAGGTTGGCCCAACCAAGATGGAGAGTAGTATTTTGGCATAAGGATATATGCCAAGGCATGTAGTGGAACATTGAGTTTATTCCACCGTGCACACACACAATCGTGAATCATTGCATACAAGTTGGGATCATTATCCTTAACAACATCTTTTATTTGGCCCAACATGCTATCCATCTGCTCATAAACCTCCCCAATCACTGGTTTATCTGTATCTGAAAAACGAATCATGTGATAAATGGGCTTGGTGAAATTCAAAATTTCCCTCACACATGCCCAAAACAAAGGGTCAAGGGCGGTCTCCTCCACATGTTCAAAACCTTGCTTGTCAACTATTGTCGCTGCCCTGTCCTTTAATACCTGCCAGTGTGGACTTGATACCATTGCAGCCAATGACTCTCTTACCTTCAAAAGGCGCTTGAAGGTGAGGTAATAGCTAGCAAATCTAGTCTTTGTCTTCAACAACTCCAATTTGGAGTGAGTACGGAAAAGCCCATGGGTATTGCTATGATTTGTAATAAATTTTATCATTTTTTTACCTCTCTTGTAAAAATCACCAAGCCATTTGAATTGAGGTTGTTTGTTTTTAATGATATCATGCATCAAAGGGTTCATTGTGTGAACCAAACACCCAGACCAAAATATGTTGGGGTATTAATCCTCAATAATTGCTCCTGCTGCCTTACAGTTAGCAGCATTATCAGTGATGACTTGTATGACATTGTATGGCCCAGTCTTTTCAATTATTTCAAGTAATGGTTCTGCAATGTTAATGCCGGTCTTGAATTTGTCTGAATAATCATATGCTGACAGGAAGATTGCACCACTAATCGACACAGCCAAAACACTTATCAATGGCTTTCCTTTTACATTGGTCCATCCATCAGAGACAATGGACACCCCATGATCATTCCACGAATTTGTCATTCTAGCCAAAGAATGGTTTATTTTAGCTTTTTCATGATCAAGACCCACGGTTCTGGCCTTGTCATACCCACGGTTCCTGTATTCTTTGGGAGCATCATTAATGGCAGAAACCATTTCATGCCAATAAGGTGAGCGAAGAACATTGAATGGCACCCCACATGCATATAGAAACCGGAATTTTTTTGAATCCACATCATTCCTACACCCTTCGTCAAGGAAATCGGATATGGTTCTACGCCTTAATCCAGGTGTGCCACTGCCTCCATAACCACTGCCATAGGTGGAAGTTGATGGACTTCTTTGTCCATGATGTGATGCACCTGATGGTGTATAAGAATCAACGAAACCCCTAGATCTTTTAGATCTCTGTAGGGCAACCTCCTCTTCCTTTCTATATTTCTCTCTCTGTGTTGCTGGCACACTAACACAAATTTTGATTCCTAGATTTTTGTCTCCATCCCCTGGCATTTTCCCACAAAGGTGCCTTCTCGCACGAGTGTATGAACCATGGTATTCTTTATTGCAATGGGGGCAAAGAAATTTAGTGGTTCCACCACCTTTCCCTCCTCCTTGCCTCTGAACATATTTCCACAAAGGTGTCTGAGTTTGGTCTTGTCTAGTTGGGGTATCTGTGGCCTCATGTTCTCCACTCCCCCCTTCCTCCTCAGCATAATCCTCCTCCTCTTCAGGATTTTCATCAAATTCACCATAACCCACTTCTTCATCCTCCTCTTCTCTAATCTGCCTCTTTTTTCTACTCTCCAACACCATTATTACAAAGAAAGGAACCAGCATGATGAAAATCCCTAGCCATATAGCCATGATGTTTCAAGTTTCAAGTTTCTAGCCTGCAAAAAAAATGGAGAAATGCCAAATGGGAATAGGAAATGCAACATAGGAAAAAAACAATTCAATTTTTAAGTTTTCAACACAATAAAATGCAACATTCAAAAGAAAAAAAAAATCAAGTATTCATTTTTGAACAACTTAAAAATTCATCCTAGAAAATACAAAACTAGATTAGAAGACCTACCTCTTTCTTGCAATCCTCCTCTTGCTCTCTTGTAGCTTGCTCCTTGCTCTCTCCTTCGCACTTCCGCAGCTCCGCTCTCCAACTCTTGCTCAAAGCTCTCCTTCTCTCCAACTCTTGCTCCAAGCTCCTCTTGCCCTCACTCACTCAACTAAAACAATAAAACAAAATGAGGGGAGGGTGGGCTTTTGTTTACCCAACAATCCTCCCTCCCTCTCCAAAAAAAAAGAATTTTTTGAAGATTTTTTTTCACACCGCCGAGGAGCGTTTTTTTTGTTTCCGGCATTTAAAAAATGCTCCCGGAGCATTTTTTTAATGTCGGAAGCGCTCAAGGAGCGTTCGCTCCCCAGAGCTCCTTGAAACGCTCCCGAAAAGGCAGGGAGCGTTTTTACAGGCTCGGAAGCGCGCTCCCAAAAACGCTCCCCTCAAGAAGCATTTTCGGGAGCGCGTTTCCGAGCGCCCCCAAAACGCTCCCGAACGGAGCGCGTTTCGGGAGCGGGAACGGGGGCGAGGGGGGGGGGGTGAAGCTTCCCTGCAACCTTGGGTTTCTCCCTCAATGACTGCGTAATCTCCAAATCTGTTGGTGTTGTTGTTGTGCTGCTGCTACTGTGGGAATGAAGTGACTATTTGGGGCTCCTCCCCACCTCAGAAAATTGTGAAACTTTGGGAATGGCCTCTCCACCCAATACCTAGAAAAGCCCGGAGAGCTTTCCGGAAATGGCTGACCTCCGAAAATGACCTCCCTTGAGGCACCACGTTGTTCCAATGATAAACGTTGGCCCTGAATAATCTGCTGCAAACTACGGCCTCAAACTTTACCAAAATGATGGAATAGGGAAGCGCTGACCCCTTTCCAACTCTCCCGGGCTGAATCCCCTGATAGACGCTCAATCCGGAATCACCTCCTCTAAAGACTACGTCCTCCCTCTCACTGACTGCGCTGTCTCTGCAAGTGAATGCTCCCAACTGTGGATGTTGCAACTCTCTCCGGCAAAACAAGGATAGAACTCCTCACTCGAGCAGGCACTCGAAGTCCCCCGGGGTTGAGGTTGGGATCTCCGCACGGAGACACCCGGTATGCTGAACAATACGTGCAGACTTTGCTAAACAGCAAAAGCGTGCTCAATGTCAAGAGACAAATAACATAGATGCATAATCGAATAATGAAAATGAGGAGCCTCTCTCCCTTTTTATGCTTGGAGAGCCTTGCTTTCACCTAGGCCCCACCACCAACTGCGCTGCCTCCTTGAGGCACGTTGTCCCTCTAGCTCAGCGCTGACTTGGGCCCACGCTACCCATGCTAACATCTCCTCCACGCTGCCACTTCGTCCTCTAGGCCCCACGCTGCCAAGTAATCATGTCTCCAAGTGACTTTAGGAAATGTTTTTATCCTAAGTGTGACTTAAGTGTCCCTCTTCACCCACTTTATTTCTAACTTAACTTTATTAAAGTGAAATAGTCAAAAATTAATATTTCCAATTAGCTATTGCTAAATGGGAATATTACACTTTCACGGAATGTCCCCCTTAGGGCCATATGTCCCTCGGCATCCTGGAGAGTGTCCCTGAGCCATGATGGTCTCTTCCCCAGGGAAGGAGCTGGATCAATCGGGTCCATCGATCCTTCAACATCGGTCATCGTCTCATCCTTCGGTTCTTCTTGATTTCCAGGCCTTGCTCATGATCTTCCTCAGATCTCGAAAGATTGACTACTTTCCTCAGGGAAGCATCTTCGTCAAAGGTGACAACGTGGCATATCTCCACTTCCCTTTGACTAGGCACATAGACTTTATAGGCCTTCGAAGTTTCGTTGTAGCCCACAAACATTCCCTTCTTCCCAGAAGCACTTGCTCCTCTTCTCTTTCGGCACATGAAAATAAACAGGACATCCAAAAACTCTAAGATGTGAGACGTTAGGATTCTTACCAGTGAAAACCTCTTCGGGATTTTTGGAGTCCAAAGAGTAATGCAGGCATCGGTTTTGTATGTACACAGCAGTGTTCACAGCTTCTCCCAACAGAAACTTCGGTAGACCCTGGTCACATAGCATGGCATGGGCAGCTTCCACAATGGTCCTGTTCTTTCATTCAGCAATGCCATTCTGCTCAGGAGTGTAGACAATTGTGGGCTCCCTCTTAATGCCAGCTTCTTTGCAAAATTTCTTGAACTCATTCATCTCATATTCAGTGCCATTATCGGTCTTAATATCTTGATCTTCTTCCCTGTCAGATTTTCCACCAAGGCTTTAAAGGTACAGAACCACATGAAAGCCTCATCCTTCTTCTTCAAGAAGTATATTCAGGTTTTGGGAGAGAAGACATCTATGAATGTCATATAATAAGAACATCCTCCCAAGGATGTCACAGGCAGCATCCCAAACAGATCAGAATGTATCAATTGCAAGACATCAGATGTCTTTGTGACACTTGAGGGAAAAGGTCCCCTTGTATGCTTTCTTTTGACACAACCCTGACATACACCTTCATGATTATTTGAAAACTCGGGCATCCCCGTTACCACCTTCCTTGCTTCAGGAAGGGCCTTGTAGTGAAGGTGTCCAAACCTTCAGTGCCATAGCTCAGTTTGTTGAATAGGATCACACATCATCACTCCCAGTGGACTTCCTCCAACCTGGTAGAGTGTATCAACTCTAAACCCAATCGTGATAGCTTCCTTGAAGCTCTTCTTCCAGATGCGCACCTTCCCATCATTGAATGCCACATTGAAACCTTTGTCTTCCATGGCCGATATAGACACAAGGTTCTTCTTCAAATTAGGTACATAGAGTACATCCTGTAAGCAGAGGACTTGACCTTGAGACAAGTGGAGGGTCACAGTCCCTGTCCCTTTCACGGGATATGTGGTATTATCTCCAAGGATAATTTCCAAATTAGTATCCTTCTCAACCATATCAGATACTACTTCCTTGAACCTAGTGATGTGCCTTGAGGCACCACTATTTATCAACCAGACATCCATAGTGTCGAGTGGAGATGCAGCAGAGAGGGCAGATACAAGAATGAATTCATTTCTTTTATCAACAACATTTGATTCCTCATACCTAGAGTTTCTCGACCTTTTGATAGGTTCACCATTTCCACTAGAGGGAGCTTTCCTCTTTCCCTTGAACCTGTTGTTCCTTTGATTGCCATTCCTCCGATTGTTGTTGTTGTCATCATCATCGGGAGAATCCTTCTTGAAAGGGCATTCTCTAGCATAGTGACCAGACCTATGATCAGTGTAACACTTGCCCTTCTTTCCTTGGGCCCCTGCTCTTCCTTTGTTCTTTGGACCAACAAAGTTCGTTTTTCTAGAATGAGCAGCGTAGGCAGCATTTCCTTTATTTTCATATTCCTTCATTCTTGTCTCTTCTTGTACGCATCTCGATAGTACTTCGTCAAAGTCAAGTATCACATTGTTATTGAGAATGGTAGTGTTGAACACATGCCATTCAGATGAGAGCCCTCCAAGTGCGGTAAGTACCATCTCTAGATCAGCTATTGTATCCCCAATAGCCAGCAGATTGTTCCTAATCTTAGTCAGCTTCAGAAAATATGATTGAACAGACTCATCCCTGCCTTTCTTCAGATTCTTCAATTGATTCTTGAAGAATAGGACTTGATTCGCATTGTTGGCCTTGAACATGTGGACGAACTTATCATACATCTCTTTGGATGTGCCCAGCTCTGAGATGTAGGCAACCAGACTCTTGTGAATTGGGTCCCTGATCATCAGCTTTGCTTTGATCTCCCCATTCTTATACTTTGTTTTGGAAGCAGCAATAGCAGTGGATGGAGGCTCTTGGATTTTACCCAGCACATAGTCCATGACCAAGGTTACTTGGGAGCGGGAGCGCCATTTTCAAAAGCTCCCAGTCCGGAACGTTTCGGAGAGCATTTTTTTAACTATATATATATTTTTTAGATTTTTTATATTTTGATGCATATATGTCAACAAAAGTATGTAGAATGATGAATTAGACATAAAAAACATAAAAATATAGATTGAATCATATAACATCAATCATCTAGAAGTTATAATCTTCATCAACCACGCCCACAAGTTGGAAACATACAACATATTGACTCTTGAGTCTCGTGAATCATCAATCTGAAGATTTCAAGCTTTCAAAATTCAATATATAACATTTATCATCATTGATTTCAAATTTCAATATATAACATTTATCATCATTGATATATATCATAATTTATTTATCATCATTGATTCATTGATTTCAAAATTCAATATATAACATTTCTCATCATTGATATATAACATTTATCATCATTGATTCATTGATTTCAAATTTCAATATATAACATTTATCATCATTGATATATATCATTTATCATCATTGATTCATTGATTTCAAAATTCAATATATAACATTTATCATCAATGATTCATTGATCACCATATAACTTTCATGAAGCATCATATTCATAATTCATAATGACTTATAAACTTATAAATGCCAACTTCAAAGTTTCACCTTTCAAATTCAAACTTCAAACTTAAATTGTCATTAAATATGAAAGAGTCAAGTTTCAACTGTTCAACAATTATAAAAGATAAAAACTACTAGAAAATAGAAAAGACTAGTAAACAACAAATCTATTTTATCTATTGGCTGGCCCCTTCCCACGCCCACGAGAAATGTCTAATTTGTGAGAACCACGAGGCAATGGTGGTCTTCTAGTACTCTCAGGAGTACCACGTCCACGACCATGACTAGAAGGCGGAGGGCAACATGAGGATTTAGGTGGAGGCTGAATCTGCAAAGGAACAATAGTTGGATATCGAGCACTGGCACTGGCACCCGCACTGCTACTGGATGGTGGGACTGGCCTTGTGTGTGGTGGTGGCATGGCTGCTGATGCTTCATCATCATCCCTCAAAAGTTCTGCTTCCAATTCTTCCATATGTACAGTGCCGTCCTCCAGATTATCATCCTCTGGGTTGTTGTCCCAGACTCTATATGATTGATCCTCATTTGCCCGATCACAGTAATGACTCAACAACCTCAAGTTGTAATGCACATAAACCAAGCTTTCAGCTCGATTTTCATTCAGCCTGTTTCTTCTCACATTATGTATGAAGCTGTAGGTGCTCCAACACCTCTCTGCAGAAGAAGTATTCACAACTTGTGAGAGAACTTTTTTTGCCAACTTTGGCAAAAGTCCCATGCCGCCATATGCTTCCCACCATGTGAGAGCATCAAATCTATCTTTGTCTTCCATTGCATGGAAAGAACCAAAGTTACCAGTGCAACTGAAGTATCGGCCTAATTCAAGGCGCAATGCAGCACACTCCTCCCTATCGGGGACCAACTTGTCTAATGCCTTCATGTATCCCTGTTGTACCTCTGGATCTGTGTGAGGTTTGATCCTAACCCCACCTCCAAGTGCAGGTTGGCCCAACCAAGATGGAGAGTAGTATTTTGGCATAAGGATATATGCCAAGGCATGTAGTGGAACATTGAGTTTATTCCACCGTGCACACACACAGTCATGAATCATTGCATACAAGTTGGGATCATTATCCTTAACAACATCTTTTATTTCGCCCAACATGCTATCCATCTGCTCATAAACCTCCCCAATCACTGGTTTATCTGTATCTGCAAACCAAATCATGTGATAAATGGGCTTGGTGAAATTCAAAATTTCCCTCACACGTGCCCAAAACAAAGGGTCAAGGGCGGTCTCCTCCACATGTTCGAAACCTTGCCTGTCAACTATTGTCACGCCTCTATCCTTTGCACACGCTGTGGCTTACACTGGGTGTACTCAATGACTCTCTTACCTTCAAAAGGCCCCTGAAGGTGAGGTAATAGCTAGCAAATCTAGTCTTTGCTATCTTCAACAACTTCAATTTGGAGTGAGTACGGAAAAGCCCATGGGTATTGCTATGATTTGTAATAAATTTTATCAATTTTTTACCTCTCTTGTACAAATCACCAAGCCATTTGAATTGAGGTAGTTTGTTTTTAATGATATCATGCATCCAAAGGTTCATTGTGTGAACCAAACACCCAGACCAAAATATGTTGTGGTATTTATCCTCAATAATTGCTCCTTCTGCCTTACAGTTAGCAGCATTATCAGTGATGACTTGGATTACATTGTATGGCCCAGTATTTTCAATTATTTCAGGTAATGGTTCTACAATGTTAATGCCGGTCTTGACTTTGTCTGAATAATCATATGCTGAAAGGAATATGACACCACTAATCGACATAGCCAGAACACTTATCAATGGCTTTCCTTTTACATTGGTCCATCCATCAGATACAATGGCCACCCCATGCTCATTTCAAGAATTTGTCATTCTAGCCAAAGAATTGTTTATTTTAGCTCTTTCATGATCAAGTCCCACAGTTTTGGCCTTGTCATACCCAGGGCTCCTGTATCCTTTGGGGGCATCATTAATGGCAGAAACCATTTCATGCCAATAAGGTGAGCGAAGAACATTGAATGGCACCCCACATGCATATAGAAACCGGAAAATTTTTGAATCCACATCATTCCTACACCCTTCGTCAAGGAAATCGAATATGGTTCTACGCCTTAAGGAGATGTTTGGTCCAGGTGTGCCTCCATATCCACTGCCATGGGTGGAAGTTGATGGAATTCTTTGTCCATGATGTGATGGACTTGATGGTGTATAAGAATCAATGAAACCCCTAGATCTTTTAGATCTCTGTAGGGCAGCCTCCTCTTCCTTTCTATATTTCTCTCTCTCTGTTGCTGGCACACTAACACAAATTTTGATTCCTAGATTTTTGTCTCCATCCCCTGGCATTTTCCCACAAAGGTGCCTTCTCACACGGGTGTATGAACCATGGTATTCTTTATTGCAATGGGGGCAAAGAAATTTAGTGGTTCCACCACCTTTCCCTCCTTCCTGCCTCTGAACATATTTCCACAAAGGTGTTTGACTTTGGTCTTGTCTAGTTGGGGTATCTGTGGCCTCATGTTCTTCACTCTCCCCTTCCTCCTCAGCATACTCCTCCTCCTCTTCAGGATTTTCATCAAATCCACTATAGCCCACTTCTTCATCCTCCTCTTCTCTAATGGGCCTCTTTCTTCTACTCTCCAACACCATTATTACAAAGAAAGGAACCAACATGAAGAAAATCCCTAGCCATATAGCCATGATGTTTCAAGTTTCAAGTTTCAAGTTTCTAGCCTGCAAAAAAAAATGAAGGAATGCCAAATGGGAATGGGAAATGCAACATAGGAAAAAAACAATGCAATTTTTCACTTTTCAACACACTAGAATGCAACATTGAGAAAAAAAATCAAATTTTCATTTTTGAACAATTTAAAAACAATTTCTAGAAAATAAAAAACTAGATTAGAAGACCTACCTCTTTCTTGCAATCCTCCTCTTGCTTGCAAACTTGCTCTCTCCTTGGCACTTCCGCTCTCCAACTCTCCAAATTGCTCTGCTTCTCTTGCTCTCCAAATCGCTCTCCTCTTGCTCCTCTTTGCTCTCTCACTCTCAACTAAAACAATGAAAACAAAATGAGGGGGGTGGGCTTTTTATTTACCCAACCCCCCTCCCTCCTTTCCAAAAAAAAATCAAAATTCGACGCCAATTTTTTTAATGGGGGAAACGCTCAAGGAGCATTCGCTCCCGAGCGCTCCGTGAAACGCTCCCAAAAAGACAAGGGGAAGCACTCAAGGAGCATTCGCTCCCGAGCGCTCCCTGAAACGCTCCCGAAAAGATAGGGAGCGTATTTTCAGGCTCGGAAGCGCGCTCCCGAAAACACTCCCCTCAGGAAGCATTTTTGGGAGCGCGCTTCCAAGCGCTCCCAAAAAACTCCCAAACGGAGCGCATTTTGGGAGCGGGATCGGGGGGAGGAGAAGCTTCCCTGCAACCCTGTCCATGACATCTTGGTCCTCCAAGTTAAGATCCAATGTCATCTTCCAAGCATGGAAGTCATCCTTCCCAGTCAATTTGGCATCAACCTTAAAGCCATTGTAGTTTGAGGAACCCATCCTCTTATTCAGTGATTGCTACACATTAGGGCTTTGTCTTCACCTCAGCTTTGATACCATGTAAATTTATGTAGATGTTCTATGCTTGATGCAACTTTACTTTCTCTTCAATATTAGACAGCAATCACATAAACAATAAAGTAAAATGCTGATAGAACATACCAGTAGATCGACAGAAGTCAAGCTAGAAATATATAAGTGTGCTGGTGCGTTACGGCGGTCAACAGGATGCTTCAACCAGAAGTCTCAATATGGTCAGCCAACTAGCAATGTCACACAACCCTCTAGGAAAGCCAAACGGTCAACTCAGAAGTCAACCCAAAAAGTCAATGGTCAACACAAACAATAGCAGCAACTAGGCCAATACTGAAAAGTCAAAGTCAACGTTTTACCTCGAGAATAGTGTCAAAAAATGCGGATTAGGAAAATCAAACTTTTGGGAGAGTTTCAGGTCGATTTGACCTTGCGTTGACCAAAGTCAACGTTGGTCAAGGTTTTGTTGCATAAACCCTAGACCGAAATAAAAAATGTGTTGCTGCTAGAATTTTCCCACGTGTGGAGAGAAGAGCAACCAAGGACATCGAACCATACATATGAGGAGAGAGAAATGCATGAGGATGAGATAAGTGAAAATGTCCTCCAACGTTGACCGATATATATCCATCAGTGAAGGTGTGTGACACAATTGTGGGGCACAAAACCTTAAGGCTGATCTGAACATATCTTGAAAAAATTCAAAATAAATGTTCTGCTCATCGGATTAAGATTATCTTTAGATCAATCTTGCACCTCTCCAAAAGAGGAACCCAATAAAAATATTGGTATATTCATCTGAGCAATACAACATGGAGTTGGGACCTCGTTGTCCAAAATTAAAAATTACATTGTTATTTTACGTCTCTATTAATCTGACAGTTTAATCTGAAGTGTGCAGAAATCATTTGGATTTAAAAATCAGTCGTTTGGAGAAGTCCTCAGTTGGACCAACTGACTCCCAAGGCATAAGATCTGAAGAGCCTTCCTGACCTAAATTCCTAGACTTATCTTACGATTTTCCTTTTTTACAAGATCTTTGGGGCTACTACCTCACATTTTAAAATAAATTATCTTTTATAAATTCGTTCTATATAGATAGATCTGGCTAGGAAGAGCTTAAAAACTTCAGATCTGAGAGTGGACTCATACTCCCCAAATCTAATAGATCTGTAAATTTAAATGTATAGATCTTTAGAATTTTTTAGAAATTTTAAGTTTTATTTTCTAACTTGGGATTTGGGTTTAAATTTTGAATTTTTTTATATATATTGTGTCTTGGAAATTTTTGTGTTTCTTTTGTGCTGGTACAGATCTGAAGATTTTATAAGGAGATTTTTGGAGTTTTGAGATAGATCTAGGCCCTGGAGGGCAAGATCTTGTCTCAAACAGTTTTTTGTTTGTAGGAGAAAATTCAGTCAAGATCATTCATCAAAAATTCCAAATTTGGGGTTGCATAAAAAAATTTGGGATTGATTAAGGGCAAAAACACTGAAGCAAATTTGATTTTGGCCCTACCTCACTGCTCCCTCATGGCCCTCCTTTCTCTCTGCTCCGCGTTCTCTCCTGTCTACGTCCCTTTCCTGGCAACGGCGCCAAACAATGTTGTCACCCAAGGTGTACACCAAGGCCACAACGCTCAGGGAAAAGGTTGTCACTCTAATCTTTTCCCACCCCTTATAGCTTGCCTAGGAGATAGCTAGAACGAAGTGGGAAAATATTAGAGTGACAGCCTTTGCCCTGAGCGTTGTGGCCCTTGGTGTACAATTTGGGAAACAACATGCACTGTGCTCCACTATCTGTTGCTCATGCTAAATGGGAACAAGTTGTTGCTCATCAATCTCCTCTACCAAACATGGTTGCATCTCTAAGTCATTGTCAACAACTCCCCATGATTGTTCAAGCTCCTCAAAGGTGTCCTCGTAAGAACCCATGGACTCAACTACAGAAGAAGAATCCTCATCTTGAAAGTCAGAAGGAATATCCTCCTGATCTCACCCTGTCATCTCCTTGGTGTCACCCATGCGTGAGTGGTTTGGTCGCCAAGGTTCCTTGCAGATGAAGCAAAGACCTTTCCTCCTTAGCTTATTTTCGCTACATGAACTACCAAACCTGAGCAGCTCCTCCTTTGTCAATTGTCTTCTGAACAACTCAATGTTCTGCTCAACCAACCTTTCGTCTAGTTCATAAGCAGCAAATGAGACTAGTTGTTCTCTCCTCCAAATGGTCAACAATCTAGTTCGCAACTCCCTGAAAATGGCATCACGACCTCCCATACAGGAAGACAAAATGCACTGCATGTGTTATGACTACGTCGGGATGATGTTTCCTAATGTTGAAGAAGCATTGGAACATTTGGAGAATCAGGTCATCACACTCCAAATCAAACATGATGTCATAAGACTAACCAGGGCCATGACTTTTAGAATCTCAAGCTTTTTCCCAAATGTAGGACCCTCACTGTTATCCAGGTCCTAAAAGGTATCTACTATCAGTCTAATGATTCTCCTCATTATGTCATCACCGTAAGGAGGTATAGGTGTGGTCAATATCATGATATTGTTGAGACAGGAGGCAACTGTAAGTGTGGGTCCTTCGCAAGGGTACTCCAAGAGTTTGTTTTGTATTAGGGAAAACATAGATGGTTTTAGGGCCCAAATTAGTTTCTTCCCCTCTAACTGTTGTACTTTTGAAAGGAGTGCATCCAGTTCTTCTAGTTTGAAAAGAGCTTTTACCGTGACCCTCATGTGTTTCAAATCTATCCCAAGTGTATAGATTTTGTGTCCCATTTCATGTCCTCTTTGTGGTCGCTCTTGCTCTAGTATAGAAAGTATCCCTTTGGAAAAAGGTTTATTGATTTTTGCTGCTATAAAGGGAATTTGTGAAGGTTTGATCCATATTTCAATCCAATGGTGACAGACACATTAAGCTGACTTATACATGACTCTGACAATAATACTTCAATAATTGACTCAATACACAGACCCCTCACATGGCATAACGGTTCAATAATCAAGCACTCAACCCTTTTTGCAATCAAGTTCTATTCAGCAATAAAACCCTATCAACAACTTTCACATACAATGCTTGCGACTATATGTGCACTCAACAGTTGTGACTCAATACAAGGCTTATTCAAAACATGAGAATAGGGGACATCAACATGTGCCCTCTATCATTCCCTCAATCCCTCTCTACACGTACCCTGTTAACAGTACAGATATAACTCTTACTCAAGTCAAAAACTATAGCATAGCAAACCCTGTCTCTACCACCAGTGATACCCACCATGAATATGAGTTTTTCTGAGTTTATACGGTTTTAGTCTATTGTGGTGTTGTGAAAACAATTTGAAGATAACATACTGTAGACGATTCTTGACAATGACAACCAGAAAACAATGCTAACATTATCAAACATATAAGGAACAGTTGATTTCAGAGGCCCACATATCGCTAGTAACACATGCTTAATAATGGTAAAGTGCGGGGATAGAAGTTACCAGTGCACCAACTGAAGATAAATTAAAATTAGAATACCATCATCCTCATCTCCAGAACACTGAAGTAAATAGTGAATGTCTCCAACAAATCACAATATGCGTCCAGCGAGAGTGAAGAGATTAGCATAGATATATTTCACATTCAGATGCCCAGGTTAACAAGTTATACACAGATTCATTGCATGTTTTCCAGCAAGAGATAACCTAGAATTGATAAATGTGTACCGTGCATGGACTAATATATCCTCTACGCACGTGTTCTCTTATGCTCCACTGTGATTCTATTTGCACAGGGTTGTTACTCCGTCACCCTCAGCAAGGCTACATGTGATGTGCGTGACTACCCAATAAGATCCTACAGTGATTGACCCAATCGTGACAATGAGACTGACTGAACATCGTCGATCAATCTGCTCTGTCCTCGTGCCAACGAAACAAGTGCGCATTTCAACTACGATCGGCAGCAACCTAGACTTGTTTTCTCCAATCCTCACGCACAGGTCTTCTCTAGCAATCGTAATCATCAAACTCCCTTTAAATCAATCACAATAGATCAATCAACGTTGGCATTATTAATTCGGCCTATACTAAATCAACGTTCCAACCAATCGACTGTCACGCGACAAGATTCAGGTACAGGCAATAGATCGATCCCACGTTCTATAATCGCAAGCTTGGCTCTTTGGAAAATTAGCATTCGGCCTTAACGAATATTCCCAATCCAATGGTAAGATTGGGTGTCCAATTTGTTGCATAATGTGCCCCGACAATCAATCAACAAGTGTCGCGCATCACCACACACAACTTCAATATCATACTCTTTAGTTGCTTTGTCTACACATTCAACGCCCAATGGTCACGAACATGTGCTCATTTGATGATTGATCTACTACAACGAGCTTTTCGGCCTCCTTGTTCGGCTCATCCGCCTCTGCAAACGCATGGGTGTATATTATGATTTCAGCAAAGATATTTTACATGGAGTTGTAGTTGTGGTCCACTCACGATGTTATGGCTACTACCGTCACTCTAATTGGATAACTGATTCTAGCTCCATGGCTTTGACTTTTCTATCAGCTGATTTGGTCCACCAAATCTTCGTTATCCACTCAACCCTTACCAATGTGCGACTCCACTTCACCAAGGATAAATTTCCCTCGAGCTCAGCTCCCAACGGCTAATCAAATTGGATGACCAGACGTGGCTGCACAGGTTTCCTTCACAATCTAATTATGACGCTTTCAGCCATGAACTCGGTTCTCACATCATGAACTCGGCCATGAACAATGATCTTCCAATTAGGTAATGCAGCTTGATTTTTGAAGTGCGTAAGTGTACAACACTTTAATTCCTCAATAGCGCCAGGCTCCTCCAATGATAAATCTCAAACTATGACCAAGAGGTTTTCAGCCTTCTAACTAGCACCTATGATATTTTGATGGCCCCAAAAAATAATAACACTCCATGCGGTCAAGAAAATATATTCGTCCCTCTACTTGTAAAAATTTCGTTCACAACAAGTCAACAGTTTCAGCTTTTGAGAGAAGTTATTTTGGCCTGCCCTGTGCTGACGAAATCAAATAGAATTTGGCACCAGATATTCAACCACTTTTTCAAAGAATAACACGCACAACCATTCATAATATTAATTTTGGCTTTGGCATCACAAGGGTTTGATCCTTTCGCTTATACTCAGTGCCTCGATTCGCAAAATAATTTGGTCTTGCATGAAGAATTTGGCTACCACAAACTAATAAAATTACCCTTTTAAAACACTCGAGCAATCTGCAATGAAGACCCTCAAGCTAGCGGGAACACCAGCTCTGATACGACTGTAATATCCCCAACGGGATATTTGACTAATTTTGCAGAAATCTAACTCAAACACATTTCTCCACAAAATTACCATTCATTTAATAGAAAATTGCCATGTTAAAATATGATCAATAAAATACAGCAAAATAACAACAAGGTGAACAAGAACAATCTCAGCTTTTATTATAATAGATAACCTGGGTTACATGCATATACAACCAAAATAGTTGATATGAAAAGTTGGCCTCCAAGATAATCTATTGCACTGCACCGACCCTCCAAAATTGAACTGAAATGCCACAGCTAAGCTCTCCTGTGAATTCTGGATGAATTCACCAAGGGGAGATGGGTACTCGCCCAATCTCTCTAAATCACCTGAGGGTTTCCGTCCTGGGGCTACAAATGAAGTAGAGAATCGGGTTCTCAAACCTCATACAAGAAGAAGATCAAATCCAAGATGTCCTCCAATGGCCTCATCCTCTTTTTATAGATTTGATGGACCCCTCTAGAACCTCTTATTTTATAATTATTTTAATCATTGAGCACAATTCCCTCTTTTTAATTCAATTAAAATGTATTTTTAATGTGGGAAAATGGTAAATTAGCTACCATGCCTCCTCAGGCCACTTAAACTCACTTCTAACAATCCCATCCTGTAGATCTTCTTGTTTTGGTTCCAACGAGCTATTACACTAAGGTGTTATGTCAAGTATTCTTCTCGGAATGCCACCTTAAGCATAATTAATTGAGTCAGGCCCATTAATAACTCTATTTTTTGAAAGTTGTTAAAATGCACCGAAACGAAAGGCAAACTATGCGGATGATTAAATATACCAAGTGAATGCCATCGGACCTCATAGAAACTCCTCAAAACCCCTCCAAAAGCCCCTGAGCCCACTGATAGAGTGAACCAGCTCCTGTGACCTAGTTGCCTCCATCCTTGGAAATCCATCTTGACCATGTCGTAAGGGAAACCAGAAAAGGGAACATGATATTGCGGGTGCCATTAGCTCATGGATTCAAAGACAAATATGAAGAGAGAAGATTGAAACCCTCACCTAGCCTAGACAGATAGGGTTTAGGCCCAAATCCACCTGAGGAGGGATCGTTTTGCCCAAGCAAGGAGAGCATTCAGTTGGAAGAGGCTAATCTAGGCCTTTTAGGGCCTAAACTACAAGACCCAAGTGTTAGTATTCCAACGTTAATCCTCTAGGAAGGAGTCACTAGCCCTAGAGGGCCTATTTGTTACATAAACTAGGGGTTTTCATAAGTATTTACATTTGAAGTGATTTTGCAGGTGGTCCCTTTAAGGGTAACGTCATTTCAGAGCTTGATCTCAACAATTTTTGCTTGCATGAGGTGGTCGTAAGGGTTTGGAGGTCTTTGAGGTCTAGATGCAGCCTTAGAGGCCTTCTTAAGGCTAGTCGCAACATTATTTTGGCCTATAGGCCCTAACCACAGACCTAATCAGGGCTTAGAGAACTAGCCGTGGCCCTAGAGGGACCAAATTTCATCCTTGCAACCAATTTTGAGGTCTAATAATTTGTTTTGTGGGCCTAAAGTAATCTTTTGGCAAGGGTTTGGAGTGGTTTCTCATTGTATTTTTGCCATTAATCCATGAAATTTCTTGTCTAATGAACTAATCTTGGTTTTGCAAGATTATTATCCATTGAAGCAGGGTTTCAAGGGCTTAACGTTCATTTGTTTCATCATCCAAGGCCTTGGAGACCTATCCATTAGCTTTAAGGCCACTTCTAGGCCTAGCCGCAAGCACTAGAAGGCCTGGATTTTCCTTAGTTGTGGAGTTTTGATAGCAATCCTTTTCCTTTTCAGTCTAATCATTTGTGGTTGCAGTTGTTGATCTTACATTGTTTTCTCAATGTCAAATTTAGCCTCTTTTGTGCCCCAACAAGATAAATTTGCCATTGAAGCTAGGCTGCTAGGCCTAAAGGGTTCCATTCTCTCTCCTTTTCTCTCTTTCGTCATAAATAACCAGATCTGAAGGCTAGCCTAAATAGTGGCATAATCAAGTATTAATCACCCTAAAGAAGCCTAAAAACACTTCCAACTAAGCCTAATAACTCTAACAATTAACACGCCTCAACTAAAGGCTTAAATATTTTGTTTTTATGAGCTTCTCATTCAAGTTTTAGGACTGATTTCATGGTGAAACAATCTAACCTAATTTGTTTAAGTTTGAGTGATAGCAGTGCGAAGAATCATTGGTGAACTAATTGTATGAGTCTTGCATCTTGAGGATAGCTAGTTAGTTCATTAACTTGTCTCTTGCACACTTTCATTTTCTAAGATAGTACCATTGCCTCTTTGCATTTTGCTATAGTACCATTGCCTCTTTGCATTTTGTATCGTTTCATGAGCATCTCATTAGTAGTTGAATGCATTTGTTAGTTTTCTCTTGCATTGCATATCATTGTTAGAAATCTCATCTCTTCTTGTGCTTAATTGGTTTTGGTTACATTTGTGCTTAGGAAGAAATTGCAATTGGTTCATAATCTAAGTGATAAGTAGATATTGTCTCATCGTTGTGCTCTAAAGTTGCTCTTGTTTCTAATTGCATAAGAGAAATTAAATGAGATATAATTGACACATCTAATTAAGCTCTAATAAGCATCTTGGATAATTGAATTGAGATAAAGTGTTCTCTAAAGTGCTCTAAGTATTACTCTTGTCATCTTGTGTTAAAAATCATTGCAAGTATCTTGATTTCAAGTGATTTAATCTTGTTGGAGCATTTAATATATCTAATATCTCATTGAATCAATCACTCATATCTTGCACCTTCATTCTAGGTTAGAAGTGCACTTCTAAAATATACCTCCAAGCATAAGCTTTGATGTAAGAAAAATAGGACAAACTTCTTCATACAATTTGAGAAGTCTAGACCCTCATTCGCAGTTAACATAGGTGACCTTGCAGTTCTCTTATGGGCAATCACTTGTAGGAACGGAGGCACCTAGGTGGTTAGAACCCCACAAGAGGTATCGTTAATGAGGCCTTAGCCTCCTTCCTTTGGGCTTCTCTCTACAACGTGCATTCAAGACTAGCTTCAAAAAAATTGAGAGGAAGGATTCACCTAGACTAGGGCATCTAATTAAAACTTACCAAGATCCTGCATCAGATATTAGATCTAGGTCCTACACTTCATTTAGGATAGGATTTGCATCCCGCAGCAATTGTTCATCTAGTAACTTGGAATATTAATCTATATTGTGCAAGTAAATTAATATAAGGGCACTGGTCTCTCACTTATCTCCTAAGAAATCTGATCTCGTGTGCTTAATAATTTCACTTAGCGCTTAATTTTAACTGAAGTTGCTAGGCCATTCAACTGTGTCTCCTAGACTTGTTGGTTCCAAACAAGTTTTTCATCACCTCATTCATAGGGACTACCCCCCTTAGCCTGCATTTAGGAGACAGCTTAAACAAAGACGGCAAGGATTAGAGTGACAGCCCCTACCCTAAGCATTGTCGCAATTTTTGTGTACAATTTGAGTGACAACACAGTGCTTATCTAATGAGAAATGGAGTCAAGATCAACAATCAATAGTATTTGAACTTGTATCAAAGGAAGCATATTTATGTTGTTACAAACACTATCTAACCAAACACAAGGATCTACTTCAATATGAAGAAAACTAAGGGATGGATCTTCCAAAGATGCTCATCACAACTTAACATAAAATCATCCAAGTAATAACATGCAACCATGAATAATTAATGGAATCCTTCTTTACATGAAGCAGACAACAGTATGAATTCTTCTTTATATGATGAACAACCAACAATACATCACTCTTCAGTTAGATTTCACCATAAGATCAAGGGAACCTAAACATGCCACACTTAACCTTCAACCCTAGCCAGGGCAGCTCTTATAATACAATGAACAGCCCTACTTCCTGTTGATTTTTGAAGGGTCTTCTAAACTGATAATTACTTCTAATGATTTAATTTGTTTTCATATTCTTATCCATCATTAAGCAATTACCACAAGGAGCTTTAGTTGACCACATATGCCCAATGAAAAGGAACTAGTTTCCAATATTTCCATCAACCTTATTCCCTTAACTCATTTAAAAATATTTTGCTGGATTACTCTTCAAGAAAAACTTGGAACTCGCTACCCTAGAATCCTAGAAATCCTACACTAGGGAAGCCCGCTTGTGCCAAAGAAGAGTCGGCCAAAAGTGTAGAAGAGAATTGATGAGGTGACAGTGCCCTCCCTTTAGTTTCACCAAAGCCACACTTAAGCTCTATGACTTTATCTCAAGAAGTGCAGGATTGTGTGATACAGGCTAAAAAGTTGCTAGTATGCTGAAGGCTGGCTCTTGATAGGTCAGTTGAGAGAGAGATTGGCATGTTGAAGACTGGTTTACAGAAGAGTTGAGCAAGTAGGGGAAAGGAAGAAACCATAAAGATGCAGGGGTGAGGATGAAACTAGGACCATAGCGTTGAAGGAAAACGACAAATTCCTAGAACAATGGCGTGAAGTATTGAGCAACATATGTAAACTGATTTTCAGTAAAGAGAATGAGTAAATCCCCTTATTTGTAACTCTAATTTATCCTTTTGTAATACCTAAAATTCGGTGGCATTCTGTTGTATGTTGTTTCCCGCGTGTTCTTACTGCACTATGCCTGTGGTAGAAGCCCTGAAAAGAGAATATGGCCTGCTATGTTGCTGACTGTGCCAGTTAACCCCAAATGACTTGTTCTGATTGCTGACTATAATTTCGCTTAGTAAACCCTCAGTATCAGTGATTTTTGCATATTAACTTTAGATCCATTGAATTTTATACAAGGGATTTGTCCTTCATTTGAGAGAACCTTCCATGCATCTTTTGCTTTTATCTTGAAACCCATGCCAAAATTACGTCAGATGTAGAAGTCATTCCCAATGGTAATTGGGGCTCACTAATCAATAAATGTGATAGATATCTTGATGTGCAATCCAAATCATTCTGTAATGCATTGCCTCAAATGCCTTCAAGATTTGCAAGTATGAATTTAAACTCAAATCTGGCACCAACACTTACGCCTTCACAAGAATTTTAAACCCAAATCTACTTTGTCTCTATTGTTTATATGCAAACAAAAAAAATGGAAAAAACATATGGAATTTGTTTGTTACAAGTCATGCCAGCTTCCCTTTATGCTGTGCATATAATAGTTGGTAGTATTATCAATAATTCAAATAGTATATTGAGCCAGCAATGAAAACACCAAATGTCACATAACATGGATGGAAATGTCAGCAATTAGAGACAGTCTTATGAATCCAACCATATTTAAACGTGAAAACATAAAAAACAGGGATGACTTACGGTATGCATTGTAGATCCATTATTTAATGAGGTTCCATGAAAAATTATTGTGGGTACTTCAAACTGCCAATCAGGCACATATAGACCATATAAACATCCCATGTAAAGTGTTGATAGTAGAACTGCAACAACCCTACATAAAAAAGACTACAGTTGTCACAACTTTATAATAGATGCCATTCCGTTACTTTTATTGAATGACAATCTAACTAATAATAGAAGATAACATTGACTAGAAACAATTTCCCTGAACTAAATCTTAACATCATTAAAAACCAAACAGGTGTAGTATAATCAAGTGCGTGCAAAACGTCAGATACAATTAAATTTTTTATCTTCGCAACTGCACTCCACCCAAAGGAAAGCAATGAACACTTTAAGATAGTTTAAAATATGAATAACTGAAATTTCATGCAATTTTGCATAGAACCAAGTCTACTTTTCAGAGATCTTCACTATGTCACTGCATAAGCAAAAGTCTAACATATGCAATTGTCCAGTAATATTGACTTAATAGACTTGAAAAATGAAATATTCTGGGAAGCAAAAAGTAACCTTTCATTTTTTTTCCTCTTTACTCTTTCGTTCCTTTTTCTGGGGTTTGGGGGAGGAGGAATAACATTTGCTATCTGGGAAAAAACACAGCTAGTTATCTTATTTTACTGCAAATTTCATATGCTTACATTTGTTTCCTCTTTACTCTCTTTTTGTTTGGAGGGGGGATGGTGGTGATGAGGGAATAACATTCGCTATCTGGAAAACACCTCTAGTTATCTTATTTTATTGCAAATTTCATATGCTTGCATGCAGATCAATCATAACAATGGAGGCAAACCATTACTTAACACTAAAAATTTATTGAATTAAATATGAGAGATCAAAATTTGGCAACAAACCTAGAGAGTCGGGTCTAATTCCAATACAAACTTGACATTTCAGAAAGAAGAATAAACCACACAAGTCTTATGATTGAAATATGTTGAAAAAGATTTATAAAAGAAAAAAATATGATTTTGCAAATTAGGGTTTTAATTATTAAATTCTTTAGAAAAACTATTACAACTGGTTGCCGTAAAATGGAAAACCTCCGAACAATTATTACGATCACTTCTGCAAGTCTCCCGGACCTCTTGGAAGCAATTTGTGTGATGTCCTTAATGGAAATTTTGAATTGCAAATACCAGGAATAAACTTGAACAGCAAAATAAATGTAAATAGACACACAGCCAGAAAATAATACACACATGGATGCCGATAAAATCACTAAGCCATTTTATTAATCCACTTAAAATAGTACATCAACAGGAAGGAATTGTGGAACCCAAGCTTGCCAAGCAAGCAGAGCAAAACCCAGAAAAAGATCTCTAACCCAACTGATGAATGACTTTGGCAATGATGTAGATGGCTCGGTGAGAAGAGTATTGCATACTGGCTACGACAAAACTGCTCTCTCAAAACTCCATTGAAGCACTGTGAGATTTTTGAGTGAAATCTCCTCAAGAGTATTGGGTTTTCGTCCAACACCCACTAGCACACCCAAGGGTTTTTGTCCTGCGGCTACCAATGAAGTAGAGAACTGGGTCTCAACCTCTCATACAAGAAGTAATATCAAATCCAAGATGTCCTCTAATGGCCTCCTCCTCTTTTTATAGATCTGATGGACCCCTCTAGAAGCTTCCATTTTATTATTATTTTAATCATTGAGCACATTTCCCAACGAAAATCACCTCTAACCATCCCATCGTGTAGATCTTCTAGTTCTAGTTCCAACGAGCTATTACACTAGGGTGTTCTGCCAAGTATTCCTCCCGAAATGCCACCTTAAGCATAATTAATTAATTCAAGACCATTAATAACTTTGTTTTTTGTAAAGTTGTCGGAATGCAACAGAGCCAAAGGAAAAAATATCCAGATGATGGAATATACCAAGAAAATGCCATTGGACCCTATAAAAACTCCTAAAAACCCCTCCAAAAGCCCCCAGGGCCCACCGATAACGCCAACCTGCACCTGTGTCTTGTCTTCCCCCAACTTTGAAAGTCCATCCTAACCATGCCATAAGGAACACCAAAAAAAAAGGAACATCACAAATCCTCCGCCCCAAGGTTGCTTGCCCTCAAGCAATCCATATCAGTTGAACAATCTGGCATTCTTGTGCAACTGAGAATCAATACCTGGATCCCATACAAACCACTGGGTGATACCATATCTCTGTGCCCTCCAACTAAGAACGGATCCCTCAATGCCTGGATCCCGGACTAAACTCTGACTCGACCTGCCATCAATAGATCCCCCTGTATCCTAGTGACAACAAGGACAAGCATCAAGGCTCCATGACTCCTACTATGCTATAGCTCTAACTATGAATGTTGCTCTATCAACCACGTACCAACTCATCACCTCTATCCAATCCAACCCCCGACATAGACCAAGGTCAATCCCTACATGCTGATGTTGGGCTAGTGCCACTGAAATATTGATGAATTGTCGGTCCACATCCCATTGCCCACTAAAATATGCAATAACCCTCTCATCTAGGGACTCTTGTTGTACTCTAACCCAGACTAAGAATGATACTCCATCAATAGAATACTGAATCATGATCTCCCTCCAATCTATCCTATGAAAAGAATCGAATGGATGGACACATATGCATGGGACAAGTCTACCATGTTGTTGCTGGTCCATGCTCAACTCATCTAGCTATGTCTGGTCCATCAACAAGATCTGTCTAAGGAAGCTTGCACCTCTCTCTATAATAGGCAAAAATGTGTTGCAAGCCTTGTCTATGTACTCCTGGAGAGGGTTTCTCCCTGAAAGTACTATAGCTCTGCTAGCTACCTGTGCAAGTACCTGCACCTCATAAGTGGGTCAGCCCGAAGGTGGATGCACCATCATCTCAAAAAGATCCACCCTCACCTAACTGGAAACTCCACGCTCCTCCAGTCTACCAACCTCTTGCAAAAAAATCTGGTCAAACCCTCGCACCTCATATTGCCACCCTACTAGTTGTCTGTACAACTGCCTGCTCCTCAATAATGGTTGGCCCCAAGGATGGTTGCTCATCCTTCTCCATCATGAGCTCAACATGAGCCTCCAACTGGCTCTCCCCAAAAGACTCATCATGCATAATGTGCATATCATCCTCCTTAGTTGGCTCATGCTCCACCATATGCTGCTCTTACTGAACATCACGGGTGACTCATCATCCCGAATGTCCCCCATAGGGTCCACTGACTACTCACCATGCACACTGGAATGTAAGTATGGTCAGCTGTCAAAAACTCCACATGATTGCCATTGTAATATCCCCAAAAGGGAAAATGACAATAATGCAAGCAGCAATGGAATAAAAAATACAAGTAAGTAAAAGCACGCTATTAACACATGAAAACTAGAGCCAAAAACATGATCTGAGTCATATTATTAATGTCAGAAATGAGTATAATAATGGTCCTGGAATGGGTGCACCTGAACCTGCTCAAGGCAGGTAAAATGACAGCTCAAACCCAAGTAAAACTCCTGCTGGAAACTTCTCTGCGTGGCTCAATGACTGCACGGCCTAGCCTAGAAAAATGTTGTTGCTGGACCCAATGAAATGTTGTTAGGGCTTGCTACAATGCTCGGAAAATTCCGATATTTTAACCACGGACTCTGCTCAAGAAACCCACAATAACCCGCGAAGGAATTGGCTAGATATTGAATTCGGAATTTTAGCCCAATTTCCCCCAGCTCCTCTAGCTGTTGGCTGAGTTAAGACGTTTCTTTGACACCTCAAACCTGCCCAGAAAATTATGCCAAATTCACCTTGGCTTCCCCTCAATAAACCCAGAAAAACCCAGAAAAGGTTTGTCCTAGTTTTGATCTCGAAAATTGGCCCTCTTGGGCTTGACTCACCCAGTTACTGGGCAATTCGGTCCTCTTGGAAAGTCTGCTACATGGAGGCCACCAAAATGCTTGGAAAATCGATGTTAGGAAGCTCTAAGCCTCCCCACCAAGTGTCCTCCAAAATTTCCTCTCACTTCTCACCTCTGGGAGCAACCTCCCAACTGAATTGTATCCCCCACTGTGCAGTCTCTACATCCTCTACGTAGTCCCTGAAGTGAAAATGTTTCTCTTGTAATCTCTGTTGTGAAATGCCCCTCCAAAATGGTACGACTCCTCTTGAGCGAGCACTCGAAGTCCCTCGAGGTAGAGGTTGAGATTTCCGCCTAAAGCTCTTGTGTGCTAAACAGCACTGCAGACTTGGCACCTGGCACAAGCGTGCTATGTCAAGAAGACAATCAAAATAGAAGTCGAATGAATGAGGAAATGAGCTACCTTCACTTCCTTTTACAACTTGAGCCCCCAACGTTCCCTTGGGCCCACCATGGACTGCGCAGTCCCCTCATCCAGCCACTCACTGTGTAGCCCCTAGAGCCTATCCCACGATGCCACCTAGGGAGTTGCCTCCAAATCGAATGTTGGCCACATGGACCCCACTAAGGCCGCAATTTTTCCTTGTGAACTATAGGAGTAGGTTGTAGCTTTTCCCTTAATTATTAATTGTGGGTCCCGACCCACCTTATTTCTACTTGACATTTACAACATCAAAATTTATAAAAAATTAATATCCTAACTAGCAGAATTGCTAATTGGGGATATTACAGCCATACTCCTCAAAGGCATCCTCGTATGAACCCATGGACTCATCCAAAGAAGAACCATCTGTTGATTTCCGGTAACATCGGATGTGCTCTACGTCTCAAATTTTGCAGGGAGGCTTAGACACATGTATTCCAAAATACCCAGAAAGCGTTTTGGGAAATTCCACCCGGATGGGGTTTTATTAAAATAATTAATTATTTTTTATGGGAGCCTAAGTCTAAACTTAGGGAATTAAAATAATTAAAGTATATTAATAGAACTGGGTGTGAATCTTCTAGAAAAAAGATAAAGATCAAGTCAAGTTAATCTTAGCCCTTCATTAAGTTTTAATTCGAGCCGTTGATTTATCAACGAGAAGGTTATAAGAGAAGGATTGATGGGCATTTGAAAAACACATCGAGAGAGAGTCTAGAGATCGATTTCTCAAGTGAGCAGCGCAAAGCAACCGGAGAGATCATCGAGTTGATTCTTGCTGTGAGGGGCAGAGATAGTTCCAGTTGAAAATGTTTTCTGAGTCGAGAATACATCGCAGAGAGGCAAATAGAGAACGCAAAAGAGGCAGTGTAAGGGCCACACTAGGCAGCGCAGTGCCACGCAGAGGCAGCGTTGAAGCCTTGAGGAGATCCACAATTTTGCTGAGGGTGAGATCAGTTTCAATGTCGGGAGTTGGGGTGTGAGACCAGAGTGTGAGAACGGAGGGCCAAAAATTGAAGTATCTAGCTAGCAGAAAGATTAGCCAAAGGAAGTGACGTAGTTCACAGCCAGTGTGACGCAAATCTGCGTAGAGGCAGCGTGGGGCTTGTCAATTTGGGGTTGGATAAGTGTCAATTCTTCAGTGATAGTGGGAGAACATTTTCTCACTAACTCTCTGCCAGTTATTTTTCTCTGTATGGATGGTCAGTAAGGCATCCTAGATTGTATTCAAAACTACTGCATAATAATACAAACCCTCAATTGCTGTACCAGTTTTCTCGCATTGGGTTTTTCCAGGGACATTTGTCCAAAAATAGCGGTGTCATATGTGTGTTTGATTTCCTTCCTGCTAAGTTCTTGTTTCCGCATTTTATTTATGTAGTGAAGGTTGCAATGTGATGTATTCAGTGTCTGTCGTAGAACAACTGCAAATAAATTTTTAAGTAATCAATAACAATTAGGTGAATATTTTCCAGTTGCCGCAATAGGATTCCAGTTTTAGGAATTTTCACATGGTATCAGAGCAGTGCAGGTGAAGAAAGAGAGCAGACCGAAAGAGCTCAGCGTTGAAGAGAAAGGAGGAGATCAAATAGCTGCGTAGGCAGCAGATCGAATCCCCAAGGGTTTGCACAATCCAGGACAGGAAGGGTAAGATTTGCAAGGAAGTCTCTCACTAAGTGAGTCAACAAAGAGGTAGGACTTTCCAGTTCATGATTTGTTAGCGGCAGAGGCAGCAGCAATTTCAGCACAGAGTAGTTTTCTGTGGGACGTAGTTTTTTGCTGCAATAGTTGCTAGTGCAAAAAGCGTTAGAATAAGGGAGAAGAAAATACTGATTTGAGGGAATTTCGTCCTTAGTGAGTTCTAAGCCAAGGAATTCTATTTCTCAGTTGCATAGCAACAGTAGCGAGCAATGAATCTACTAACTCCAGCAGAGAGTGCGCAGGCCAGCCTAGAAGTTGCGTAGAGGAGAGAGGGAGCAATTCGACTTTTGTTGGAAAAGATGCCAGCTAACGGGTTGATAGATCAAGATCGGTTGGAGGGTGCCTCTAACTATGTGATCCGGCAGGCAAGGATCAACTGTCTATTAGATGAGCACGATCTCAAAGCCTTCATCGATCGTGTGGTAGCTCTCCCCGTGGATTCAGATCCGTTGAAAGCCTACAAGAAGGATATGGCGAAATCCAAGCGTTTGATCCTCGACGGAGTGAGGGATCATGTAGTATGTCACATCGCTGGCAAAGGGACTCCCAAAGAGATGTGGGATGCCTTGGAGATGTTGTATCAAGGATCTTCCGAGCAGTGGAAGATGTTCTTGTAAGAGAAGATGCGATCTACAAGGATGAAGAAGGGAGAACGCATTGATCAACTCCTTATGAAGCTTCAGGAAACCCGAGATCAGTTGGCATTTGTAGGATCAGGGCCTAAAGGGACTGAGATGGTAAGATTGGTCCTGAATTCAATCTCAGAAGAATGACAAGTCTTTGTCCAGAGCATCCTGGGCAGAGAAAGGTTGCCTGATTGGGAATTGATATGGGCTGCTCTTCAGCAGGAAGAGATGAGGCGAGATATGATCAAGTGCAAACTTGATGGCAGCAGTAGCAGTGGGACGAAGCCCAAGGAGGAGGAAGGCAACCCTTGCATCAAAGGGGCAACAGGAGAAGCGGAGGCAGAAAAAGGACATCTCAAAGATCAAGTGTTTCCGGAGTGGTGTGATGGGTCACTATGCTACGCAGTGTCCTCTCAAGAAGAAGGACAAGGACGAGAAACATGACCTGCAAGTTGCAACTACTAGGATCGAGGAGGAGTTCACCATGATTACCCACATATCTCCAGGGGAGAATTGGGCTGATCTAGAACTGTAGTTCGAAAGAGCTGAAATTGGGCAGGATCCTTGAGGAGTCCACCTCTTGGATCAATACCTTGCTACAGGAGCCCATATCAAAAGTAGCAGGATGGACCAGTGTCAATTGGTGCAGAGGAGTGTCGGAGTGATAGTGCAGTGGATAGAGAACACCAGAGTCTGAGCAGCGCAGAGCAGAGTTGGCAATAGTGCAGTGAGGCACAACAGCACAGCAGCTTCAGAGGGTCAGCGCAGAGACTAACAGTAGTCAGATCTTCAGTATCGGATGCATCATGCTAAACACTTAGTTCAGTATTTTGGATGCTTCTTTGTTGCAACAACGGCAGAGTTGTAGTGTAGATGAAGTTGGCAGCAGTATGTAGAGTCAGCAGCAGCATAGATGCAAGAGCGCAGTAGTTGGTGGACAGCAGTGTCAGGCATCAGCAGCACAGAGGGAGATGTTACAAAATCAGTGTAATGCTTTAGCAGGATGCATTACTAGAGCACATTCCTCGCTAAGAGGGAGTGTTGATTTCTGGTAGCATCGGATCTGCTTTAAGTCTCAAATTTTGCAGGGAGGGCTTAGACACATGTATTCCAAAATACCAAGAAAGCGTTTTGGGAAATTCCACCCAAATGGGATTTAATTAAAATAATTAATTATTTTTAATGGGTCCACATGGTAATCGACACCCTTGCCAATGAGTCGAAACCATCAATTACTCTCGAACTCTACTCAACAAATATGAAATGGTACGCTTCCCCGGGCTGATAAAGGACTCGGCTCTTTAAAAAATTTGACAGCTTCACAACTATTGTTGATTTTTGGTAGCATTGGAAGTGTTATAAGCTCCAAATTTTGTGGAGAGGCTTAGACACTAGTATTCCAAAGAACCCAAAAACTGTTTGTGAACATTCCACTCGGTTCATGTTTTATTATAAAAATTAATTATTTTAATAGGGACCCTAAGTCTAACTTAGGGAAATTAAATAATTAAAAGGTTTTAATAATATAGAGTGAGTATGATCTAGAAAACAAAGATCAAGTCATGTTATAATCTTAGACGTTGATTAGAGATCTAATCTCGGTCGTTGATTTCTCAACTAGAAGACTATAATGGAAGGCTTGAGGGTCATTTGGAAAGCAACACTGAGTGAATCAAGTGATCGAATTCTTTTGACGAAGCAATGGCTCAGACGAAGATCAGATCTAAGTGATTTAGTGCAGTGAGGGGTAGAAGCAGTGATTGGTCGGAGGATCTTCTCTGAGACCAAGAGTACATAGCAAAGAGGCAGCAGAGATAGCAGAGGAAGTAGCGCAGCCGCCAAGAGAGGTGATGTAGTCGCCAGAAGGGGTGATGCAGGGCCACGCATGGACTGCGCAGTGTTTCCAAGAGACAGTCTGAGTTTTGCTGGAGAGCGAGGTTTCTGAGACAGGAGGGTTGAAACTTGATTTTCTGAGAAGCAGATCAATTCAGAGAAGAGGTGACATAGTCCACAGCCATACCCACGTAGGCCTACACATCTACTACACAAAGGCATTGCAGAGGCAGTGTAGAGGCATTGCAGAGGGAGCTAGGGTTTCGCCAATTCAGATCCAAATCAGCCAGGACTTGCAGTGTGAGGTAAAACTCACTATATTTTGGTCTACCAAGATTTCTCTGTACTAGATAGCCAGCAAGGCATCCAGAGATTGTATTAAAAAAAATGTTGCTTAATAATACAAACCCTCAAATCTGCTGCACTAGTTTTCCCACACTGGGTTTTTCCGGGGACTTAGTCCAAAATAAAGGTGTCTTATGTGTGATAGATTTCTTGCTCAGTTTCCTTGTTTCGGAATCATATTTAAATTAAGTGTGGCCTACTTCAGTAGTTTACTTCAATAATTCATCATGACTTCTGAATTAATTCTATAAATGTAATCTACATAATAGGAGAAGTAAACTCAGAAACTTGTAGTAGGATTCCTAAGATTGTCAGATCTAGGAGTTTTCACATGGTATCAGAGCATTTGATGTGAAACAGGAAGAGCAAATCTGAGCACTGAAGTGGAGGCCGAATTGCTGCAGCAGCAGCAGATCGAATCCCTAGAGGGATTGCGCAGTTCTATTAAGAAGACTTGAGGGTCGTTTGGAAAGACACACTAAGAGATCAAGAGATCGAATTTTCTGAAGTGAGCAGCGCTCAGAGGAAAACTTTGATCGAGACTCGAGAGATTCTCATGCAGAGAGGGGCAAAAGAAGTTTTGGTTGAAGGAACTTCTCCAAGGCCAAGAATACTCAGTAGAGAGGCAGAGAAAGACGCAGAGGAGGTAGCGCAGTGCCCAGAGAGGGTGACGCAACACCTAGAGAGGGTGACGCAGGGCCACAAAGGCCACACGCAGAGGCAGTGCAACATTCCAGAGCAGAAGTCTGAGATTCAGCTAGGAGATCGAGATTCTGAGCCAGGAGGGCTAGAATCGAGTTTCCTGAGGGTTGATCGAACCAACAGAGGAGGTGACGCAGTCCTTAAAAGGTCCCCACATAGGCCTACGCAATTACTGCACAGAGGCAGCGCAGAGGGTGTTGGGGTTTCGTCAGTTCTGCTACCGAATCAGTCGAGACTTGCAGAGTGAGGTTATCTCATAATTTTTCTTCTGCTGAGTTATATTCTTTATACTGGATTGCCAGTAAGGCATCTAGAGATTCTATTTAGAAATAACTGCTGCTTAATAATAAAACCCTCAAATCTACTACACCAGTTTTCCCACATTGGGTTTTTCCAGGGACGTTTTTCCAAAAACAACGGTGTCCTGTGTGATGTATTTCTTTATTGCTCAGTTTCTTGTTTCTGCATATTAATTAATTAAGTGAAGGCTGCAGTAATAATTTGCTTCAGTATTTTCAGTAGAACACTGCAAATAACGTATTCACTAAATAACAGGTAGGTGAAGTATTTTCAGTTGGCTGCAGTAGGATTCCGGACTTGGAATTTTCACAAGCTACACATTGCACCCAACACTTCGCAATTGATCTAAGGCCCAGAGGAGGTTATATCCTTCCTAGAGAGACATGGGAGGGCATGTGTCATCTTCCACCCCTCATTTGATGGAGCGTTGACTTGATTATTGAGCCAGTTGGAGCCCCATGAGACCCATTTGGAGCCCGCAAAGCCCAAATAGGAATTTGAAGATGTCTTGCAACATAAGGAGGGTATCACCCTCTTCATCATAAATTTTTAGGCCCTCTCCCACATTTCAAGCACAAGAGGCCTCAACGTGGCCCCTCTAGGCCTCCACACATGCATGACGTCAACCTCGCTTGGGCTTAGCAGGGAAATTTAGTTTAATTTTAAAGCTATCATGGTTGCCTTGTAAGCAAGGGTGGGTTACTTAGCACATTAGGCATGTGAAAGGGGCTTTCTCTTTTGTAATTTGAACTCATAACACTTGTATAAATAAGTGAGATCTAGTCTCATCCTAAACTATCACACTTGGGATTTTCACATAGCTCATTAGAGATTTCAAACCAACAACTTGGAGAAGGATTTGGATGTTTTATGGATGAATTTTGATGTTTGAATCTATTCGCTATCTTTCTTGGAGCCTCTAATGTCTTGTTGATGGATGGATATAATTTACATTATCTTGTAAGTGTTCCTTAATGTTATAATTTCTGATTTTTGCTATGTCTAATGCATGGAATATTGTCTCTTGATAAAAATGGTGTGCCCTAGTTACTGAATATTGTTCTAAATTTGTAATATTGAGAAATTTTGCATGTGTTACTAATTGATAAAGCGAAAATAATGTTCCTAGTGGATATTAATTACATTTAATCAATGAAACTCCACTAACTTGAATGAAGAGGTTAAATGCGTGAAAGGGTAGTTAGGGCTTCCTCTTTAGGCCTTCTTGAAGGACGATTTGGTCAAATCAAAGTTCCCATGACTCCAACCTCCCAATGGTTTAGGCACTAGTCTTCTCCCTTGGTGGTCACCTTTAAATTTTCTCTATATAATTCTCTGTTTCTTCATCCCTTTAAGGATAAGGAGGCTCTCCTAGGGCTTGGTGTGAATTCCAATAGAAGAGTAGATTTTGAATTTCACTTGAATAGAAATGTTCCTTTGTGTCTTCCTCTAGAAATGCTCAAGTTTTGGTGGAATTCCCATGGTAGATTCTCCATAAATTTGATGCCCTAGTCAATTACTCAAGAGGGAAACCTAGAAGCAAATCCTTCAACTTGGGGATCCTTTGAAGGCATTTGCTTTAGTACTTGTTGAAGTAGATCATATATTGTTTTTTGTCTTATTTACCTTGACCTTGGATGCTCTCATATTTCATTATATATCTGAACCCTAGGTCTCGTATAGCTTCTCTTCCAAGAGGCTTTTTGTGGAAAGTCTTGATAGCTTCTCCCAAAGCTTGCACTTTTATTGAACCTTTCCATTGAATGAGTTACCTATTGAGAAACCAATGCTAGTAGAATTAGGGTTTGATTCCTCTTTCTTGATGATTACTTGTGAATTATGTTGGCCTATTTTACTTCTTTATTAGATTATCTCTCATCAAGCAAATATCAAATTATGTGTATGAAGATCACAAGAACAAGAGACACAAGATATAGGTGCATAGCTAGGGCAAAATCCCAACGAGGGGAAAACCCAGTCAAATCTATTCCTTCAGTAGATTCACAAGACAAGACGAGATAATCCAAGACTCTTTGACCTAGACACAAACTTCCTCCAATCACCAAGTCAGCCCTTCCTTCCTCTTCAGATGATAACCTTCCAGCAGCAACTTCGACCTAGAACTTTGATCCTGCAACAACAAAATTTCGACCTCCTGCAACAGAATTTCGACTTGCAGTAAATCTCAAATTTTCGACCCCTGCAATTGCCCAGTAACTTCGCACGTGTGAGAGATAGATGGCCCAAAAACATTGATCTTGTCTTTCCCTGTAATTCTCTTCCTTCTCCTACAATTTTGCACTTTTCCCGCTTCTCCTTCTTGTGTATCAAACTTGAGTGATTGATACTCCAAACGAATCGAACTGCACTTCTATATATAGCCTCTTATGTGGGTTGAATTGATCTAATGTAGTTCGACTTCATTAGATAAGGGTCAACTTGGTGTGGAGGGGACAAATGACTTATATGACTCAATAATAATTCTTTTTGCATGATACAAAAGCCCAAGAAGGGACTAATAAAATGGACAATGACTCTAATGACTCCAGATAAAACCTAGAAGTCCTCAATGGGCACTTTGACCTAGAAAATGATGACCCAAGCATCAAACCCATGTTTTAATAAGTCGTTTTAATAATAATAATAATAAAATTTGAGTCTTGACAATTATACATTTATCAAAACCGAACCTAGTTACATTCCTCAACAATCCCTCTTAACTAGGGAGGTATTCATAATCACATATATATACAAGTACATGGAAGATCTCAAAACACATGAACTACGAAGAGTTTAGGCACACTCAGTGCCACGGACTAGATTCCTGACCAGGGAAATCTATCCGAGTGGGACTAAGATGGACTAAAGCTTTCAGCTGCTATAGGTACCATCAAGCTTACTTACTAACCATCAACCTGGGGATCTAGGTGCGTAATTCAAGGTCAGAGCTCTATGACCAACGCCACCTTCCCTACTTCGGGACCTAGACATCAGACACATGTAGATGTCCTCCCAGGCATTTTGTATTACACATTATGCCTCAACACTCTCGATTATTCAAATCAGTAACATCAAATAAATTAAGCATGCAAAACATGCTTCCAAAACTTCGACCTTATGAGGAGAGATTTACCTGTACAGACACAACCCCAATCAGCAGCAAACTTTCAAATACACATAAGTAAACACAAAACTTCAAGGTCTTCAATCATCTTGATGCCACTTATATCAAATTATTCATATGAAACTAGTCGGAATCTTTTCTTCTTTAATTTCTTCAGCAACACCAAGACATCCTCAATATACATTCTCCAATTTCTTCTTCAAAGTATCCACCATGACTATCATAATATGCCCTCCCTCTCAACTGGGGAGATATATCCTTTCTTTTATCCAGGCTCCCTCTTAACTTAGGGAGATCAACTACTTTCTATAACATCGGAGACTCTTTCATGGCTTCATTCCTTCTTATCAAAGTCATCTTCATCTTATAGCTTTCTTCATTATGCTTATATGGACATCTTCATTATCTTGAAGATTGTGTACCTGCAAAACTTTAATAGCAAGTACAACCAATTACATATATAGAAGCATAAAGTTAACTATATCAAAATCATATATTAGACTTTAAACATTAGATACCTAAACTTAGTTAGGTTCATAATCAACAAGAGACATATACTTCTATACTTCAACTTCTCGCTAGGGTTTTGTTATAAACCCTAAATCACATCATTTAATGTAACTCAATCAAGATATCAATCTCATTATATCTAGGGCCTCAATATGACTTTCACAGATATGACAAACTCTATTATGATATATTGCAAACCCTGGAATCCATCTATAAGACATTAAGCTTTAGATATCAAAAACCAATCATAGCACAATCTAAGGTTTCAACAATATGACCAAGTCCTACTAGGGTTTGTAGTGAACCCTAGATTTATCATCAAGGCTAAACAATATCATTATATCCAAGAATATCAAACTTCTACTAGGACTTAGTTACAAACCCTAGAACTATGAGCATCAACAATTAGGTTAGCATATATACATATCTAGGATTTCATAATCATGCACAAGCATATAAATGTCTATTAGGTAAACCCAAGACACAAATATCAATATATATTAAAGTTAGCCATATAACAATTTTGATCAGGCTAGGGTTTCGATCAGACAGACAAATATACAGCTAGGATTTCATTCCTAGGAACTTACTAAAGATATAATGAGGGTTTTGCTCATAAACCCTAATTTACCAAAACCCTAAAGGTTTAGGATTTCAATACACAACAAACCCTAAGGCATTAGGGTTTTTATAATAGTGCCAACGCCATAAACATCAAAGAATAGTATTTTCTAGATATCATCAATTACCCTAAGTAGACTAGGGTTTCATAATCAATATTAACACACCCTTAGGTTAGGGTTTTACAGAGAACCTTTTAGGGTTCCACAAAAATGATAATTTTAATGAGGGTAGATTCAATCTAATGATTAATCACCCTAACAAGAATCTTTGTGATTCAAAGGTCCTAGACATAACGATGTTAGTAATGTAAAGCAGATTTTAAAAGGAATGAATATACCTTTATCATGAAGAGAACAAAAATTATGATCTAGGACATACCTTTCAGTTGTTTCTTAACAAATCTTGTTGGACATCAATTCTTGAAGAGATCCCTTTGCAACAAAAACTCTACAATGCTATACCTTGAGAGGTCTCCATTATCCTTGAGTATTCAACAAGATTTCCAAAACAAGAAAAATATAAAAGAAAGGTTATTAGCATACAAACACATCTCGATAAGAGAGGGAAACCAAATATAAAAAGATAATGCAAGGAGTAAGACACTTATCTTTGGTAAAATGGTGAGGGCTCCCTCTTAATCCAATCTTTGAGGGATACTTATAACTTTATCAAAACAACTCAAAAATGTTCTTCCAAAGCATGTTAGACCTACAAGTACTAGAAATCAAAACATAAGGAAAACAATTCAAAACTTAGAATAGAGGACTAAGAGAGATGAAAGAGAGAGGACTTAGTAGTGTAAGTCCTTGATTTCCGATTCTTCAGTATTGTACTTTGGTGAACCTTCATCGGAAATATTTGCTTGATCCCTATCTCTCCTTTTATTCCTTGGATTCTCAGGACAATTGTTTGTATAATGACCCATTTTGTGACAATTGTAACATTCAATCTTGGATAGGTCTATTTTCTTCCTTGGTCCTTTGAACTTCTTGAAGCTTCCCTTATTCTTGTGATGAGCGGAATAGGCATTTGAGGTGTTCTCCTCTTCATTCTCCTTGTTACTTACTAACGATATTTTGGGTTCTTCTTGACTACATGCATCCCATTATTGTTCGAATGTAGGAGTATCTTTCCAACTGTTGATTCTTGATGCAAAGGCACTCCAAGATGTTGGTAATCCTAGAACGGCAATAATCACAAGCTCCTTTTCAGGTACTATTTCATCTATCGCCTGGAGTTCATCTCTAATTTTAACTATCTTTACAAAGAATGATGCCACAGTATCATCTTTTGTCATCTTCACGGTTCTTAGTTCATTCTTGAGACTTGCAATTTGACCAATCGTAATGACCCATTTCGAATTCCACATAGAATTTGATTATTAGCATGCATACGAGGCATGCATATGATAGCTACATATGCATGCAATGCATGTAGTGCACTAATATACCTACTAGTCAATAATTGAAAATGTCTAAGTACAGCGTAATGGATTGCTTTGCGATATAAAAACTTAAATTCACTAAAGTAAGATAAAATGTCTAACGAGAGACTTAAAATGTATAGCACCGTTATAATGCATAATTAACACCTTATTTAATAACAAAGTGGATATACGAGATTATGAACTAAATTGATTTTATAAATGAAAATATAATTATAGATATAAATTCATTCTAAAATTAAATATTAATAAATAGCAATTAAATTAAAATAGTTATTAAATATAAAATTTAATTATAAAATTTAGTTAACTATAAAGTAAAGGTAGATTAAATAAATTAAAAATTACATTAAAAACTTGAAATTCAAACTACAAAATAATTCAGGAATAAATTTATATATGATCACATAAATTTAAAAGGGAAAATCGCCTTTTTAAAGCAGTGGAGAAGGCAACTGAACATGTAAGTCTCCACGTGCCGGAGGGCAAGGGAGACAGATGGTTGACAAAATGAGATGGTGGGAGAAAAATGTATAAGAAGAAGGTAAAACAGGGATTTGAGGTGACGAGGGGAAGATTTTGCTACACAGAAGGAGAAGACTATAGGAGGAAGGAAAGGAGTTAATTGTTCAAACTTGTTCTTGGACGAGGTCTCTACTGTTCTTGGAATTCTGGGCACGGGGGCCAAAAGAGATATCTTCTGGATCTAAGGATTGTATTGGAAAATCCTAGATTAGCTGGGAGGCTAAGATTGGTTTGGTACCCAAGATAAGAGCCACAGCTCAACACATCTCAAATTCATCACATAGGTATTCTTCTGTGATTTAATTTTCTTTGTTTGCTGCAAATTTCATATTAAGTTAGTAAAATTATGAATTTTACTTCAATCTGCAATAAAACAAACTTCTGGTTAAAATTGTCGATTTAGGGCTCTACATTTGGTATCAGAGCTAAGTTCAACTCTGTCGGACCTGAAAGTTTCTTTTAAGGTTTATTTTATCATTTTGGGAATTTATGGAACCACAAACATTACCGAAGGTCGAAAGATTGTAGTAAACTTCAATTTACTACAATTTACCCACAATTAAGCTAATCCATTCTTTCCTTCAAAACTACTTTTGCTCATCCTTACTAAAAATAAGCATGCTAAAGCTCCCATTTCCATTCATCAATATTAAATAGTAGATGAAGCAATTCTGATTTCACTACCAGTAACCAGATAAAGAGAATGACAGCTTTTATTGCCTTCCATTTTTGAATTCTTGGAAGGAAAGTAGTATAAAGGAACCTAGTAGACTAGTTGCAGTCAAGGAGTTCATAAATAGTTTATATCACATCAAACAAAAGAAAGTCCCGAGGTTGCTACTAAAAGCACAAGATTCTTGTTGCTTACTACTTAACATAAAATCAAACATGTACACCATTTAACGTATGTTGGTCCTCTCTCTGACACAATTCTGAAATCTCTGTATATATACTGCGGTCAAAACGAGTATCCTTATACCGCTTGGATAGATAATAATTCTAAAATCTTTGTATATATACTGCGGTCAGTATGAGTATTCTTATACCGCTTGGATAGATAATAATTCTGAAATCTCTGTATATATATTGCGGTCAGTATGACTATCCTTATACCGCTTGGATAGATAATCCTCACATTTAACTAGCGGATACTGCCAAAATGTTCATCACAACAACACTTTTAAACTAATATTTGATCCTCAGAAAAAGAATTTTTTTTGTATAACTTCCCACTCAGTTAAAAATGTAATAATCTCTTACATACTTAGGAGGATTTCGACATTTCAAGCCAAAGTACTTGGCATCCTTCAGACTGGATCATCGAGCAATGAATGTGATAGCCCGACAATGGGCCGCCTGACAATTGTAACTATTGAAACTCTGACTGAAGGGGCTGAAAAATTCATCTTATCAAGACCTTGAGGAAGGAGCACACGGTGAGAATCTAGGGTTTATGGAGTAACAGCATTGGGAGAGAGTCGGTAGGACTCAGTCGAGGAAGGCCACATAATTCATCGTTTTTAACACTAAATTCCTCAATAACAAATAGCAAACAACCAATAAATCCTTATAAAGAGTGGAAATCGACAAATAATAAAGGATGGAACAATGAAGCATTCCACAACAGTGTGGCGTTGCCACAAATCCAAATAACGCTAATCTAAATTGTTGCTACGTCTGATTGAACATGTACGTCTCAGTGGCCTTCTCTACCTCGTGTCTCACCTCATGTGAAAAATCTACCACAGCATACCTATAGGAAATATAATTCGACGACACATGAATATCATGAAATGTTTGGCTTATGCAAGGTAAGCGGGTGTTTGGGATAAGATTAAAATGAAATAAAATTTTAGACGACGCAGCCTTAGAAAATCTCAATTACCTGTTTGCTTGACTGCCGGATGGATCTTGTTTAAAAAATTTAAATCTTATATGTATATATCGTTAGATATACATAAATGTTCAAAACAGTTATTAAAAACACTTTATTATTTGTTACTTTAATGACTTTATTATTTAAAAACTTTATAAATATATATAATGTTTAAAAGATATAATTCTGAATCGAATTTGAGCCCACGCCATTCACCCGATCCCAGCAATCAAACAAGTATATATTTGCGATTTTCCTATCAGTCTCTGTCTGGCTGTAGCCGGTGATTCCAACCGTAACAGTGTCGGAAACCGATTGCGCTAACCACGCGAACCAATGTGTTTCCTTTATTATTAATTCCGTCCCAAAGGGCGGTAGCGACTTGTACAACTAGTTAGTGTCTTTCTATTACAATTCCACCAAAAAAAACAAAAAAAAAATCGATGGCCTTTTTATAAAAACGAATTGTGTTTCCATTGTTTTAGTCAAAGTTAGAAAATGGCGTTCAAAAGTCTGAAGATCATATTTTATTTTTAACGAGAGTTTGTAAGAGAGTATTTTATATATATGTTGTGGATTGTGCGTTTTACACACCTATGGATTAATGGTCTATGCGTTTTACGCTTCAATTTTTAATAAAATCTTATCATGGAATATAATGATATTATTATTATTAAATCACTTTTATGTTAAATTGTTAGGAATAAAATTTAAACGCATCCAACAACAAACAAAAATGATAGAGAATCCCTCTGACGAGCTACATAGTGGCAATGACCCCATGGTCCATTCTAAAATTTCTTTGTCATTTGTCATCAGAGTAGACTAGCCTCAAGGGCCTCGTTGAGCTAGTTGAAGCAGCTACCATATGGCTCAAAGGGCTACGCAATGAACACCAAAACCTTGTAGAACAATGGCCATAGCCAATATGTACATATGGAGGGTTTACAGTGATGTAATGATTGTCACATGAATCTGGATAGTTGTGGGTGTTTAACTAGAGGCATTGAAAATATATGTTTTTATAAGAAGGTAAAAAAAATACACAATACACAATAATAATAATAATAAGTTAGATTCTATTGAATAGAATTTACTTTTAGGTTCCATAGAATCTCTTATTGATTTAGTATTAAATATAATATTAAATAAAATATGGGTTGAAATAATTAATTTAAAATCTAGAGATGTATAATTAAATTAATATTATTATGACTTTACGACCTTGGTTAGAACATAATTAAATTATCAAAGTTAATTATAAATGCATATATATTATAGTTTACACACCCTTGATGATCTATAAAGATCCATGTACTTTATAATTATTATTACGCATCTGAGTAAAACACTATGCATTAGGACAAGGAGGTAGCGATACCATCCTCCTTGACCTCAGTACCAATAAGACCTGTCTGCAGGTAATAATAGCAAAAAAACTATGCACATATGTAAGCTTGAATTTATGAAATTGTATTTATCAAAACTAAAATTGTACTTTGGATTCTTGCACTTCAAATTTTCATAAATTTTACGGTGTGACAGGAAAAGGATGGTAAGGACATATCAACGACGACCACGCCATCGGGTGGCATCACCATCTCTAATGCCACCATCAACCTCATCACCATCTCCATCACCATCGCCATCAACACCACCAAGATCATCATCAGCACCAGTCGCTATAGCGTCGATCGCTACAATGCCTGAGCTAACTACTATAATGCATTCATTCGAAGCCATTATGGAAACATTAAAAGGATCCCAACCGGCCAACACCAAAGAAGAACGACCTCATCTTGAGGAAAGACATTCAAAAAGTTTAAAGATTGTGATTATAAGCCACACCAAAGGAAGATATTTCTAGAGAATTACAAAAGATTAAACTCCCTGAATTCTCGAGAGGGCGAGCAGGAGAATGTGCTAAAGCATGGTTAGAAGGAACGATAAGATGATTCGCACTAAGAGAATATTCTTCTACCTCTAAAACAAAGATTGCTATATTTCAGCTCAGTGGGAGTGCTCTGATTTGATGGGAATATCTAAAAAAACAACCACATCTCACATCAGACAACGTTCCTTGGGACTTGTTTGAGAAAATATTTCGTGCAAAATACTTACCACCTTTCTTTCAGAACAGCAAGTCGAAGCCTTCCACACATTAGTCTAGGGTAATAAGACCGTAGAAGAATATGAGATGAGGTTTATGGAGCTTGTAAAATATGTTCCTTATCTAGATATTGATGAACGAGAAGTTGAGCATTTCATATATGGATTAAATCTTCGAATCAGGGCTATGGTTAGAATGTGGAAGCCATCATTAGTAGCCAAGGCAGTTGATGGTGCACGTTATGCAGAAAAGCATTTAGTGATTAAAAGGGATATCAGGCCAACAAAACCCTCACAATCAGGATTTACAGAAAAGACTCCCCAGAACTTCTTCAGGGGAAGTAGCTCGAGACCACCTCCTTATGGTAACAAGTTTACTCCAAGAGGAGTAGGAGCAAGAGCTCCCATGACCGTTAATACTATAGTTGTTGAATCATCAAATACTAGTCCATGGAAATCTCGAGGGACTGTTAATAGAAGAAGAAATGGGAGAGGAAGTAGCACAAGAGGACGAAGCTCCCTGTCTAGAAATTCACAATCTGGCTTAAGGGGACCATCCTAGGTTAACTGTTGGGGATGTGGAGGACCGCATTTTCAACGTGACTATCCAAAAGCCTCATCAAATATAATGCATAGAGCAAGGAAAGAACCATTATCAAATACTCAAGGAAATCATAGAATCCATGCAATAGTCAATAATAACCAGGCAGCACATCGGTCCACTGTATTGGAATCCTCAGAACTATTAATGGAATAAAACTCAAAATTTTATTTAACATTGGTGCTACTGATAGTTTCATTTCGTCATATGCATTAAATAAATGTGGAATGGCAGCCTACAAGCAAAACTATTTCAGACAAGTAGAAATGGCTTCAGGAGAACTTCAATCCGTAGATTTAAGTGTTGAGAAATGCAAAGTTGATCTAGGAGTCTATTCGACTAAGTTAAAAGTATATGTCACAGCCCTAGAAGGTTACGACCTTGTCATAGGGATGGATTGGTTAGAATCTCATCAAACATGGGTAGACTGTTACGGGAAACAATACTTTGTATGAATGATGAAAGGGAGACAATCCAAATCCAAGGTATTAAGAGGAAAGTGTCCTTACGCTTCATCTTAGCAATGCAAATGAAACATTGCTTAAGAAAAGGTTGTCAGATATATGCAGTTCAAGAAGTAAGCAACGAGAAAGGACCATCCTTAGAACAATATCCAGTGTTATCAAAATTTTCGAATATTTTTCCAAAGGAATTTTCAGAATTACCTCCTAAAAGAGAGCTAGATCTCACAATAGAATTAAAACCTGGTACGGAACCAATTTCTAAAACACCTTACAGAATGACAGCCCAACTTCAAGAATTACAAATTCAGTTGAAGGAACTGTTGGATATAGGGCATATTCGACCTAGTATTTCACCTTGAAGTGCTCCTGTAATCTTTGTCAAGAAGAAAGATAGATTCTTGCGATTATGTATAGACTATCGAGATTTAAATCGACCTACAGTAAAGAATAGGTACCCAATGCCTCAAATTGATAACCTTTTCGACCAAATATAAGGAGCTTTTGTCTTTTCAAATAATCATCTACGATCAGGTTATCATCAACTAAGGATTAAAGAAAGTGATATTTCTAAGACTATGTTCCGAACATTATGAATTCATTGTGGTACCATTTGGGTTGACCAATGCACTAGCAGTGTTCGTGAATCTTATGAATAACGTTTTCCGTAAATATCTCGATCAATTTGTACAAGTCTTCTTAGATGATATTCTCATATATTCTAAGAATGAGAAAGAACATGAAGAACACCTACGAAGAGTATTATCTTGCCTTAGGGAACACCAATTATATGGAAAGTTATCAAAATGTTCTTTCTTTCAAAAGGAGATTCATTACTTGGGCCATATTATATCTGGTGAAGGAATCTCAGTAGATCCTGAAAAGGTGAAAGCAATCATGGAATGGTCAATACCTAAGAATGCACAAGAAGTGCGAAGTTTTATGGGTTTAGCAAGTTATTATCGAATGTTTGTAGAGGATTCTCCAAAATTGCAAAGTCTATCACAAACCTCCAGCGTAAAGGTGTTAGGTATGAATGGACTGAGGAATGTCATAAAGCATTCTCCAAACTTAAAATATTATTGACTAGTGTACCAATTCTGCAAGTACCTGATATGGACAAATATTTCACTGTGTACTGATGAATCTAAACAAGGATTAGGTGCAGTATTAATGTAGGATAGAGGCGTAATAGCATATGCTTCAAGAAAATTAAAGCCTCATGAAGAACTTTATGCTACGCATGATTTAGAGTTAGTCGTCGTGGTGCTAGCTTTCAAAATATGGAAACATTACTTGGTAGGAAGAAACTTTATGCTCAAAAGTAGCCACCAAAGTCTACAATATTTGTTCACCCAGAGAGACTTGAACGCTACACAAAGACGATGGAGTGAATTCTTAAGTGAATATGACTTTGGAATTTCATATATAAAAGGGAAAGATAATGTAGTAGGAGATGCTTTAAGTAGAAGACCACGAATATTTTCCCTCATACCTATCAAGGTAGACTTAAGAAAACAAGTACTAGAACATCTCGTGAGAGATAGTTGGTACTTAAAAGTAAGGTCTAGGCTTGATAGTAACCATTCGAAGGAACCTAAGTTTAAGGGATATGATCTATAAGATGACGGAATTTTACGATTCCATGGAAGGATGTATATACCAGATAGTGGAGATCTCTGAAACACCATCTTGAAGGAAGCCCACAGGGCAGTGTATTGTGTACATCCTGGTGTAAAGAAAATGTCTGTTGATACAAAGAAACTCGTCTTCTAGACAGGAATGAAAAACGACATTGACAATTCGTTGTTAAATGCCTTGAATGTCACAACTAAAGGCTGACCATTATCTCCCAACAGGTCTCCTACAACCTCATGACATTCCTATGACTAAATGGGAGATAATTTCTATGGATTTCATCGCGGGCTACCTCTTCCATAAAGGCATAATGCCATTTCATTTGTGGTAGATAAATTAACGAAAAGTGCCCATTTTATTCCTGTAAGAAATACTTACAAAGTTGTTGACATAGCACGGGTATTCATAAATGAAATTTTTAGATTTCATGGAGTACCTAAGAAAATCATATCAGATAGAGACTCACGTTTCACTTCAAGATTTTGGACGTGTATGCAATTAGCAATGGGAACTCAATTAAATATAAGCACAGCATATCACCTTGAGACTGAAGGACAAACAGAAAGGTAAACCAAGTACTAGAAGATATGTTGAGAATATATGTTATGGACCAACAATCGCATTGGGACAAGTACTTACCCTTAGAAGAATTTGCATACAATAATAGTTATTACAATTCAATCGGTACGCCGTCATTTGAAGCATTATACAGAAGACCCTGTAGAACACCATTGAGTTGGGATAGATTGGAGGACTGGGTAATAGTAGGGCTAGAATTAATCCAAGAGATTGAGGAACAAGTAAAGCAAATTAGACAACGATTGAAAGAGGCATAGGATAGACAAAAAAGTTATGTTGATGCTCACAAGACAGATAAAAACTATGAAATAGGAGATCAAGTTTTCATCTGCATCAGGCCAAATAAAAGCACCATACAGTTTGGAAAATGGACAAAATTATCACCACGATTCATTGGGTCGTTCAAAGTCCTGGAAAAATTTGGACCTGTCACCTATCGTCTTGCACTGCCACCCCACTTGCACAAAATTCATAATGTATTTCATGGTATCTATCTTACGACACTATATAGCTAACAAAACTCATAATCTTAAATGAAAGGAACTGCAGGTGTTAGACAAGGGAACCATTGCGGTCGAACCATTACGTATACTGGAACGTAGGGTTCGACAACCCAGGAACCGACTAGTAGACCAAGTTAAGGTCTAGTGGGACAAGTATAGCCCTGGATCAGTTCCCTGGGAAGATACAGAGGCCATATGTCAAAAATACCCAACTTGTGTTAATTTTGAGGGACTGAAAACCCTATTTTGTATATAACTACTCTATTTTAGATACTTAAAACTATCATTTTGAAATATCACATGTAAAGATGAATTTTGTTTTGTTGGTACATGGATACCCATAAGAATATGATGTTTGCTTAATTTTACTGATATATGATATATGTTATTTTGTTTAACTCAGTTAGTACATGGATACCAATATGAAATATGTTAACATTGCTGGAATATCAATATCAACATGAATTTTAATATTTGATTAACCTTGTTACAAAATATAAATCATACATTAGGTTATGATGAAGATTTTATAAATTATTTCATTTCTATATATCGATATGATTATTGAGACGGAAATAAAAGAATAGTTACATTATGATATAAAAGTTAACTTGTTGATATATGGAATTGGATATGACCAAGCATGTTATACCATAGATAACAATATGTACAAATTATACAGGAATTTTTATCTAAAGACAAATTGTTTTGAATATATTGATACATATGTTATAATGTGTGGACAAGTGTTTACATTGCAGATAACATTGTTACCAAACCAATCACGTGATGACAGAATTCCAAGAACAGTTGAGACTCAATGAAATGCCATGATAGGGTGTTAACCCTAGTACTACTAGGAGGGGTGGAGGAATGTGCAAATCACGCTCCCCTAGACGTGTGATGATGACTTTCGGATGCCCACTGGGAAATCAGGTCGATATAATCGACATTGACACCCTTAAGGTCAATGAATGGTTAGTAAAATTGATGTCGTGGCATATTCCTGTATACGACGGATAGGATGGGAGCGAAAGAAATTAGGAAGGATAGGATGATTCTAGATTAGCTTGGAAACTCGGCCGAGACAGAACATAACAATTAAATTATAAATACATAAATATTCAAACATAAATTAAGTCTTGAAATACAATCCTTACACAATCACTCTAATCATTAAAGCAATTACTAATATGTTATATGAATTCTAACTTCGGGAGGAAGTTTTCTGAAGAGAGGAAGAATGTAATGAACCATTTCGAATTCTACATAGAATTTGACTGTTAGCATGCATACGAGGCATCCATATGATAGATACATATGCATGCAACGCATGTACTGCACTAGTATATCTACTATTCAATAATTGAACATGTCAAAGTACAGGGTAATGGATTGATTTGTGATATAAACACCTAAATTCACTAAAGTAAGATAAAATGTCGAACAGGAGACTTAATATGTATACCACCGTTATAATGCATAATTAACACCTTATTTAATAACAAAGTGGATATACGAAATTATGAACTAAATTGGCTTTATAAATGAAAATATAATTATAGATTTAAATTCATTATAAAATTAAATATTAATAAATAGCAATTAAATTAAATTAATTATTAATATAAAATTTAATTATAAAATTTAGTTAACTATAAAGTAAAGGTAGATTAAATAAATTAAAAATTACATTAAAAACTTGAAATTCAAACTACAAATAATTCGGGAATAAATCTATATATGATCACATAAATTTAAAAGGGAAAACCACCTTTTTCAAGCAGTGTAGAAGGCAACTGAACAGGCAGGTCTCCACGTGATGGAGGGCAAGGGAGACAGACGGTTGACAAAATGAGACGGTGGGAGAAAAATGTAAAAGAAGAAGGTAGGGATTTGAGGGGGAGGAAAAATTTTTTATTACACATAAGGAGAAGGCTGCAGGAGGAAGGAAAGGAGTTGATTGTTCAAACTTGTTCTTAGACGAGGTCTCTATTGTTCTTGGAATTCTGGGCACGGGGGCCAGAAAAGATATCTTCTAGATCTAAGGATTGTATTGGAAAATCCTAGATTGGCTAGGAGGCAAAGATTGGTTTGGTAACCAACCCAGCTACATCATCTGTGGGAGGAGCCACAGCTCAACACATCTCAAATTCATCACACAGGTATTCTTCGGTGATTTAATTTTCTTTCTGTCTGCTGCAAATTTCATAAGTTAGTAAAATTGCGAATTTTACTTCAATCTACCATAAAACAATCTTCTGATTAAAATTGTCGGTTTAGGGCTCTACACCAATGTTCTTAATTCTGAATAATTTGGATAGGGCCTCATACATTTCTTGAGCGGAATCTATGTTGGATATATATGGAATGAGGTTATCCTTTATTCCATCCATTATTTGGCTCATGGCCAATATATCTATTTCTTTAAACTTTGCTTTCTCTGCTTTACTTGATTCATTTGTAAGCTTCTTTACTTTTCCTTTAACTAGATCCAAAACTTTATTCTTCTCGAGGATGATATCTATCCTCTTTTTCCATGCTCTGTAGTTGGAGGCTCCTTCTAGTTTGTCTTCTCCCTTCAATGAGTTAGACATGGTTCTTAAAGATAGTAGGCTTATCCCTTTATATGATCCCTTTTCTTGATGACCCTTATTCAACTTCTTAAGACTCTTTATTCTCCATTCAGTAGATCTTCAGGCTGCCTTTTTCTTCCTTCATCACCTTAGCTCTGATACCATGTTGAGAAATCAATGCCAGTAGAATTAGGGTTTCATTCCTCTTTCTTGATAATTACTTGTGAATTATGCTAGCCTCTTTCACTTCTTTATTAGATTATCTTCCATCTAGCAATTATCAAATTATGTGTATGAAGATCACGACAACAACAGACACAAGATATAGGCGCACAGCCAAGGCAAAACCCCAATGAGGGGAAAACCCAGTCAAATCTCTTCCTTCAGTAGATTCAAAAGACAAGACGAGATAATCAAGGACTCTTTGAACTAGACACAGACTTCCTCCAATCACCAAGTCAGCCCTTCCTTCCTCTTCAAATGATAATCTTCCAGCAACAACTTCGACCTAGAAATTTGATCCTGTAACAGCAGAATTTCGATCTCCTGCAACAAAATTTCGACTTGCAGTAAATCTTAGATTTCCCAATAACTTCGCATGTGTGAGAGATAGATGGCCCAAAAACTTTCATCTTGTCTTTCCCCGCAATTCTCTTCCTTCTCCTGCAATTTCACACTTTTATGCTTCTCCTTCTTGTGTATCGAACTTGAGTGATTGATACTCCAAATGGTTTGAACTACACTTCTATATACAACCACTTCTATGGGTCAAATTGCCCTAATGTAAGCCGACTTCATCAAGTAAGGGTCGACTTGGTGTGGAGGTGAAAAATGTAAGGACCCACTTACACTTGCAAATATAAGGAAAATATTAGCATACATATGGGGCATGCATATGATAGCTCATATGCATGAACCGCATGTATTACACTAGTACATATACTGGCTAATACTGAAAAACACCTAAGTAGGGTAATAAAAAGACTTTCGGAATATATTTAGATCTCACAGGAATATAATAAGTATATCAAGTTAGGTATTTAGTATGAATACCACATTTATATACCTAAAAAAAAAAATTTAAAATATAAATTATATTGGAATAAAATAAATAAAAGAATAATATAATTTAATTAAAACTAGAAGGTAAATTAAATTAATTAAAATTTTAATTAAATAAATTCTATTTTAAATTTATAAAATAAAGTAACCTAATTAAATTAAATTAAAACCCACATATTTTAGAAACTACTCAAATCAAATATTTAAAGCCATAAGAGCCCCAAACATGCAAATTCCACGTAACGTGGAGAGACACCAAAACAAATATGAAGACGGTGACTGTGAAATTATAAAAGGAAGGAAGGGAATTCTGAACGGGGAGAGGTTGGGGCGAGAAGTTGGACGAACTAGAGGGATTTTGGGAGAGAGACAAAGCTATAGACTGGAGGAAACTTTGATTGCTCTTGACAAAACCTCAATTGTCCTTGGAATTCTGGGCATGGATGTCGAAAGATCTGTCTTCTGGATCTGGGGACCATATCGGTAGACCCTAGATAGGCTGGGAGGTAAAGGTTGGATTAGTAATTATATCAGTTGTATCAGCAGAAGAACCACAGTCCAAAACACCTCCAATTCACCCCAGGTATTCTTCTGTGATTTAATTTTATGTTTGTTTAAAATTTCATGTTCAGTCTTTACAATTAAGAGTTTTGCCTCAATCCGCAATAAAACAATTTTTTGGTTAAAATTTCCCGGTTTAGGGCACCACAAAAATGACTTATTTTACTCAATAATAATTCTTTTTACATGATACAAAAGCCCAAGTAGGGTCTAATAAAATGGACAATGACTCTAATGACTCCAGATAAAACCTAGAAGTCCTCAATGGGGACTACGACCTAGAAAATGATGACCCAAGCATGAAACCCATGCTTTAATAAGTCATTTAATTATAATAAAATTTCTTTTGACAACTATATATTTACGAAGACCGAACCTAGTTACACTCTTCAACACTACCTTGCCTCACTTCAAGACTATCATATAGAGACATTTAGCACAAATGAGTAATACTAGGACTCCTTTTGTTGATGAGAATCCAAGAAGAGTAGGGTACTTAGGTTGTGGTGATAGTGGACCTTTGTCCCAACTGTTGTTGCGCCCTCTAGCTTTTGCCTCTTTACAACGCCTACTAGTTTATGCAGCAACAATACCAACCTAAAAAAAAAAACTATTTAGTGACCCATGCCCACATAAGTGGACCAAAACCCACCCCCATGTCCTTCAATTTTAAATGTCAATTGGGTTTAACTTGGGTGGTTGAGAGGAGATGTCACCCCGGCTAGTTTTAAATGCCACTTGTGACATGTTCACTCTTCATAAGCCAATTGTCAATTAGAGCTCTCTTCATAAATCAACTGCAAAAAAAGGTGGGCAAGGTACCAACAATCTCACTCTCACCTATAGGATGGAGGATGAGATGATTAGTTACAAACTTACATGTGCATGCATGTAATGTAGCAATGCATGATTGTTGAGAAATCTATAGGGAAATAGTTAGAATGATTTCTCTTATACTTGATAACGACTTGTGATGTCTTTTTACTTTATTCTTACTTAGTAGCTTCTTCCCTTATTATTATGTTGTTCTTATCATCAAATCAACTATGATATAGAGATTTAGATCAGCAAAACTCTTTGTGAAGCCCAACCTTTGTAGGTATGCATCCATCCTTGTAAACCATGCCCTTGGTGCTTGCTTAAGGCCATATAGTTCCTTCCTTAACCTGCAAACATAAGCCTCTCTATCTTTGACTTCAAATCCCAAGGGTTGCTCTATATAGACTTCTTCATCAATAGTGTCATTCAGGAATGCAATCTGGGCATCCATTTGATGAATGTTCGATCCCATCGATGCTACCAAAGAGACAAGTGAACGTATAGTTGTATACCTTGTTGTGGGAGCAAATGTCTCTTCATAAGCAATGTCTTCTTGTTGAAAGAAGCCCCTAGCCAAAAAAATATTGCCTTATATTTATCAACACTTCCATTTGCCGCATGTTTAATCTTATAGAGCCATTTGGAAGTTACCACTAATTTTTCTTCGGGCCTAGGTACGATCTCCCAAACCCCATTCTTCATTATCGATTGATACTCTTCACTCATGGCCTCTTTCCATTCTTGATGTTAGACAGCATCTTCAAAGGTGGATGGTTCTACTTCTATTAGCTTCATCATATACACTGCATACCCAGGATATCTTTGGGCTTCTTACTTTCCTCTAATGTGCCTTTGGGTTCTCCATGACCCTCTACATCTAAAAGAGTATATTTCAACCAATTAGGTCTCTTTCTGGTTTCAAGGATGACCACAAGTTGCACAAGTTCACTGGGACCTTCATCTTCATGATTTGATTCTTCTTCCTCCATGGTACCTTCCTCTTCAAATTGGAAGTTCTTCGTCATCAGAGTCCATTGGGAGGTCCTTTGATTTCTTGAATGCAATATTTCATCAAATATCACATCTCGACTAACTTCTATTTGGTGTCCTTCCTTTATGTAGATCCTAAATGCATTTGAAGTATTACTGTAGCCAACAAATGTTCCCTTCTTGCCCGTAGGATCCAACTTCTTTCTCTTATCCTTTGGTATGTGAATGTAGACAGGACATCCAAATATTTGAAGATGGTCCACGCCTGGTTTATTCCTAGTGAATGCTTCTTTCGGAGTCATGTTGTCTAGTGATATGTGAGGACTTCAATTTTGAATACATACAGCAGTCTTTGTTGCTTCACCCCACAAAAATTTTGTCAAATCTTGACCATGTAACATGTCTCTTACACTTTCTTCAATAGATCGATTCTTTCGTTTGGCAACTCTATTTCAACGGGATCGTACGGGACTATCAACTCCCTCTTAATCTCATATTCCTTACAGAAAGCCATGATTTCTTTTGAAGTGTATTCCCCTCCATTGTCGGATCTTAATATCTTTATTCTTCTTTCTGTAAATTTCTCCACTTCAGCTTTGAATTCTTAAAATTTGATGAACACTTCATCCTTGGAATTCAGCAAATAAACCCAAGTTTTCCTTGAATGGTCATCAATGAATGTCACATAATATAGATGACCTCCAAGAGATTTTGGAGACATGGGACCACAGAGATCAGAATGAATGAGATCTAGAATTTCTTTTGACCTTGAAGCATTGCTTCCAAATGATCTCTTGGTCTTTTTACCCAGTGCACATCCCTTGCATACTCCTTCATGATCCTCTTTGAGCTCAGGGATGTCATTATCCATTGAATTTAGAATTGGTAAGATTTTTTAGTAGAGGTGACCAAACTGTGGAAATTTCTGAATCTTTACACTTTATGCAGAAATTATTTTTTGTTAATCTGGTTATGCTCCTCCTACTTAGACAAGTTATTAACTAAATAAATTCAAGTTAAAATCGAAGCAAAACACATAACAAATCTCCACCAATCCAGATCTAGAACAAGTTCATGCACACATAGACAAAGTGACACAGTTATTTCTAGATAAACAGTCCTTGAAAAAACCCAATGCAGGAAAACCGATCTTCTGGCTACTAAAGGGTTTTATTATTAAGAATTTTCTAAATACAAGCCTGGGTTTCAGATCTGGAAAACCCGATAGAGAAATATTAGATCTACAGCTCACTGGATGATCTAGGGCCAAAATAATGACTGATCCACACCCTCAAACAGGATTTACAGAACTCAGCCAACAATTATGGCCTAGAAAGCCCAGTGCTGCCCCTGAAGCCTCTGAAGCCCCTTTGACCCTCAGCACTACTCCGGAAAGGGCTGCGTTACCCCAGACTGGGTCTCTACGTAACCCCTAGGGCTTCCTGCAGAGAATCATGTTGTCCTTGAAGGACTGAGTAGCACAGTGCCGCCATTCTTGTTGTTGCTCTCTTGCTTCTCTGCGCTGCCTCTCTGAGCTGATCTTTGCCTCTTGTTGATTCTATAACCTGGGATCAGATCATCCCCTTGACCTAAATTCCCCTCTCTACAACTGAAACACTTCTGAGAATTATTAGCAAACCCGCCCTAGAATCTCAGCTTAGCTTTAGTGATCTGCCTTTGTGTGTCTTTACAAATGACCCCAAGCCTTTCCTTTATACTTTTATCGTTGGAAAACCAACGGCCATGATCAGATCTTGAATCAATGGCTAAGATTAAAAAAAAGCTTGATATGTGTGACTTAAGACAATTTCATCACATGTTTAATTAAATTCACTTTAATTATTTAAGTTCCCTAAAGTTTTAACTTAGGAAATACATTAAAATAAATAATTAATTTAATATCTCCTAAACCAAATGAAATTTCCCAAATCAATTTCTGGGTCTTGCAGATCAAGTGTACTCTATTCCCTCCATAAAATTTGAGAGCTAGAGCACAACTGATGCTACCCCAAATACACAAAATCTCAATACAAACCTTCTATGCCAAAGTTCACATGGACTTACTTCAATGTGAACCAAGGCTTGAGAGAGAGGAGTCAGCAATCTGTAGTCTCCTGATGCAGGAGCATTTGACTCAGAAATTTCTTTATATTTTAGTAGACATAGGGGTCTTATGATTTCAAGGAAATTGGTTTCCTATGTATTAAATTAATGTACTTTTAATATATCTTGAGTGAATTAAGTGAGACATTTAGAATATGAATTAATTAATATTTGTGAGTCATTTTGTAAATGTTCCCGAATGTTGGAGAACATGAGAAAATTAGAATAATTGAGGGATTGAGCAATTTGGGAATTAATTGAAAATCTTAGATTAAGAATTGGTTTCATGATTTTGTGGATGAGAGAGGATCCTTAGGGATTAGTTGAGTAAAAAAAGGACTAGGATATTTAGGGTTTTGTTGAGAAGATAGAGGATCTGAAACTAGAATTGGCTTCAGAATATTTTGTATAAAATCATAAGCCTCAAGGAATAAAGAGGGAGATTCAAGATTTAGACAGATAGGGTTTGTTGTTGTAAGCCTACGGGCAAATTAGATGAAGAGGCCACTGATAGAGAAGATCAGGCCAAAATGGAATTATTTTTGTAAATATCTAGTTATTAATATAGAGAACTCAATTTCTGAGTTATGTATTGAATACTGAGAAATGATTTATAAATTGTAGAAATGATGTATAATAGAGCATGCAGGTGAAGAAAACAGAGAAAGGCCAGAGGGCATGTAACATCCAGTGTTGAGAAAGTGACCTGGTTCATACAAGCTTTTTTATTCGAAAATAATTGAAATCTGTATTGATAACGAGGATTTCTGTCATTATATATCTGAGCTGTAGATTTCAAGAAATTAGGAAACTGGGTGTTTCAAAGAAATCGAACACTGATCTTGTAATGTACAAGTTTAAATTCGGTATGGATTTGCGTATGTCAAAGATTCACCATCGATCATAGAATGGATCGATGGTGATCCATTAAAAGAAACGTGGCCATTGAAATTAATTCCGGCATGTACTGCAAAGCGGAATAAGGATGATGATCCATCAAAGTGTGAAGAGCTTTCACTTTAGATTTGTGTAATTCAGCAATTAAATCCTTTTAAAAAGAATTTGGTTTAAAATCCAGATTAGAACCTGGTGTTATATTTGGAACCAGGAGTCGGTTGAACGTGGAGCCATAAGTCGATGGAATGGTGATATAGTTTTGAAAACCGGCAAGTGGTTTTCGCACGACACAAAAGAGGTAAGTGCTAAAGTTTGAAGATATGCGAAATAACGTGGAGGTGCCATGTAGCATATGGAAACCATTCATTTCGCACGTTATAAGATGGTAAGGTAACATACTTCTTTGAGTGCGATATCTGTCGGATGAACAGGCACAAATAGATCGCCAATGTAAGGTGCGTTGGGCAATAGCTGTGGGCCCGGATTTATATTTGTTGGCATCGTGGGTTTTAAACCAAAGTCACATCCAAGGTAAATATTTCTTGTTGAAATATATTATTTGGGTGGGTAATTTCTATTACATAACTTTTATAATAGAAATAGTGTGGAGCAAAGGTTTTAAACAAGCATAAATATTTTTAAAAGATTTATGAAAAGGTAGTCGACCTTGGTTCAAAAGGGTTTCATTAAATATAGAAATTGAAAATTCCTGGGCATAATGAGACACGCATTTTTATATGTGTAATTGTGGGTAGATGCAGCTTAGGCTGCATTATCTCCCTTCACGAATCCCAATCATCTTTGCATTTTCGATGCTAGAGTTTTTATCCCATACTACAACCTTTCCATCTATGAAAGAAATTTCATCTCCCTTATCTTCTAGACATGAAATGGAAAGTAGATTCTTATCCAAACCTGGAACAAATAGGATGTGGTTGAGATGAATATTTCCTCCATTCTCCAATTGTAGCAAGGTTGATCTAATTCCTCTTACAGGATAGCTCTTCTTGTCACCAAGCTTAATGGAATAAGCATATTTTCCTCTTGATAAGGTCTTTAGTAGTTTGTGCTCACCAATCATATGTCTTGATGCTCCACTACCGATTACGCAAATATTCTAATCTTCAAATGTGCCAGTAAGTGCTGAGAACAGTCCTTCGTCCTTTTGTAGATGTCTTGGTCATATCCTTCTTGAGAGATAATAGGAGATCCCATAATTCTTTGATGCCCTTCTTGAGATGGCTTGCCATCATAGTACACTTCTATAGGAAGTTCTTCATTGTAGTAGAGGTCTTCGTCATGCCCTTAGCCAACCTTAGCTCTGATACCATGTTGAGAAATCTATACGACAATAGTTAGAATGATTTCTCTTATACTTGATAACTACTCGTGATGTCTTTTCACTTTTTCATACTTAGTAGCTTCTTCTCTTATTATTATGTTGTTCTTATCATCAAAACAACTACCAAAACAAGAAGATCAATAGTATACAAGAACACAGGATATAGGCTGCAAGCCAGGGCCAAAACCTCTCAACTTGAGAGGAAAACCCGCAAATCTCTTCTCTTCTTATAGATTCTTCAATTGACAAACTCCAAGACCTCTAGATGTAATATGCCAAATGGGGATTAACAGTAATGAAATTGCAAATAGACAAGTAACTACAGCAAAAATGCAAACACCATTAAAACACAAAAACAGGAGTCAAAATCACTGTTGAGCCATTTTATTAATATATTGGGAAAGAGTACAATTGAGGTGCTGGAAAGTTTGCACCAGGGCCTGCTCAAGACAGGCTTGAAGAAAACCTCAAACCCAAGCAAAAACTCTGGCTAAAAGTGCCTCTGCGTGGCTCAGTCTTTGCACTGCCTAGCCTATAAATGTTGTTGTTGGCTGTCTTCGGACAGCTGGTTGGGTTGCTTCCTTTACTCAGAAAATTCTGAGCTTTTAACCTCAGACTCTACTCACCAAACCCACAAAAACTCGCGAAGGAATTGGCCAGATGTTGACCCCGGAATGTCAGCCCAATTTCCTCTAGCTCCTCTAGCTGCTGGCTGTGTTAGGATCTCTATTTAAAGCCTCAAACCTGCCCAGAAAATTATGTCGAATTCATCTTCGCTTCTCCTCAATAAACCCATAAAAACCCAGGAAGGGTTCGCCCAAAGCTTGACTTCAAAATTTGGCCTTCTTTGGCTTGGCTCACTGCGCTGCTAGGTAAATCGAACCTCTAGATGAATATGCTGGAAAATGCCTCCGGAGAGCTACCAAAATCCCTGGTTGGAGGGTGGCTAACCTCCCCTCCAAATCTCATGTTGAAACTCCATTGCTCTCCACACTCCCGACACCCACACCGAACTAAATTGGCCAATCACTGCGTAGTCTACTCTACCTTTGCGCAGTCCTGAAGGGGCTATGCTCTTCCTGTAGCTACTATTGTGTAATTCCCTCAACAAAATGCAGAACTCCTCTCTTGAGCAGGCACTCAAAGTCCCCCGAGGTAGAGTTTGAGATCTTCGCTTGAAGATCTCGTGTGCTAAACAACACTACAGGCTTGGCTCTCCAGCGCAAACGTGCTTCAGTCAAAATGACCAAGACAAATAAGATGAATGAATGAATGTTGAATGAGCCTTCCCTTCTTCCTTTTATCCATTGAGGCCCAACGTATGCCTTGGGTCCCACCTTGACCTGCGCTGCCTCTCCTTGGCCAATCACGTGCTTCCTTGCTCTAGCCAATCTCACGTTGTCCTTTTCGTGCTTCTTCTACGCTGCGACCTAAGGCCAACTCGACCCCACAACTAGAGCCTCAATTTTCCCTTAAGGACTTTAGGAAAAGACTTTATCTGGCCTAATTATTAATTGTGGGTCCCCTACCCACTTTATTTCCACCCAACATTAGGATTTGCCAAAATTAACCAAAATTAGTATCTCAATTAGCTTACTCCGAATTTGGAGATATTATACTAGACCAAGACCAATACCCTTGCAAGACCAAGTCCAACCTTCTTGATGATGTGCTTCCTTTGTCCAAGTCAAACCCAGTCAAATCTCTTCCAACAGCACAACTTAGACCCCCAGCAACAGAATTTCAGACCCTACTGCAGGTTTGAAATTTTCGGCCCTCCCAGCAGCAAAATTTCAGACCCTACTGCAAGTTTGAAATTTTCGGCCCTCCCAGCAGCAGAATTTCAAACCCTACTGTAGGTTTGAAATTTTCGGCCCTCCCAGCAGTAGTTGCTTCCACACATGTGAGCTTATTTTGGGCTTCCAAGACTTCTTCAGGCCTTTGCTTGACTTTCTCTTTCTTCTAAGGCTCGAGGATAACCTAATGAGCCTTCCTTCAACCTTCTTCCAACACTTTCTCCAAGTTCTAACCTGCAGTAGCAAAACCCTAACCCAGCAACAGAAACCCTAACTTCCTTCCTTCACACATGTGAAGAGAGAGAGAGAGAGAGAAAATAGCCCAAACACATGATCTTCGTCCTTCTCCTTCCTTTGCTAGTCCTTTCCTTCTTCTCCTTCGCTTGCTTGATGAAAGAATGAATTGTGTCTCTAGGAGGTTGAGTTCCCTCCTATATATAGGCTTTCATGGACGAATTCCCTCAAATTAGGCCGACTTCTTAGCTAGAAGGCCGACTTTGTCTTGGAGGGTATTCTAACACTTTTAAATACAAATATAATTCTTTTTACAAGTTACAATGTACCCGATCGGGTCTTCATCATATGACAATGACTCTTTTGACTTCTTGACCTAGGATAAACCCTAGAAGCACTCAATGGGTGGTTGACCTCTAAAATAAAAGACCTTGAGATGAAACCCATGCTTCCAAAATAGCAATAATAATTTTTCTTTCATTTTACAATATACAAGAATCAAAATTACATTTCATATTTATGAAGACCGGACCTAGTTACACATTTTTCAACAATACACACTCCCATAAATGTTCTAAAAGACATTAACACAAAACCTATCAGGATTAGGAAATGAGAAGAAAATATAAATATGATCAATAAAGAAAATACTTGTTTTTGTATGTACACCTACGAGTTCCAATAACCAAACAAAAAGCTATATGTTATGGATATTTTCCAGTTTCATCCTTTTCCACTATCCAATTTTTCACTCCGACCCTTTCCATTATCACTGTTAACAATACTGAATTATTTCTCTAAAATCACTATAAAAATCTCAGTCTATATGTAATGAGAGCAAACCATTGAATGCAATATTTCCTTGCAAACCCCAGAAAAGAATCTACCAGACTGTTGGATGTTAACCAAATTTCACACATTGCTGCCAGGAAATATCCAATGGCAATTCTCTGCAAAAAAAGGTCATAAAATTCTTAGTATATATTTCACCTTCATTCCCAAACAGACGGCTAGAAACAAAAACACTAATAAAGGAAAGAATCAATGAAACTGAAAGACAAAGCAGCAAATTACAAGCATAACTATTTAATCCTCATGGTTTGCTGCTTTTATGCATTGAGAGATTCATTTGACTTGGAGTGGATTTTCACAGAAAATTTAGGCACAAAAACGTCATACACAAAATCTGGTAGAGTGTTGTTACAAATTTCTGTCTTGATATATATCATTAGCGAGTTTGGATCATGCTACTAACTGTAATACCAGTCAAATTCTTAGTGTCACGAGGTAAACAATGTTGAAATTTGTAGCTATGTTTGGTCTTCATAATCAAGTTTTAGCCCTCCAATTATACAAGAAATGATAAATATATATGTGGATTCCAAGTTGGATTCTCGATCTTGTGTTGTTGCAGTGTGTCTATCTCCTCTCCTCAACCTTGCTTTTATAACTTTACATTGAGCTAAATCCCCAACTGTTAAAATTGGCAACTAAGACCAAGTTCCACTACTTTGGGCAGCTCCTTTAGGAAAGATAATTTCAGCATTGATTCCTCTTTTCGAGACGACCAAAATCGATCTAAAGATCATCAAAATTGGATATGTAGAAGTGGAATTTTGAATTTATTCTCCCACAAGAAAATTATCAAGGTCGGCCTTATCTTTAAGTTGGCATTAGTCCAAAAGACACGTCTCTTGACCACCCATCGACTCCTATATATTGAGGTGCCTCCATCTCCATTCGGATCATCACAGAGGTACAAAATTCTTCTGAAATGAGGTGCCGGTCTGAGGTTCAGATCTCCAGAAGCAGGAGCCAAGGTTGGGAGGTGCAGCATCTATATTTTGGGTACTGCTGTCTGTTGGAGGAAGACCACATTGACTGAGGAATCTCAGAGGACTGTTTAGGGATGCGCTTCAGTTTTGTTTGGGCTCATCTATCTTCATCTCAGGATCGAAATCCATCTGAAGGTAGGCAGCAGGCCTTAAAGGGAATTCTGGGCAGAACCTATCAACCCTTGATGACCGAAATCTATCCTGAAGATAGGCCGCAGGCCTTAAGGGAAATTCTGAGCCATATTTCATCACTCTCTGTTGACCAAGATTCATCATAAGAGTAGCTGTAGATCTGGAGGTTGTTTAGGGCTGTCAATCATCATGGATAGATAGGTCGTAGCTCCAAGAGTTTTGGCTCAGGTAAATTGCAGAAGACTGCTCAGATAAATAGCCAACATCAGAAAGTTTTGAGGGCTGAATCAAGCCCAGTTCAGTCCTTGAGATCAGCAAGGGTTGCTCCTTGTGTGCCAGGGCTATCTACACTTAAAAGGAGGTGCAGTGGAACAGTTTATCAAGACAGCTGTAAATTGTTAGAAGCCCTAACTAGTTCATGGATATTTCTCAATAACAAGGTGCTGGAATGTCTGCCTTTGAGCCATCTTCTTGTCCAAGGTTGGATATTCTTATTGTCAAGTCATTTTGACTCAAAGTTATTGTATTCTCTCTCTGCTGAACATTCAATATTAATAATAAGAAGATTTGATCAAGGATTTTCCCATCTTGGGGTTTTTCCATGGCTTGAGCCAATTTATTGTGTCCTCTTGTCTTGGCTTGTCTTCATTATTTATTGTACATGTTCTTTTCTCAGTTACTGTCATCATGATAATGTTTCACGTGAAGCTTATGATTTAATAATTGGGCTTATGAGAGAATTGAAGCTTGTGTCTTCAGCAGAGAACATGTTATCTTAAATTTAACCTGCTATCAGAGATATGGAGAAGACTAGCCCAAGCAAGAGTACAAGCAATCTCTAAAAGAAGATCTCCTCGGTTAAGCCATAAAATCAAATTCTGAGTATGATCTCAAGCCAGAATTAAAGAGTCTGTGATAGTAGAACCATCTCTCTATCTGAGTTAGGAGACACCTGTACATTTACTTGTGGAAGAATATTTTGTATAGAGATCAAAGTTTTCTGTGATTCTGGAGATAGGGGCGAACTACAGTGATTCCTTGCTTGAAAAAGGATCGAAATCATCAGGCATAAAACTGGAGTGACAAGTTTATGCCCAGGCATTCACATAGTATTTCAAGAGCAACATGGATCACCAAAAAAAACAGTGTTGAAAAGAATTAAATTCCAGCCAAATTTGAACTGTTTTGTGAAGATCTCGTTAATCCTTGCAGACCTGTGATCAAAATCATGACTAGCCAATTAGTGACTTGCTAGCTCATTTATAGTGATATCTTCATCTAGATTTGAGGGAAGTAAAGCCGTCTTGTATGATCAACCTAATCCAAGCGCATTGTAAGTAATTCAGAATCTTCATAAGGTGGAAGCCGCATTGAAAAGTCTGTGGCATCAGTCTGTTGCTTTCAAAAGACCCTAGCGTGAATTTGTATATAACTTCAACTCAGATTAATCTCGTGCAGTCCTATCGTATTGAAGTGATTACAGCTTCTGATGATGGCCTTTTATGAGATTCTTTTTTTTTATATATACCTCTGCTACAGTAAGGACAGAATGTCTCATTTGCTTCAGGGTTTTGTTAATCCATGGCTGAAGCAAGCATCTCCTGAGGCTAATCGGTGATGTCTTAATCAGATGCTCGACCGAGACACTTCTGTGGACACACCTTTGTCCATTCTAAAGTATAAGTCTGATATTTCTGAGATACTGTTTGTAAGGAACAGTTCTTGTGCTTAATGGTTGTCCAGAATAATCATTGTTTTGATGAATGGTGTCTGTTGGGCATCTACAGACTGCTCTGGCATCTATATAAGCAAGAGGTCTTTAAGGACAAAGATCCTTCTTCAATTCAGGCAAATCATCTAAAGCAATATTAGAAGCACATCTTCTTCACCAAGTCAGCTCAAGCATCAAAAGACGCCACCCTCAAGCATACATCAGTACTACATCACATAAGGTATGTTTTTTTAAGCTGGAATTTTGTCCTTGTGATATCCTCATGACATGGATGCATGAGAATATCTCTTCATCTCTGGTCAAGATCGTTTTGTGTAAAGGTTTGACCACTGGAGTGAAGGCGTGATAGCATAGTCTAACAGAAATCCGCATATGTTATATATAAATGGTCTCTCTCTCTCGGATGGCATATCACATCTGACCTTCGTATGGGTCAGTATATTATCTTCATATGGCTCAGTTTAATGAATTCATTTCGCATAGCTTATATGGGACTTTGCTCTCTGTTTTTAGTATATCTATGGACCTTACTCTCTGTTCTACGTGTGAAAATTTTTTAATACAAAATTACAGAAACCCTACTGCAGTATCTCGATTTACATCTCCTACTTGTGATTTATTTATACAAGTTATTTTCAGAAAATATCTAAGTAATCACAACTAGCAGCCTACACAAATACAGATCATTTACTGAACATCACGCACATATGACAAAGGACACACATGATTTTTCGGACAAATGTCCTCGGAAAAACCCAATGCTGAAAAAACGGTGCAGCAGTTCTGAGGGTTTATTACATAGTTACACGAGTACTGCTCCAAGGCATTGGAGAGCACGTACCCCAAGCTCCCCCGCTCCTAGTAGCTTGGGAGCTTGTAGGAAACGCTCCAAAACCATCAGAAGCTTCAATAGGTACTTTGGAGCTTTTCAAGAGCTTCACCGCAACAATTTTTTGACGTTTTGGGAGCTTCAATGCAATGAATAAGTGCAAACTTAGGTTTATTTGACGCTTCCAGTTTGGGTGTTGCTTAAACTAATGGAACTGTGCGAGGGGAAGGATATGTTGTTGGGTCTAAATCTAGATATGTGTCTGGAACTAAGCGAAACAACCCATTTATCGAAATACCTTCTATTCAAATGAAGATAGGGCATAGAAGATGAGCCGCCTGACCAATCCTGATTGACAAGATTTGGATGGAAATAAAGAAATTATTTTATTTTTAATTTTAATATATTATATTATTGTCGCTCCCAACTTGACGTTTCCTGTAAATTTGGGCAAAACTTCTAGCCGTGTCGAATACTCGTTTCCACGTACCAGAAGTACCCGCATACTGGAAACTTGTGCAACATACGTTTATTATTATTAACCAGCAGTATTCTGAGTACATCTAGGGTGCCATAATCCGGCTCACCCAACAGAGAAAACCTCCGCAACAAAGAAAAATGTGAGTTTTACCTCACTTTGCAAGTCTCGGCTGATTCGGATGAGTCACTGGTGAAACCCCAGCTAGCTCTGCGGAATTTCTACGCTCCCACTGCATAAGCCTGCGTGGCCCGGGCTGAGGGACTACGTCACCATTGGTTTGCGCTAATCAGCTTCTCCTGAAATCGAGTTTTAGCTCTGCCAGCTTGGAAACCCCTATCCTCGGCTAATTTCGGATTGTCCCTTGGAGGCTCTGCATGAGCCCTGCGTGGGCCTGCGTGAGCCTGCATCACCCTCTCTAGGGTCTGCGTCACACCCTCTGATGGTTGTGCTGCCTCCACTACGTCTTTGTTGCCCTTGCTTTGCGTTGTATTCTTGGTCCTCCGACCAATCACTGCATCTGCGCCTCACTGCTTCTCTGAATCACTTAGAACTGATCTTCATCCGAGCACTACTCCGTCAAAAGAATTTGATCTCTTAGACTCACTATGTGTGTTTTCCAACTGACCCCAAGCCTTTCCTTTATACTTTTCTCGTTGACAAATCAACGGCCATAATCTAATCTCTAATCAACGGCTAAAATTAGATGAAGCTTGATTCATGTCACTTAGAAAGTTCTCATCACGTGTAAATTAATTCACATTAATTTTTCAATTTCCCTAAGTTAGACTTCGGGTCCCCATTAAAAAATTTAATTATTTGAATATCTTTTACACCAGATGGAATTTCTCCAAATGCTTTCTGGGTCTTGGAGATCTCCTGTGTTTAGCCCCTCCATAAAGTTTCGGAGCTAGAACACTCCCTCTTAGCGAGGAATGTGCTCTAGCAATACTTCACCACTGAAGCATCACCCTGATCTCTGACATCGGTGTCTACGTTGCTGATGCTTGGCCTGCTGCCCTCCATCCACTGCGCTGCTACTTTTTGTATTGTTGCCCTCCATCCACTGCGCTGCTACTTTTTGTACTGTTGCCCATGACTATGCCACAGTCACTGCCACATCTGTACTGCAGCTCCCTCTCAAATTGCTGCATCATGTTGCCTATAGCACTGCCACTACTAACTGCTGCACTGCAACTTAGTTGCTGAGAAGTAAGCAACTGAAGGACCATCACCCAACAACTGATAGATAAGTCAGTATGGCTACATCTCATCACTGAAGCACCCTCTGCTGCTATTCTGCAATGTCTCTCTAGAGCCTCTGCGTTGTTGCTGCTCTGCACTACGTAAGCACTGCCCCTCTACACTGCTGAAGTCCCATCAGCCTCTGCACTGCTGCTTCCATGTTGTTTCTGCCACTACACTGCGTTGCACTACTCTCCAGCGTCCCAACACTACCTCTGCTTCTCCATGATCTTCTGCACCCACCTACTCCTATCACCTACTCCAATCATTCTGCTACTGTCTTACGACTCCCGTAGCTCATATGTGATCCAAGAGTTTGGGCACCTCAAGGATCCCGCCATCACCATCTGTAGTTGCTCTACAGATCTATATCACCCCACCTCTTCTCTCGAGGCACATGAGCACTCATGGCCACATCATCTTCGTTGCCACTATGTAATATCCCAAATGGGATATTTTATGAATTTTGCCGAAAATTAACTCAACCAAAATTTCTCCATTAAATTATCATGCATTTAACAAAAGATTGTCATGTAAAATAAAACATACAAGTAAATGCAAATCCATAACACCATAATGTAGGAAATAAATCAGCTTTATTATAATATAACTGGGGTTACATGCTGAAATGAGAAATAGCTAAGATAACTGGAATAGAGTTGGCCTCAAGGATCTGCTACAAGGCTGCATTGGCCTCCCAAAACTGAACTGTTGCACTCTCCCTCCAACAACAGCTGTCACTGAATCAACTGAAAACAACGAAGCACAAATTGAGGATCTGAACGATCCTCACTCCAATATCCCTTAAGCTCTGTGAAACTCCTGAATGAAGTCTCCTCAAAGAGAGTTGGGTTTTCGTCCAACACTCGATAATACACCTGAGGATTTCCGTCCTGGGGCTACCAATGGAGAAGAGAATTAGGTTCTCAACCTCACATGCAAAGAAAGATATCAAATCCAAGATATTCCTCAATGGCTTCCTCCTTTTCTTTTATAGATCTCAAGGATCCTTCTAGAGCCTTATTTTATTATTATTTTAATCATGGAGCATTTTTCCCACTTAATTTCCAATTAAAATATTCCTTTTTAATGCCTGAAAGAGTAAATCAGCTACCATGTCTCCTCAAGTCACTGAAACTCATGTCCAACGACCCCATCGTGTAGGTCTTCTCATCCTGGTTCCAACGAGCTATTACGCTAAGGTGTTCTATCACGTATTCCTCCCGGAATGCCACCTTGAGCGTAATTAATTGAGTTAAGCCCAAAAATAACTCATTTTTCCAAAAGTTGTCGGAATGCACAGGAACGAAAGGCAAACGGTGTGGATGATGGAATATATCAAGCGAATGCCACCAGTCCTCATAGAAACTCCTCAGAACTCCTCAGAACGGTGTTGTAGCTCTGACTGTATAAGCTGCCCCACCAACTGCGTACCAACTCATCACCTCTCTCCAATCCAACCCTTGACTGAATCCAATGTTGATCCCGCTCTCCCGAAGTCGGGATGGAATGTTGAAGAGCTGTCGACCTGTGCCCCACTGCCAACTGGAAACTGTAGTATCTGTCATGTCTATGAGTCCCTACTCCGCTATGCTCCTGACTAAGAAGATCGTACCATCAATAGGATACCAACTCATGATCTCCCGCCAGTCGATCCCTGTCGAAGAACCGAATGTGGTGACACTTGCATATGAAACACGTCTGGAGTGTGATCACCAACCCATACTCAACTCATGTTGCTCTGTCTCGCTTGTCAACGAGAACTGCCTGAAAAAGAAGGCCCCTCTCTCTATAATAGGCCCAAGTGGGCAAGGTATTCTGCAAGCCCCATCGATGTACTCTAGGAGAGTGCTACTCCCTAAAACTACTGCAGTCCTTCTAACTATATGTGCATCTATCAGCACCTCATCAATGGGTCGGGCCAAAGATGGATGCACCACCATCTCCAACAACTCCTCCCTCTCCTAATCATTAATATCATACTCCTGCTGTCTACTAGCCTCCCGCAGAACTACCCTATCGACCTCCAATATCTCCTGAGGATAAGTATCTGCGACTACTGCCACCCTGCTAGATGTCCGCACATCCGTCTGCTCGTCCTCAATGGTTGACCCCAAGGTTAACCGCATATCCACCACTAACTCACTGTGAGCCTCCATCTGGCTCTCCCCCAAAGGACTATCATGCATGATGTGCATAGCCTCCTCCTCAGCTAACCCATGCTCCACTATATCCTGCTCAAGCTGAATCATCACAAGTGACTCATCATCCTGAATATCTCTCATCGAGTCCTCTGACTGCTCACCCTGCATGATGGAAGATAAATCCGGCCTACAATCATCAACTCCACATGGCTTCTCATGCTCCCCAAAAGCATCCTCATATGACCCCATGGACTCATCCGAAGAAGAGTCCTCCTCCTGACATACAGAAGGAATGTCCTCCTGCTCTACCTCTGCCACCTCATCTGCATCTCCCATGCATGAGTGGTCAGGTCCCCAAGGTTCTTTGCAGATGAAGCAAAGTCCCTTCCTCCTCAACTCGTTCTTGCTGCCTGATCCACCAAATTGGAGTAGCTCCTCCCTGGTCAATTGTCTCCAAAAACACCCAATGTTTTGCTCAACCAACCTCTCGGCCAGTTCATAAGCAACAGGTGAAACAAATTGTTCTCTCCTCCAAATGGTCAACAACCTGGTCTGTAGCATCCTGCAAATGTCATCATTGTTACCCATGACTGCAGTCATGATTTATAAGATCTTGATCCTCTTCTCAACGGCAAGACCCCAGATGTTATGTAGATCCTGAATATTCTCTTCTATTAGTTGGAAAAGTTTCCATATAATGTCATCATTATAAGGAAGCATAGGTGAAGTTATACTGATAATCTCACTGAGACAAGAAGCTCTATAAGTCTGACTCCTTCACAAGGATGCTCCAAGAATCTTGGATGAATCAAAGCAAGCATTGTTGGTTCAAGTGCCCAATTTAGGACCCTCAAATCTGATTGGCTCACTTTAGAAATATGTGATTCAAGCTTCTCCAAATTAAGGAAAGTTTTTGTGGTCATCTTTAGGTTCTTCAAATCAGATCCAAGTGCAAAGAGCCAATTCCCTACCTCCCATTCTTTTTGCAATCCCATATCTGTTCTAGCTGTAGGATGGCATGTATCCCCTATGAAAAGGGTTTGTTGTTCGGTTTTTCTCTTTGATACAAGGAAGCATTGCAGCTCCAAGCACCTTGTGCAAGTGATTTTTCAAACTGTAGCTGGTATTGAATTCTTTCCAAGTCATTAAATTTATTTCTAAGATTTTCAAAAGACTCCTCAAATCCCATGATTTTGCAACAAGGGTGACAATGTTGTAGAGAATTTCACTCAACCTCCACTCACATAACATACTCAGACTATGACTACAACGCACATAGCAATACAAGGCTACTATAACATACGAATATAGTTATTCAACCAACTCATAGAACCTCACATTGCTCACAACAATACCCTGCCCCGACAGATAAATCTAGCTCTGCCAAATAATTTAGGCTCTGCAAAATAAATTGGGCTCTAGCAAAAGCATTTTTACACAACAAGATGAATTCATCCTAGCAAAGCAATCTAAACAATCTCAAGTGAGAAAAATGTTACCCATATGCAAGGAAAAGATCTCTCCTCAACCTCTGCATTGACTCTGAATATTGTGCAACTGCTGGCTGGAAGGAACCCTGTTTGAGCCTCCAAAAGTGCTCAGAAAATTCTGCCAAATTAATCTTGGGGTCTCCACCACAAACCCAAAAAAACCCATAAATTATTTTGGCAAATTCTACTGGTCACCCGAGACCCAAAATTTAAGCTTACTCCTTCCCCACTAGCTACCAAATAATTCTATATGTTTGGGGCACCAAAACTCCCCCAAAAATTCTGCAAAATTATGAGCCAACTCTTTGACCCATGGTAGACAAAACACAGAAATGTTTAGGGCTAATTCCGACCTCCCGAAATTACCCAAAATTGGTGCAATTACCAGTTGAATAATAAAACGTATCGCTGAAACGAAAATGATATTTTTGGCTTGAATATTGCCCGGAAAGTTCTACAAATTTAACCACAGACTCCTCTCATAAAACCCAGAAAAATATTAGGCAAATTCTAGTTGATATAGAAAATCCCCAATTTAGTGTGAATTTCCCAGTCTGCCCAATTATGCATACTGCTCCACATAAGATAAATTCAAACCACAATGTTCCAACTCTACAATCTTGTAAATTCACTCAATATCACCGGCTCAAATGAGAGAAATCTCCTGCAAAAAAAACTCCAGTAAATAAACTGGGTTACAGTAAATAAATTGGGCCTAACAAATAAACTTAGCCCCAATAGATAAATCTCGCTCTGGCAAATGAACTAGGCTCACGCAAATAATTTACGCTCTAGCAAATAAACTTAGCCCAACAAATTATTTCAGCCCATCAAGAGAAATTTCCCACAAAAGAATTTTTGGCCCTGCAATATAAATTTGGTGCAACGAAATGTTCTCTAACAGCAATTTTGCACTAGTTGTTGCAATGGATTGGCCAAAACATCCACATCCGGTGCTCAGAAAATTCTCAAAAAATTACTCCCGTACTCCTCAAGCCAATCCGACCAAAACCCAGAAATGGTTTGGCCAAATCACAATCCTCCAAAATTGACTCGAATAAGTTGTACGCTCTCTAAGTAGCTAGTGAATACGATGTCTACAGAATGATCAACGAACTATTCAACAACCCTCCAAATGTGCAGCAATTAATCCCTCCTACACTTCCTCAGCAGACAAAACTCATATGATTGAGACCTTGCTCCACAACTAGGCTCAACTCTCCTCCTCTGCGTTGGCCCAGAGACTGCCACGTTGCTCGAGAAATAAAATGTCAATCTCAGCCCTGCAGGTTCACCTATCGCTGAAAAGATAATGAACCTAGGTTCGCCTATAGCTCTCGTAAGCTAATGAACCTTGCAACCAACAACAAACACAAGAAACCGATTGCATCCTGCAATAATGCCTCAAAATAATAAACATCAATCTTCCTTTGAAATTGAGCTGCAGTAAAACCCTCAAATTTGGCTTTTCCAGTAATTTATAAAGTAAACCCTCAGGCTGGCAAGATCACCAGCTTTGATACCACTGTAATATCCCAAATGGGATATTTTATGAATTTGGTTGGAAATTAACTCAACCAAAATTTCTCCATTTAATTATCATGCATTTAACAGAAGATTGCCATGTAAAATAAAACATACAAGTACATGCAAATCCATAACACCATAATGCGGGAAATAACTCAGCTTTATCATAATATAACTGGGGTTACATGTTGCAATGAAAAATAGCTGAGATAACTAGAATAGAGTTGGCCTCAAGGATCTGCTACAATACTGCGTTGGCCTCCCAAAACTGAACTTTTGCACTCTCCCTCCAACAACAGCTGTCACTGAATCAACTGAAAACAACAAAGCACAAATTAAGAATCTGAATGATCCTCACTCCAATATCCCTTAAGCTCTGCGAAACTCCTGAACGAAGATCTCCTCAAAGAGAGTTGGGTTTTCGTCCAACACTCGACAATACACCCGAGGGTTTTCATCCTGGGGCTACCAATGGAGAAGAGAACCAAGTTCTCAACCTCACATACAAGGAAAGACATCAAATCCAAGATATTCCTCAATGGCCTCATCATTTTCTTTTATAGATCTCATGGATACTTCTAGAGCCTTATTTCATTATTATTTTAATCATGGAGCATTTTTCCCTCTTCATTTCTAATTAAAATATTCCTTTCTAATCCCAGAAAGAGTAAATCGGCTACCATGTCTCCTCAGGTCACTAAAACTCATGACCAACCACCCCATCATGTAGGTCTTCTCATCCCGGTTCCAACGAGCTATTACACTAAGGTGTTCTATCACGTATTCCTCCCGGAATGCCACATTGAGCGTAATTGATTGAGTTAAGTTCAAAAATAACTCAGTTTTCCGAAAGTTGTTGGAATGCACCGAAACGAAAGGCAAATGGTGCAGATGATGGAATATATCACGCGAATGCCATTGGTCCTCATAGAAACTCCTCATAACTCCTCCAAAAAGACCCTGGGCCTGCTGATGACACCAACCTATACGTGTGACCTGTCTGCTTCCAACTCTGGAAGTCCATCCTAACCCTGTCATAGGTAACACCAAAAAAAGGAATATTACACACTATCTCCTTTCGTTGTTGCTGCCTTGGAATCTGAAGCTTCCTTGTCCTTCTTCTTAGGACAAGTATTGGCGAAGTGTCCAAGTTCACCACATCTGAAGCACCGGACCTTGGCTAGGTCCTTCTTCTTCCCTTGTTGTCATTGTCCCTTAGATGCTAGGGTTGCATCTTCCTCCTCCTCCTCCTTTACTGTAATATTCCCAATTAGCAGACATCGAATCTGAATATTCAATTTTGATTAATTTTTGCCTTTCTAAAGTTCAGCAGGAAATAAAGGGGTGAAGGTGTTGTAAAATGTAACTAGGTCGGTCTTCATGTTGACTATGTAATTATGAAAAGGAGACAGAGATAATAAAATGAATTTTGTTGTACTTTCTTCATGGGTTTCATAAGCAAGATTTTATTATATAGATAGACTTCTTCTTGATGTCTATTAGGTTCTTGTCTTCTAGGTATTAATAGGATTAAGTGTCAAAATCATGAAGGATCTAGTTCAGATGGATATGCTCCAAGACCTTGTAAAGAAGCTCTCAACAAATATGTTGCTCAAGATTAGCGTTGGAACATCTCCTCAAAACAGCCTATAAACAGTGGACAAGATGCTGAAGATAAACCTTGTAAAGTCAGCTTGAAAAATGCTGGAAAGGTCGGCTCAAATTATGTCCCAACAGTTCACTAAATAGGTCGGCTAATTATAGGGTCAAATAACTATAAATAGGCCACAAAACTTCGCATAAATTACAGCAAACAGAATTGAGACATGTATGAGATTTTCGGTCAAGATCTCAGTGATAAGAATTGCGGATTAGTCTGAGATTGAACAGCATTGAAAAGGGAGCTGAATTTGTGGATTAGTCTGAGGTTGGACAGCATTGAGGAAGGAGCAGAAAATGCAGATCTGTCTAAGATTATATAGCAGTGGAAAAGTGTGGATCTAAAGGACAGAATTTGGTGCAGATTCAAGAGTATAAATGACGGAAGGTACAGGAGTACAAATTGAAGGAACAATGCAGATCTGAAGGTAAAAACGAAGACTGAAGGTCTAAGGTCTGAAGGTAAAAGCAAAGTCCGAAGGTCTAAGGTCTGAAGGTCAATGAGAAATGCTGAAATGCATTTCTGAAGTGTAATTTACCTTTCTACAATAAAAGTGTTACTTCTGCTTTAACATTTGTGTCTTGTGCATTTTGATAATTGACTTGATGAAAGATTAACGAAGAGAATACAAAAGATACTCAAGCAAGCTCACAAGTAATTATCAAGAAGAGAATTTGTATTAATCTTAAACCCTCCAAATTCTCAACATGGTATCAGAGCTATGGCAAAAGAAGATCACCTTATTGGCAAGAAGATTTTGGAATTAAGAAAAAAAAAGTTACTGTCTGAGATCAAATTCAGAGAGAAGAAGTTTGGTGCTTTTACAAAGAAGAAGTTGGGTGTTATTGCAGAGATACAAGCTCGGTGGTATTGACACAAGTTCGATGCAATTTCAGTGATACAAATTCTCAACAACTTCAACATTGTGCATCACAGTAATTGGGTCAAGGAAATCTAAGGGTTATCTTTGTCTATACTCTAGATAGGCCGAGGACTTCTTTAGTAATATACAGGTCTACCATACAGTGTAGAGAAAGGTGATTGAAAGATTGCAAGGTGTGCTAAAGATCTCGGTCTTGAGCTAACAGATTTTAGATAACTTAGAGAAGAACTAAAGATATACATCAAAGCAAGAAAGATCTTTGTATTGAGATCAAGGATAAGAAGACTGTAAGAGGCCGAGGCAAGAAGTGCAGGAAAAGGAGTTTACTACAAACCAATCTTTCCTAGGACTGGTGCAGAAGAGTGCAGAAAAGAAGGCTTTATCATCATTACAACAAAGATCTAATCCTTACCCTTGAAGAAGATCATCCAAAGAGAAAGCACTAACACATCTTTTCTCCACCATCAAAGAAATCAAGCTGAAGATTTTATCTGCACTTATCAAGTAAGTATTTTTCATTCTATAATCAAATTTGGTTAAATGACTTTGATTTTGCAGGGAGATCTATAAGCTGGTTAGGTTACCAAGAATCCTTGCATGAGGAGGATAGTCATAATCCTCGAAAAAAGCAAAGTCATGAAAAATCTATGAAGGATTGGAGACATCAAGAGAATATATGATAAGCTGAAAGAACTATTCTATGCAATAAATAAGGTTATGTCACTTAGACCAGATTTACACAAAATTGAGGTATGAAAGGATGAAGGGATATCTTCATAAGATCTCAACTATGAGATCTGGAAAAGACGATAAGATGGACAACGTAACAAATAGACAAAAAAATTACCTCATTCAACTAGTGGTATCTATACTAGATGGAAAAAGACAAATCAAGGGCAAAATGTTGAAGGATAAAAGACTCAAACATCTGCAAAATGAAAAAGGGAAATTGAGGAAATTACAAGATAGATGGTCCTAAAGGGACAAATCTCAATAAGAGAAAGAAAAGAAGATTCAAGGGAAATCACGCAAACTTATGAATATGGAATTGATTTCTGTTGGTTATATGATAGGAAGCAATGTGGCATCCTTATCTAAGCATGGCAAGAACTCCTGGTGAGTCCGCTTCGGGAAAACCTCTTTGACAAACTTTAAGAAAGTAGTCATCAAGAGCTAGGGTCGTCATAGAAACATACTTATGGGATGTGATGACATATTGATGAAACAAGCCAAGGGAATGAAGCTATTCATTCCTAAAAATTGCTACAGGATGACCGAAGGGAAAAAGAGGTATGAGGTATGTATATATTTATATGCTGACATTAGATGTTGTGATGTCATGTTATATGGTTGCAGGTAATGAACTTATGCACTTAGAAGTATGACTATAAAAGAGTATGTCTCAGTGCACGGATAGATGAAATCAACATCATATGTCCTCATGGTATATGAGGTGGTTGTTAAAAAGTTCCTGGAAATGGAAAATGTCCAGAAAGGAAGAGATCATGAAATGCAACCATGTCTTGAGGCAGGTATCATTCAGAGGCCAAGTAGATGTGACTAGAAGATCTCTTGGGAAGATATGTAGACTCTGACAAAAGTCTAGAAACCCTTAGCAAAAACATATCATTAGGAGATGTGTCAATCTATATAAAGGATACCGATGCCTATAGGAAGATGTCATGGTAAAAGATCATCACTAAGGTAACTTTCGTTCTAAAAGGTTAATATGAATATGCTTATCTGGATGAATCTGTGCAGGGGTGCTAATCATGAGAAAGGATGTATGATCCTTGGAAATGATTCGAAGGAAAGAAGCATGACAATGGATCAGATAAAGGAAGTCTGATGAATCACTATGATAGCTGACATGACTCAAGATAAAAGTGATAGATGATCTGTGCCCTATGAAGCTAAAAGTTGGAGATTCCTCTATATCGAAATCCATGACATCGAGAACAGGAATTCTTCATGAGTAGCTTGGTGTCTCACCATTGCTGCTGGAGGTCCCTGGTTAAGAGGGAGCCTGATGGTAAGTTTCTTACTTGGAAGAAACTTGGTAATTCCTAAGGATGAGCTTAGGTACATTCTTTGCATAAGAATGAGTACATTCCCTTGTGGAATAAGGTCCTCCCTGGTTGAGAGGGAGAGATAGACACATCATTCTGGTCTTGGGAAGACAGAATGGAGGATTGGGTAATCATATGGCATTCGATACTCTTTGAAAATGTGATAGGGCATTCAAGATAAGAGTAGTCGGGGACCGATATACTTTGAGGGCTAGCTACCCAAGAGAAGAATAGACCAAGAAGGTCATACTTTGGGAACACCCGGGTGGAGTATGTACCTTGGAGAGACAATGACGAAGGTGTCTATAAGTCATGTATATCGCCAGCATTGAAGCCCATTGTCTCGTTGAAGAGATGGGGCTGTTAGTCAAGGCCTTGCACTAGTACAATGCTGGTTGATATGATGCTATACAGATGCGATTACCAATCCGATTTTTCTTATGAGATTCTTTAGTTTGAAAGTGATCAGGTAACTATATGAATATTTCCCTAGTTAAGAGAGAGTGTTCTAAAATGTAACTAGGTCGGTCTTCATGTTGACTATGTAATTATGAAAAGGAAACAAAGATAATAAAATGTATTTTGTTGTACTTGCTTCATGGGTTTCATAAGCAAGATTTTATTATGTAGATAGACTTCTTCTTGATGTCTATTAGGTTCTTGTCTTCTAGGTATAAATAGGATTAAGTGTCAAAATCATGAAGGATCTAATTCAGATGGATATGCTCCAAGACCTTGTAAAGAAGCTCTCAACAAATATGGTGCTCAAGATTAGCGTTGGAACATCTCCTCAAAACAACCTATAAACAGTGGACAAGATGCTAGAGATAAACCTTGTAAAGTCCGCTTGAAAATTGCTGGAAAGGTCGGCTCAAATTATGTCCCAACAGTTCACTAAATAGGTCGGTTAATTATAGGGTCAAATAACTATAAATAGGCCACAAAACTTCGCATAAATTACAGCGAACAGAATTGAGACATGTCTGAGATTTTCGATCAAGATCTCAGTGATAAGAATTGCAGATTAGTCTGAGATTGAACAGCGTTGAAAAGGGAGCTGAATTTGCAGATTAGTCTGAGGTTGGACAGCATTGAAGAAGGAGCAGAAAATGCAGATCTGTCTAAGGTTATATAGCAGTGGAAAAGTGCGGATCTAAAGGACAGAATTTGGTGCAGATTCAAGAGTATAAATGACAGAAGGTACAGGAGTACAAATTGAAGGAACAATGCAGATCTGAAGGTAAAAACGAAGTCTGAAGGTCTAAGGTCTGAAGGTCAATGTGAAAAATTGAAATGCAGATCTGAAGTGTAATGTAAGGAAGGTAAATCTTTGATTTACCTTCCTACAATAAAAGTGTTACTTCTGCTTAAACATTTGTGTCCTGTGCATTTTGATAATTGACTTGATGAAAGATTAACGAAGAGAATACAAAAGATACACAAGCAAGCTCACAAGTAATTATCAAGAAGAGAATTTGTATTAATCTTAAGCCCTCCAAATTCTCAACAGCAGGGGCCCATAACTCAACATTAGAATAAAACACTTTCCTATAGGAAGAATAATTAAAAGGCAACGCGGGGTCCATGAGGCCAAGTGACAACGCAGGAGAGGAGGCAGTTGGGACAGTGCAAAGGCAGCGTGGGCCAGGCAGCACAGTGGCAGCGTGGGGACAGGCAGCGTGAGGACAGCGTGGCTGAGGGACAGCGGAGCACTAGTGGACCAAAGGGAATTTGGAGGCTCATTAGCATAAAAGGGGGATGAAGGCAGCCATTCTCATTCATTCATACATCTTCTGATTTTCTGTCTATCAAGACTAGAGCACACTTAAGCTGTTTAGTTGATTTTGCAGTGTTGTTTAACACACATGTGTCTCCGAGCGGAGATCCCAACCTCGTCCTCGAGGGACTTCGAGTACCCGCTCAGGAGAGGAGCCATACCTTCAATTTTTTAGAGCAGTTTCATTGAGACAACCACCAGGATTACGCAGTCAAATCCAGCGCAACGTAGTCACTCAAAGGATTACACAGTCAGGGAGGAGAGCAGCACCGAGAAAGGAGGAACTTTGTGAGATTTCAGTCTAAAGGTTTGTGAGGGGATCAACCCTTCCATAGCTGAGTTCCTTGGGTAGTTAGAGGCCTTTCTTTCCAACATTTCATCACAAAGGCCAGCGTACCCAACAGAACTGCGTAGTCATCCCAAGGGGGTGATTTTCCGAGGTCAGCCATTCCAGAATTCCTTCACGGTTTATTCTGGGTTTTTGGAGGAGAGTCTGGTGTCCAAGTTTCAGATTTTTCTGAGCAATAGAACAGCCCTATCTCGCAGTCCCTTTCCAACCAACAGCAGCATTTCCAGAAGGGCAGCGCATAGGAGGAGCCACGTGGAGCAAATTTGAGCAGCCTTTCTGAGAAGGGTAAGAGAGATCATTTCAGCCTGCCTAGAGCAGGCCAAGGTGCTATCATTCTGAGCATCCATTGTACTTATCCCTCATTTCAGAAATATAATAAAATGGCTCAGTTGTTCTAGTTTATTTTCAGTGTTTTCTGTGTATGCTTCTATTTGCTGTAGTTTTTGTTTATGTTGCTTTGTATTGCTGTCTATTCCCCATTTGGGATATTACAGTGGTATCAGAGCTCATAGACTTGGCTCAGCTTGTGGAGCAATCAGTTTATGACACCCGGAGATAGAGGGTTCATCGCATACTAGAAGCAGAGGTACAGGAGCAGAGAGCGTAGGCTCGAAATCACACCTACAGAAGAGGACAGTGTTCTGGTTGAGGAAGACAAAGGGAAGGCACCAATGGCAGATGAGAAAGATGAGGAGAAGGAGTTTGGTAACCTCCTCTTGAAATCAATGCAGGAGCTTTCCAAAAAGATAAGAGGAAATGGGGCAGAAGATTGTCGGAGAAAACAAACAGCGTGAGATCCCAAGGGAGTTTCACAACAGAGAAGAGTTCGGTACCGCTCACCAAGTTTTGGAGCAGAACACTGTGCAACAAGTAGTGCTACGCACCCCCCCACGTTCCACCATGCCCACATTCTTGACTTCAGGAGCAGGAACGGGAGGACCCCAGGAGCCGAAGGTGGCTCATTACAGGGAGTATTTTGCAGAGTATCAGTCGTATGGGCCGGAGTTTGGAGATGCCCTCACCTTCAATGAGTTCTGCCAGCTGAAAAACAATAGCAGACCACGCAGCCAGAATGGAGGAGGGTACAAGCAAGGGAGTGACCTACAACGTACCGTGGGAAGATTTTTCTTGCCTACCTATGATGGATCGTCAAAGTGTTCGACTAAGGCTTCGGTGGAGAAACTGGACATTTATTTTCAGCTGAACCAAATGGCGAAGGTAGAGCCTATCAAGGTCGCAGCACTGCACCTTGAGGGAGAAGCCCATGACTAGTGGTTCCACGGGATGTCTATGGTGGGTCACGCAAGGGTGACAGCATATGCGGAGTTCACGCAAAGACTTGTGGAGAGATTCGACCAGAAGGACCCAGAGGAACACTTTGTTGAGTTGACAAAGCTCAAACAGACAGGGAGCCTGGAGACTTACATATTCGAGTTCCTGAAGCTTTCAGTGATGGTGTCAGACTTGTCAGTGTCTAGGAGAGTATATATGTTTATCGACGGATTGGCAGAACCTTTGCGTGGGCTAGTCAGATCCATTAGGCCTACTACGTTGCAGGATGCAGTAGGTAGGACTAGGGACTTGCAAGATGCCCTGCTGAGGACAAGAGCCTTTTCCCCACAAACCAGTGTTCCAGCAGAGGGGGAAAGACACGAGAGCTCCACTCCCGAGGGGGAACCAAGGCCGAGGGTCGTTGGACGATGATACCCAGAGGGATTTGAGACGAAGGAAGCTATGCTTCACTTGCCAGAAGCCATGGGCACCGGGTCATCGTTGTGCCGCAGGGAAGGCACACTACATTGAGGCCTTCTCCGACAGTGAGGGAGAAGAAGAGGCATATGAGGAGTTGGAGGGAGATGCCAGCTTTGGTGCACCAAGAGGAGATCATCCACCACCATCACCCCCAGCAGCAGTAGGAGCAGCGTTTGCACCCACCGGAGGAGTCCTTGCATCTTTGCGGGGAGTCCCCAAGTATTTGACGCTGAGAGCCTGAGGCACAGTCCACGGGCAGCGTGTTTCAGTATTGGTGGAGACAACGGGGCCACGCAACTTCATTGATGCCCAACTAGTACAACGGAGGGGTATACCGACAGAGATTTTTGATGGTTTCATCGTGTTGGTTCCAAGTTCCAAGACCATGCAGTTCATGCGGTATGTTCATGCCTTAGCAGTGACAATGGGGACATGAACAGTGACGGATCACTTTTTTGTGGTCGACATTCCAAATACCATTATTGTATTGGGTATACAGTGGCTTATTAAGCTTGGTAAAGTCACTACAGATTAGGAGACATTGGAGATGGAGTGGACGGATAAGAAGAGTGGGAAGCACGTGATGATCAGAGGCATTTATACATACCCTCCAAAGACAGTCTCCGCACACCGGATGGAGGTAGATTTCTGGAAGGGAGACATAGAGTGAGCAGTGGAGCTGCGTATTTCAGAGGCAGAAGTCACAGGGCAGCCAATACATCCCGATGTGCAGTCTATATTGGACCGTTACTCCACGGTTTTGGGGACATACCACCGGGGCAGCCACCAGACCAAGGGTTTGAGCATACTATTGAGTTGGAGCAGAGGATCCAGGCAGTGATCACCACCCCCTATAGGCACACCAAAGCCTCCAGGGATGAGATTGAGAGAGCCATACATGAGCTCTTGGCATTGGGACACATCAGGCCAGCACTAGTCCCTTTGCTTCTTCCATAGTCTTGGTGAAGAAGAAGGATGGCACATTGTGGATGTGCATTGACTACAAGGCATTCAACAAGAAAACCATGAAGAACCGTTACCCCATCCCTAGGATCAATGAGTTCATGGATGAGCTGAGGGGAGCGAAGTTCTTCTCGAAGATTGACTTGAAGTCGGGGTACCATCAGATCAAGGTGAGGGACGAAGATGTCCCCAAGACTGCGTTCAGATGCCACTGTGGCCACTTTGAGTCTTTGATGATGCCCTTTGGGCTGACCAACGCTCCAGCTACCTTCCAGTCTAGTATGAACCACATCTTTCGCGGTCAGTTGAGGAAGTTTGTGCTGGTATTTTTCGATGACATTCTCATCTATAGCCGCACATGGGAGGAACACTTGCATCACATTGAGGTTGTACTGCGTATCTTAGAGGAGCAACATTTCTATGCTAAGTTATCAAAGTGCGAATTTCGGCTTACAGAGATGCTCTACTTGGGGCATATCATCGGAGTGGACGTGGTAAGGGTCCATTCGGGATTGGCCGGAACCGAATAATGTGACAAAACTTCAGGGGTTTGTAGGCATCTACACCTACTACTAGAAGTTTGTCAATGGGTTTTCACAACTTGCAACACCCTTCACGGATCTCACCAAGAAGGGGGCTTTTAGGTGGACCGATGTTGCGCAGAAGGCCTTTGACTAGCTCAAGGAGGTGATGAACAGTTGCCTGATGTTGGCATTGTCGAATTTCACGCAGCGCTTCGTGCTGGAGTGTGATGCTTCAGGAGAGGGGGTAGGCGCAGTTTTGATGCAGGGGGGCCATCCTATCGCTTTCGAGAGTCGAAAGCTACTGCCGCATGAGAGATTGTACCTGATATACGACAAAGAGATGTTGGCCATCATGCATGTGTTGGCCAAGTTCCGACAGTACTTGGTAGGTAACAGATTTCGAGTGAGGATTGACCATAACAGTCTCCAGTTTTTCCTTGAGCAGAAACAATTGCAAGAGAGACAGCAGAAATGGGTCAGCAAAATCCAGGCATATGACTTTGACATTGAGTATGTCAAAGGGAAGAACAATGTGGTGGTAGAAGCCTTGTCACGGAGACCAGCATCGCTGTCCTTTATGAGCCTTGACGCAGACTGGACAGCCCAGTTGTTGGTGGAGTATTCCAAGGACCGTTTTTCTTGTGAGATGTTGGATGGGCAGGTGACAGATGTCAAGTATCAGGTGATGGATGAGGTCATCTATTACTGAGATAGGATTTTCTTGACAGGTAACTCCCAGCTCAGGGAGAAGATTTTGCGTGCAGCCCACGACTCACCGCTTTCAGGCCATCAGGGGTTCACCGAGACCTACCGGGCTATCCGATAGAGGTTCTCATGGATGGGCCTCAAGGAGGACATACTTCGACATGTCAGGGAGTGCGAAGTTTGTTAGAGGAACAAAGAAGAGTTGAGTCACCCTGCAGGGTTGCTACAACCTCTTCCCGTTCTGGAAGGGAAATGGGAGAGCATCTCCATGGATTTTATTACAGGGTTGCCCATGGTGCAGGACAAGGATTGCACTTTTGTAGTCGATTGACAAAGTATGCGCACTATTTCGCCATCTCCGCACGATATATTGCTTCACAGGTAGCCGAGTTGTTCTTCCGGGATATTTTCAGGCTCCATGGTCTTCCAAAGACCATAGTCAGTGATCGGGACAGCCGGTTCATGGGTGGCTTTTGGCAAGAGTTATTTCGTTTGGTGGGCACCAAGTTGACACCCAGTACCAGTTATCACCCCCAGATGGATGGGCAAACAGAGATGGTGAACAAGTGGCTAGAGGGCTGCTTGAGAAACTATGTCACAGGGCAGCAGAAGGCTTGGTTGTATTGGCTTCACCTGGGAGAGTACTGCTACAACATGACATTTCATATGTCGATCAGTATGTCTCCATTTTATGCTTTGTATGGATATAATGCTTTGACTTTTGTTGATGTCATGTTTGGAGCTAGCAAGGGCCCAAGGGCCATAGATTGGATCCAAGAGAGCCAAGACAGACTCCTGGCTCTTAAGGACAACCTGGCCACAGCGCAGAACAAGCAAAAATTATATGCAAACAGAGGTCGAGTAGAGAGACAGTTTGAGGTTGATGATCTAGTTTACCTACGTCTTCAGCCATACAAATAGTCCATGCTGAAACAAAAGGGAACGGAGAAGCTCAAACCCCGCTTCTATGGCCCATACAAGGTGACCAGACGAGTTGGGGAGGTAGCGTATGAGCTAGAGCTGCCAACAAGGAGCTAGATCCATAACATTTTCCACGTCTCATGCTTGAAAAAAGCTCATGGGCAGCAGGTGACCGCTACTATGGAGCTCCCACCTACAGATGATGAAGGGCATTTGGTGTTGCAACCAGAGGCCATTCTAGACACACAGGAGAGACAGTTGAGGAGCAAGACAGTCAAGGAATATCTGATCAGGTGGAGGACCTTCCAGATGAGGATGCCACTTGGGAGGGGGAGAATATCCTGCAGCATCCATCCTTGCAGTTGCTTGAGCACAAGCAACATTTTGGCGGGGAGGACTGTAATATTCCCAATAGCAGATCAAGGTCGGCCTTATCTATAAGTCGACTCATTAGTCCAAAAGAAACGTCTCTTGACCGCCCATCAACTCCTATATATTGAGGTGCCTCCATCTCCATTCGGATCATCACAGAGGAACAAAATTCTTCTGAAATGAGGTGTGGGTCTAAGGTTCAGATGTCCAGAACCAGGAGCTGAGGTTGGGAGGTGCAGCATCTATATTTTGGGTACTGTTTTCTGTTGGAGGAAGACCGCATTGATTGAGGAATCTCAAAGGACTGTTTAGGGCTACGTTTCAGTTTTGTTTGGGCTCATTTATCTTCATCTCAGGACCAACATCCATCTGAAGGTAGGTCGCAGGCCTTAAAGGGAATTCTGGGCAGAACCTATCAACCCTTGATGACCGAGATCTATCTTGAAGATAGGCCGCATGCCATAAGGGAAATTTTGAGCCATATTTCATCTCTCTATTGACCGAGATTCATCATAAGGGTAGATGTAGATCTGGAGGTTGTTTAGGGTAGTCAATCATCATAAATATATAGGTCATAGCTCCAAGAGTTTTGTTTTGTTGAGATTTCGGGTAGCATCGAATGTGCTCTAGCTCTGAAACTTTGTGCAGGGCCTAGAACACATGAGATCTCCAAGACCCAGAAATCGTTTGGAGAAATTCCACCCGATGTGAAAGTTATTCAATAAATTAATTATTTTAATGGAGACCCTAAGTCTAACTTAGGAAAATTAAATAATTAAAGGGAATTAATTTAAACATGTGGATGAGTATGTTCTAAGTAACATGGGTAAAGTCTTTTCTAATCTTAGCCGTTGATTAGAGATTAGATCACGGTCATTGATTTCTCAACGAGAAAAGTATTAAAGGAAGGCCCGAGGTCAGTTGGACAAGACACACAGAGCAATAGCACTTGAGCTAAGTCGAAATTTTGGGGCGCAGTGTGCTGAGAATTTTCGAGTGAGCTTGCAATGCTGGTGAGGGGCAGATCGACGAGGGATATTCAGATCCGAGGCCGAGAATACATAGGCAGAGAGGCAGATCCGTACCAAGTAGCGCATACACCCAACAGGAGGAACGCAGCCCAACCAGGCTCACGCAGAGGCTAACGCAAACCCTTCAGGGTGACGCAGAGGCAGCACTAAGCCTAAAGGGGTGACGCAAGAGCAGCTTATGCTACGCAGAGGCTCTATCAGTTATGCAGAGTTGACGCAGTGTCGGGAGAGGCAGCGCTAGGATTTTCAGTGGGCCCGAAAGGGCTCGTATTCAACATATTCAAAAGGTGTGAAGCCTCGGTTGAACCAGCCATATTTTCTGTCTCCAAGTGATAGGTACATCTGCCGTGAATTCTCTGTTGGGAAAACCATTATTGGTGCCCTTGATTGTATTCAGATATTCTGCTTAATAAACAAACCCTCTAAGAGTTGTTGCACCGGTTTTCCTGCATTGGGTTTTTCCAGGGACATTGTCCAAAAAATACTGTGTCCTTTGTCATGTGCGTTATGCTTCAATAAATGATTTGTATGTGTGTGTAGGCTGCAGTTGTGTTTACTTCGATATTTTACTGAATATTTCAGAAAATAACCTGTTAATTAAATCAAACAAGTAGGAGAAGTAAATCAAGATACTGCAGTAGGGTTTCTATATTCAGAAATTCTCACATGGTATCGGAGTGATTGCAGATCAAGTTGAAGCCATCAGCATAGGGCTGAAGATTGTTTTGCTACAGGAGGGCAGCTGAAGCCATCAGCATAGGGTTGAAGATTGTTTCGCTACAGGAGGGCAGCTGAAGTTGCATAGATTCAAAAAGAGGCAGTGCGGCACCAAAGGGAGAGCGCAGAGGCCCTACAGGGGTGACGCAGGCCCAGTCTGCTCACGCAGAGGCTGACGCAGGCGCAGAAGGGTCACGTAGAGCCTTTCAAGCTGACGCAGGACTAAGAGGGTGATGCAGTCCAAGAGGGAGTGACACTGTGCCGGTTGTCGTGGCTGGAAGTGCAGTTTTCTGATCTTCGAAATTGTTGGTGGGGCATTGTTGACAAAGTAAGGGGAAACAATTCCTGAGCAGATTTTCTAGCCAAGAAATTTGAGATTCGATCAAATGGAGTGATCGTAGAGGGTTGATTCGACAAAATTGGTGAAGGATTTCTGGGGGGAAATCATTTGTCGGAGGGAGCATATTCTCTAGAGGGTTTCTATCGCAAAGAAACCTACATAGAGTCTTTTGCTGAGTGTAGCAGCAATAGAAGGGAGAAGAGCACTTGCTTCTACAGGTTCAGCAGAGATGTCCCCGCATGGATTGAGAGATCAAGATAGGTTAGATGGTGTGTCTAACTTTTCCATCTAGAAAGCCAGAATCCTGTCAATACATGAAGAATATGGCATCAGAGATCATGTCGAGAACGTCCTTGTTGTTCCAACCGATGCTACTCTCCAAGCGAACTTTAATGAATATCAGGCGCGAGCTAAATGCTTGATCATGGATGGAGTAAAAGATCACGTGGCTCTGCATATTGCTGAGAAGAAGACGGTAAACGAGGTGTGCACGACATTAACCACGTTGTATCAAGGTAGCTCTGTCCAAAGGAAGATGCTTCTGGAGAATCAGATGTGGTTGTTCCAGATGCACAAGGGAGAGGAGATCGACCTTTTCCTCTTTAGATTGCAGATTATCCGAGACCAACTAATTGCCATGGGGGAAACTCTTGACGATGGACTCATGGTGAGGACTACCTTGAATGCAGTGACCGATGATTGGGAGACCTTTGTCCAAAGTATCTTGGGCAGAGCACAACTTCCAAACTAGGAAGACATGTGGGTGATCCTTCGACAAGAGGAGATCAGGAGAACAACTGAGAGGGAATTCAGCAATGGAGGAGTCAAGATTAAGAAAGAGGAGGAAGATGTATCCATAGCATCTAAGTAACAGAGGCAGCAAGGGAAGAAGAAGAAATACCTATCCAAGGTCCGGTGCTTTAGATGTGGCGAATTGGGACACTTCGCCAATACTTGTCCTAAGAAGAAGGGCAAGGAAGATTTTGATTCCAAGGTTGCGACAGCGAAAGGGGATGACGACAGCGATGATGATGTGGCCATGAGTGCTCATGTACCTCGAGAGAAGAGGTGGGGTGATATAGATCTATAGAGTGAGCTATAGATGGTGACGGCAGAATCCTTGAGGTGCCCAAAATTTTGGATCACATACGAGATACGGGAGTTGTTAAAGACAGTAGAAGGATGATTGGAGTCAATGGATGCAGATGATCATGGAGAGGCACAAGGCAGTGCTTGACGCTGAAGATTGGAGCAGCGCAGTGCAATGGCAGCAACAACATGGAAGTAGCAGCGCAAAGAACTTCAGTAGTGCAAAGGGGCAGTGTAGAGCAGCAACAGCGTAGAGGCTCTAGAGAGACAGCTTAGAGCAGCAACAGTGCAAAGGCTCTAGAGAGATAGCTTAGAGCAACAGCAGGTGGTGCTTCAGTGATGAGATGAAGCCAAACTGACTTGTCTATCAGTTGTTGGGTGATGTCCTTCAGTTGCTTACTTCTCAGCAACTGAGTTGCAGTGCAGCAGTTAGCAGTGGCAGTTCTATGGGCAGCATGATGCGGCATTTGAGAGGGAGTTGCAGTACAAACAAGGCAGTGACTGTGGCAGAGTCATGGGCAGCAGAACAGAAGGCAACAGCGCAGTGGATGAGGGGCAACAGGCCAAGCATCAACAGCACAGAGGACCGATGCCATGGATAATAGTAACGCTTCTTGAGTGAATTGTTGCTAGAGCATATTCCTTGCTAAGAGGGAGTGATGATATTTTGGGTAGCATCGGATGTGCTCTAGCTCCGAAACTTTGTGGAGGGGCTAGAACACATGAGATCTACAAGACCCAAAAATTGTTTGGATAAATTCCACCCGATGTCAAAGTTATTCAATAAATTAATTATTTTAATAGAGACCCTAAGTCTAACTTATGGAAATTAAATAATTAAAGGGAATTAAATTAAACAAGTGGGTGAGCATGTTCTAAGTAACATGGATCAAGTCTTTTCTAATCTTAGTCGTTGATTAGAGATTAGATCACGATCGTTGATTTCTCAACAAGAAAAGTATTAAAGGAAAGCTTGGGGACAGTTGGAGAAGACACACAGAGCAGTAGCACTTGAGCTAAGTCAAAATTCTGGGGCATGATTTGCTGAGAATTTTCGAGTGAGCTTGCGGTGTTGGTGAGGGGCAGATCGGCGAGGGATATTCAGATCTAAGGCCGATAATACATAGGCAGAGAGGCAGATCCGTACCAGGCAGCATAGAGACCCAGCAGGAGGAGCACAGCCCAGCCAGGCTCACGCAGAGGCAGTGCAGAGGCTGACACAGACCCTTCAGGGTGACGCAGAGGCAGCGCTGAGCCCAAAGGGGTGACGTAGGAGCAGCCTGTGTTGCGCAAAGGCTCTAACATCTACGTAGAGTTGACGTAGTGCCAAGAGAGGCAGTGCTGCGATTTCCAGTGGGCCAGAAAGGGCTCTTATTCAGCATATTCAGAAGGTGTGAAGCCTCAGTTGAATCAACCATATTTTCTGTCTCCGAGTGATAGGTACATCTGTCGTGAATTCTCTGTTGGGCAAACCATTACTAGTGCCCTTGATTGTATTCAGATATTCTGCTTAATAAACAAACCCTCTAAGAGTTGTTGCACCAGTTTTCCCACATTGGCTTTTTCCAGGGACATTGTCCAAAAAATATTGTGTCCTTTGTCATGTGTGTATTATGCCTCAATAAATGATTTGTGTGTATGTGTAGTCTGCAGCTGTGTTTACTTTGATATTTTACTGAATATTTCATAAAATAACCTGTTAATTAAATCAAACAAGTAGGAGAAGTAAATCAAGATACTGCAGTAGGGCTTCTATATTCAGAAATTCTCACATGGTTCAGGTAAATTGCAGAAGACTGCTCAGATAAATAGGCAACATCAGAAATTTTTGAGGGTTGAATCTAGCCCAATTCAGTCCTTAAGATCAGCAATGGTTGCTCCTTTTGTGCCAGGGCCATCTACACTTAAAAGGTGCAGTGGAACAGTTTATCAAGAATGTTGTAAATTGTTAGAATCCCTAACCAGTTCATGGGTATCTCTCGGTGACAAAGTGTTGGAATGTAAGCCTTTGAGCCATCTTCTTGCCTAAGGTTGGATCTTCTTATTGTCAGGTCATTTTGACTCTAAGTTATTGTATTCTCTCTCTATTGAACATTCGATATTAATAATAAGAAGATTTTATCAAGGGTTTTCCCATCTAGGGGTTTTTCCCTGGCTTGAGCCAATATATTGTGTCCTCTTGTCTTGGCTTGTCTTCATTATTTATTGTACATGTTCTTTTCTTAGTTATTGTCATCATGATAATGTTTCACATGATTGCTAGTGATTTAATAATTGGGCATATGAGAGAATTGAAGCTTGTGTCTTCAGCAGATAACTTGTTATCTTAAATTTAACACTAACCCTAACCCGAAAGTGATTAACAGCAGAGATTAGATCTCACCTCACTTGAGATCAATGGCTATGATTAAAGCTTACTAAAGTATATTATTTTACTTTTCCTAAGTTTCTTTTAGCTCAATAAGCCAACATATTAATATGTGTTTTTTCCTAAGTTACACTTAGGCTAAGTTACATTAGCAACTTGCTCACACTAGAGCAAAGCAAGTGTTCTATGGATAATGTGGACGACTTTTGCACAACTAGACAAAAGGCTTGTGTAAAAGTACCTACCCAAGCGACAGAAATCCACAATTATGCATCTTGATTTTGCATCCTTCCTTGTTTGCATGTCATGCTGATTTTAATACATATTTTCATGAGTTGTTGAGGTTCCCATGTGCTCTACAGTGAACACATATCCCCAAGTTGGAGCCAAATGTTAACCATCCATATACATGGGTAAACCTAGGAGAAAACTTTTTCTTCCACGACACAAATTTCCATACAACAACCTCAAATACTCTTCAAATTGCAGCTACTCAGATGCTTCTCATTCATCATTGGTCAGTTCATTCACTTGATAAGCATACTCATCCAATGAAGGTATGTCAATGCCCATGAGGTACATTAGCCATTGTTTCATATGAAGTGTTTACATTTGATGTTTTTGGCGTTTAAGGATCATGGGTTGAAGCCAGATAATAGATCATGATGCTTGGAAGTTATACTTGTTTCATCATTTCACCTTGGTGGTCAACATTTCCTACTAGTAAAGTGTAACCATTCTGGGGCTTTTCTTTCACTGTCCAAGAGGGGCACAAATAGGAGGCCTTGATAGAGATAGCATGTACATATCCTTTCCATGATTAACACTTTGCACATCTTTCTCTATTCTCCCTTCTTTTGGGTTAGTTGTTGTCAGTCGCTCATACTAGTTCCCTATTTGCCTCATTCTATGAGAAGAAGGGCCTGGAAATGCCTAGAGGTTGATGCTACTACAAGAAAGATAATAGAGCAAATGCAAAATAATGGAAAGGGATGAATCACAGTCAAAAGCCAAGTCAAATGCTTTCAGGACAGAGCATCCTTGAAGGGATAGACAATGTGATGAACATATAATGAATATTGAATAAAGAAAATAATAATTATAATAATAATAAATAAACTGACACATCCTATCTAAAGGACATGACCTAACCAAGGGACACAACCCTCAACCATTGTGACTAGTCAACTTGTATAAGTATACCGTCACATGGCGTTGTAATCATCTATCATATATTCATGTATAAAATATTTATATATTATTTGTCCTCTATGAACTTCACTTGTCTGGCCTTCTTATGTTGGATATTCTTTAGTAAATGGACTTTTGTTCATTTTATTATCCCTCTCTCACATCCTCCCTATACAACTCTATTACATTTTGTGTGTGTGAATGGATGTTTTATTATCCAAAGGGCTGGTAGAGTGCTCTTATTCATATATCATTATATTTCTCTTGCTGGAAAACTACATACATGAGAGTTTGAAACCCAACATGTCACCCACAGTCACCAGAAAAACACTCGAGTCCACATAAAAATAACCTCTACAAGATTATATAAGCACTTGCAAATAGGATGAAACAGTAATATAGAAGTTTGAAGGGTCAAAATAATAATCTGCTTTCTACTTTCAATTTGAAATACCTGTAGTATACCAAACCATCGTATATGTACTAAGTCAACTCCATAACTCAAACTATCAAGTCCGTGAAAGTAACCACCTGAAAACCCAAAATAATGACCAGATAGATCACTGTCAAATATTTATCTATAGATGTACGAATTCAAGCCTTGCAAGCAGATTATTTGCCAGTTTCTCTTGATAAAACAGGTCATTTAAGTGTTTCTCTCAGATAGAAATTGAACCACAGATTTTCAGGTAATTCTTCATATTGATTGAATATACACCAGTCCAAGATAAACAAGCATAAAAACGTTATGAATCCCAAATATCTAATCCAAGAAAATCGAAGAAAACAAGACAGATCAACGTCAGTTCTGGAATATGCAAATAATATATACTGAAAATATGCCAAGGACTTTCTAACCAATGAAAAAAAGATAAATCTTAAATGAACTGGTATCATTCGATGAGTCCAGCTTAAAGGAAATCTTTTATAATTTTATATAATTCATAAAACAAAATTTATGATTTCCAAATAGATATTTTTAAGGGCAGAAATAAGTTCAGACAGAGTAGATAAACTTTACTCATCAAGAAAAAAATATAAAAATTAAAGCATTGGGAAGTTTTCTCATAACAAGGTATATAATACACATACCTGAGAAGAAATGATTAAGCCATCTGTTGCCTTATTTATGACCAACAGGGATCGAAAAACTGTCACAAACTAATTCATTTTTTAACAGAGAATAGTTTACCAAGAGAGGACCAAGGAGCCTAAGCAATGGACTTTATCTGTAGTGTTGAATATTGTAGCTCGGACAGGTATTTCCACATTGGCTTGGTGTCTAGGATGTGGAAATGTCCAAAGGATGCTCTCTAGATATTAAATTTATATTATAAAGTTAAAGTCACTTTTTGACTAAAGTTAAAGTCGTGTCAATGAAAGATTATGTCACAACCATTGATCTCAAGTGTCCAAGATGAGATCTTGCCCATTCATCACTTTGGAGATAGGGTTTTAGTCATTGAAAGTTATAAAGGACAGCTCTATGGAGAGGAAGAGACACATGAACAAGGTTTTGGAGATGAGGCAGAAGAGAAGAGAAAAAAACTGAATTGCCGAGAGAGAGACAGCTGAAACAGGAATAGGTCAAATTTTCTACTAGGCCATGAATCCCAAGGCAGTCATACTGTACGGATTCTGTACACTTCATACAGTCATACAAATGGCTGTACAATGCACATGGAGACAGCATCTGGACTGTTCATTTGCTGGAATATTGCAGGATTGATTTATGAGCAATTTCTGGGCACATTTCTCAAGATTTTTGGGCTGTATCAGGTTCCAAAATGGTTGTAAATAATTTTCAGATTATCTGTGGGCTGAATAATAAACACCTATTTGCTGGTTTTACCCACTGGGGTTTCCTGGGTATACGCTGTGTCAAATTTCTGTGTGGTTTTTTTTTTCCACTACATATTCCTAAGTTAAAGAATGCAGTGTATCTCTGTTTCTAAATCAGATCTGGAAAATATTTAATTTTCTGTGCATACAAATCTGAGTATAAAATTTATTGAAACACTAAATCAGATCTGGATTATAGAGAAATTAACATGGTTCAGAGCTTCATCTTTGACTAGGAAACCAATCTTTGACACAAGTTGGATAGGTTCTTCAGGAGGTGATTATTCTTTTCTGGGTTTTCAAGGAAAGGTCAATATTTTTCTTGGTTTTCAAGGAAATGGCTACAAGGTTAAGATTCGAGGGAATATCAGAAGGGGCTTCTAACTTTTGACCTTGGAGGGAGTAAATCGCTTTGGTTTTGGAGGAAAATGAGATTTGGGAGTTTTGTGATAAAACTCAAACACCAATGACTCAGCCTACACAGTTGGATGCTCACAACAAGAAAGATGTGAAGGCAACGAGGAATCAGGATAATTCTAGATGGGGTAAAGGACCATATTATCCCTCACCTACTGGGGAAGAAAACAACCAAAGAGATGAGGGAATCTCTAACCTTCCCAATTGGGAAAGGCTATGGGACAACTTTATATAAGAGGAAATAAGCACAAGTTCCAAGCATACATGTCAACAGAAAAGTGAGAATGAGGGATGTTGGAAATGTAACTAGGTTCGGTCTTCATAATTATCATTGTACTTGTGTTATTATATATTTCATGTAAACGCAAAAGAAGAAAATTATATATATATATATATATATATATATATATATATATATATATATTATTATTATTATTATTTTCTAGAAAAAAGCATGTTCTTCATGCTTCTAGGGTTTATTGAGTCAAAAGAAAAGTCAATCTATTGTACTTGAGTCAAACCCCATTTGGACTTTTGTACGAAAGAGGAAAAAGAATTTTACTTTAGTCAAAAAAGTCAATTTGTCAAGACCAAGTTGGTCCAGAAAAGCACCAATTCAACTTCTTGGATGTGTATATATAGAGAGAAGTTCGACCTCATTGTAGCACCAACACACAACCAATGTTACCAGACTCGGATTCGGCAATAAATCGGCGAGGCAAAAGAGCGAAAAGTTTTAATCGAATCGGGAAAAAATCGTGAAAAAAACAGTGAATACAATAAATAAGGATATACACATATATGGAATTAAAAAAGAAAAAAAATAACAGTTTTCAACGATATTCAATAAATTCATGTCCAAACAATGCATACATCAATAAATGTCCAAAAAATCACGAGGACAATGTGTATGCTTCAAGTATAAAATATATCTAGTATTGGAAAACATTCAAAACAGGTACAAAGATTCAAATGAGACGAAAAACTTCCAAACTTTTGTCAACAAACACCGCAGACCTGCTAAAATTTTACTTGGGGTAACAGTAGCATGGCTTCTAAATTGGGTTAAGTTTGGATTGGTAATGCGTTATACCTATTGGTAGATCACTTATACACTTGATGATCACAAATGAATTTAAGGAATTTTTTCATTGTTATAGGTCCTTGTAAAGTTCCAACATTTTGCAACGACTTTTTTTTTATTCAAAACGATATAGAACATGAACATACTACAACTAGTTTTTTTTAACCTAAGAATCTGAGTGGCTGGTCGAGTCCTCGACAAATCTCTGAAATCATGAGTCAAACTTGCGTTGACCACGAGTCAAACTTGGTCAACGTGAGTTTGAATCGCCGAGATTCAAAACGGCTCGTTTGGTTGAAGATCAGAGTCAAAATCATGAGTGCTCGTCACTGATCGGAGACTCCTGTAACACTGCACACAACTTCGATTTTTGTGCAAAAGATAGAAGAACAACCAGTGAAAGTATAAGGAAGAAGAGCAAAAGTCAAAGGAGAGAGAGCGAAGGTCAAAGGAGAGAGAATGTTGTGATTTTTGCCCTAGATTTTGCCATACGTGCAAAATTTCAAACTGTTGCAGAGGCCGAAAATTTCAGATCTGTTTCAGAGGCCGAAAATTCAGAGTTTGATCAGATTTGAAGGGCGTTGACCAGATTTGACTTTGTTGGATTTGACTTGCTTTAGGAAGGATTAAAGGAGGGATGACTCGAGTCTTGTGGGAGGTTTTGGTGCTAGTTTTTGGGTATTGGATTTCTCACTTTGATCTGATTCTATAAGAAGAGAAGTTGGTTGGGTTTCCCCCTTCTGGGGTTTTTCCCTGGCTTGGAGCCTACATCTTTGTGTTTATTGTCTTTTGTGATCTTCATGTTTTATGTTTTGGTAATTGTTTGATGAAGAGAGCATAATACAAGAATTAATAAAGCCAACAAATATTCACAAGCAATTATCAAGTAAGAGAAAGCAATCCTAATTTGTTAGCCTATCCATTTCTCAACATCGTATAGGAGCTAAGGTGAGGAAAAGGCAGCTTGAAGATCACTTTTGTTGGCTCATTTGAAGGCATCTCTACAACAATCATCATAGACATTTACATTAGCTACTTTGGAGGACATCATTTGCAAAAGACATAAGGAAGATGACTCAAAAACCATCATTCACTCTTGAAGGAAACATTTTAGCAGCTATCTATCTCTCTCTATATATCATTAAAGGCTCTTGTCCACTCATCATTCATCATTGAAGGAGTCATCATAGCAACCTAAAGATATTTTGTACCAATCATCCTAGAAGACATCTCTATTGCAGCCATCATTCAAGAACACCTTTGAAGACTCTTGGAAGCATCATCATCACTCAAGCACTCCACTCCTTTGATAAGTACTTTATTATACCTCGTGTCTCAATCTTCAAATCAAATATCGTTTTGTAAGGAAGGCAACAAACTTGATGAGTTATCAAACTTCAAAGCTTCAAAGAAGAGAATTGATTTGGTTCTCATAGAAAAAGAAGTCATGGATCATGTTCTAGGCAAAGTTTCAAAACCAGACAAGAACAAGACTCAAGAATTGACCAAGTACAATAGAGGAAAAGTTAGGGCTCAAAGAATTCTCATTGAATCCATCAAAGATAACCTTATCCCGTTTGTTGCAGATTTGGGCACATCAAAAGAGGTCTATGACAAATTGGTAAAATTATACGCTATCAATACTAGAGGTTGTTATCACTCTAATAATTCCCAAAGTTATGAGATTTTGATTTTATAGTTTAAAGAATATTAGAGGTAACCATAGACCTACTTTTAAGCTTTAGGATCTAGCCTCCCTATGGCTTAGAGAGGGCTCTCTCTATAAGATTTAACTTTGTTTTTTATTTTTGATTTTAGGCTACTTATATAGGGCAAATTGGTTTTGGGGTTTTGATTGGTTTTGGTGGGGAAATCTCTTAATGAGATGGATAGCTATGAATCTGTAATCCATTGGGCAGATGGAGTTAGTGTGCCAAGCAGAAAGATCAGGATCAAAGTCTAAAGTCAAATGTTTAAAGGGCAAGATAGCAAAGTCACTAAAGATCTTCAAACGCTGATTGGTGAAGTGGCTTTAATCGGGATAAAGAGCAATTAAGAATTCTTTGATCCAGATAAGGAGTGAAAAGGTAGGGGTCAATCGAAATTAGGGAGCAATTAAGGGTTCCCTAGTCTGGATATCAGCAGAAAACATTTAAATGAAAACCAGTCAATAACAAAGTGCTTTTAACAAATTCTGATATAACAATTCCTGATTTCACATTAAAATTTAGAACACATTTATGAATGGATGAGAAACATAAAAAAATAGATAGATAACAGTAGAAAGTACTTCACTTCAGTGGCCCAACACATGAATCCAGTAATATGATGCTTTATTCCTTGAAATCTAGTCTTCTGACTTGAGCTTGCTTACAAAAACCCTTAGGTTCAGAATGTTCCAGCTATAGAAATCTTCAAAAACTAATCCACACTAATACTTCAAATGATGAAGTATTTATACAAAAAGTAATGCAAAATATCCTAGAACAATCATAGGAATTTTCTATGGAAAATAAAATATCTTTTACAAAAAGATAGTGACAGTTGCATAACAAACTTGCAAGTTGTCCTATTTATTAAATAAAATATCTTTCTGTTGGACTTAGGCAGCAGCTGGCTCGTTGAATTGTCTTTAACGCTAGTAATTTGATCTTCAATCAGTTTTGAAACTTTATCTCTCACCTGATACTCTTTAACCTGTTGTTTTGAATGTTTTACTGCTTTAAAAATCTGTTTTTACTATGTAAAAACAGCACTCTTTTTTTTATCTTCTTTTACTGCAAACTGTCTTTTTAAAGTAAATCTGTGAGCTTCTGCCAAAACTCTTCATTTGGTAGTTTAATCTTTGTGAGTTTTCTGAAATTCTCATCAGCCTCTGTGTATCTAACAAAGGTTGGCTTGACTACAAAGAGGTGTTTTATCTCATGCTGTAACTAAAACAAGTTTTCAATACATTTGTGTAACACTTTACCTGTTGGAACTCCTTGCCAATCTGCCTTGTTCACTTGTTCTCTGGCAAATTCCCTTATCTTCTTGTTGTAATCTTCTTGCTTCATTAGTTTATCATTGATAACAAGAATATGTGGCAAACCTTTTTGCCTCAATGTGTCAAACTTAACCATGAATCTAGTTATGGCCATGTCCATATTTTGACACTTCTCTTCTAATTGTTTCATTAAATTTTTCTTTGAAAGCACTTTTCTTACCTCAAGAATTGTCTCTATCCTATCAGTAATTCCTATCTCATCCAATTCTTCCTTGTTTTTAGTATTGAGAAACTTGATTATTTCTTGAGCTTCTTCAAGCTTAGCACCTAGCTCTTCTTTTGTCTTCAATATTTCTTCTTTAGCTACTTTAAGCAAGTCCTTCTAGTCATAAATCACTTGAATGGATGGCCAAGTATCATTAATTGATTCAATGATTTTGGACCAGAGTGGATTTTTAATGTATGCCATGGGCTCTTTTAAGGTTAATTTTGTTTCTACCTTCTTTAACTGTTCACTTAACCTTTTGGCCTTTTGTTCCTCTGTTTTAGCATTTATCTGTGCTAATTTCTTGGCATCTTCCAAGTTCTTGATTTGCTCTTTCAATATGTTTATCTCATTATTCTGTATTGACATGTCTTCCATAGCTTTAATGAGTTTGTTGGCCTCATCTGTTTGTTGAACTGCTGAAGTGGAAGATTCAGTGGCTGAGGTAGTGGAAGAAGTGACTGGTACTGTAGTGGCCAATAACTTTTGGTGCTAACTCTTCTGCTAGAGTTGAAGGCACTGATATTGTTACCATGGGAATGACTGTCGGAGGAATATTTTGAGTCTTTGCAGCTTCTTTTTCTTGGACAAGCTTGTCCATCTCAATTTCCATCTCCTTGATTTGTGCTGTCATTTGTAGTATGAGATTCATCATCTCATATTTTTATTTGCCTCTTGCACAATCTCCTTAGCCTGTGGATGTTCTGTTGGAGGTAGTTTCAGTTGCTTTCTAAGTGTTGCAATATCAACATTTTTCTTCTTTACAAATTCTTCTGCAGCTTTCACATTAGCAAAGTCATATCCTATTTCAATCACTAATTCTTCTAAAGACTTAATTATGGTGTCTTTAGCATAGGAAGAAGCTTTTTCAACCTTTAGTTGATCTCTTATATTTGTCAAAGTGTTCTAGAGCTTCTGGACACTCATTGCTTTTGTGGTCATGGTACAATAAAGAATTTCTGAGCTTTGCTTGTGGAACTCAATCTGATCCAAAGGATGAATGTCCTCTATTGGAATTTCAATATCAACTCTCTTGTAATCTGATGTTGTTGTAGGTTTAGGCACTGTTGGTTGTAGTACTGTCATTAGCAACTTTTTATTTGTATAATCAAAGGCTGAAAGCAGCCTATTTTGAATCCCTGGAGTCTACTTCAAGTATTGTGAATAGATCTCATTTTTTATCTCCTCAATTTTGGCCTTGATCTGTTTATACTTCTCTTTGATATCCATGTCTTTATCCTCTGCCTTCTGTGATGAAGATGCTTCCATGCTTTGCTATTTCTCAATCATCTATGTGTTAAAAGTAGCAGGTTGCTGCTCATTTTCAATTACCGTGTGAGTCACAATACCTTTTTCTGGATTCTCTTCATCTAAAACCTCAATTGTTTCCTTTTCTTTGTCTGTTGGATTAATTTTTGGTTTCTTATTATACCTGAGCTTAAATCTGGTTCCTGTGGTTGTTTCAGCAGTATATGAGCTTTCTTCTCTATTTCTCTTTATGGTTTTTTCCTCCTAAATAGGAGTCTGCAAAGTATGACTAGTATCACCTTGTTGTAAAAATTTCTGTTTTCCCACCCCGGTTTTCAGTTTCACCTTATTTCTCCAATTAGTTAAATGTCCTTTCCCATAACCTTAAATTCAACAAGCTGGAAAATAAATATTTTCTGAAAACACAAATTCTGGAAAATTTTCACAGTGCTGGAAATCGCAGAAATAAAAATCAGTAGACTAAAACAGCCACACAAAACATTTTAACACAGTGATTTTTGGTCAACATGACCCTGGAAAACCCCCCTACAACTCTTGGGGAAAACCAGTTCGAAAGCTTCTCTTTATTTTCTGAATATTATTTTTACAGTGATGCAGAAATTTACACAGAAAAAAATTACAGCAACTTCGAAACATAACTTATCTCGAAAACCGTGCCAAACTCCACCTCGGTTTCTGTGCCCACAAAACAAAAAATTACAGCAAAAATTACAGCCTTCAAAATTGTACGAACAACCTCGAAAATAGTGTCGGAATGACTATACGGCCTCCCTCGAAATCTGCAGTTTTCTCTCCTCGAAATTCGTGCCCACTTGCCTCGAACTTCGTGCTCTACCCTGTTGTATGGATTTGCTGAAAATTAGTGTTGCTGCCCTCCTTCTTCTCACTGCTCAGAAAATTCTCTTCATCTTTCTCCTTCTCCTTCTCTCAATCTGCTCATGAAAGAATTAATGAATGAATGAACTTTTCTCTCCTTTTCCTCCTTTAATAGAACTCTAAGTAACTTTTGGGTTATCCCCAAATCCAATGGTTGAAATAGCTTTAGATCTAAGGCTGAGATTGAATGCTCCTTTAAATCTCACTTTCTATTTTTTAATTCACCTCGCTTTAATAAAGACCCACTTAGTCATTTATTTTCAAAGTCACTTTTCCTTTCTAATTTTACACTAACTTTATTAAAGTCACTTTAAAATTAGACTTTAGTAACTTTATCACTTAAAGTCACTTTTAAATTAGATTTGACTTTATAACTTTATAAAGTCACTTTAGGAGAAAAAATAAATTCTTTTTGACACTTTTCCCTACGCCAAAGATCAAAGCCTTAGGGAACCACCTATCCTCCGGTAACCAAATTTCAACACTCCCTCTTACCAAGGAAGGTGTTTCTCACCACACCCATCTTATCTCTGAAGTAGACATGCTTGCCCCGTCGTAAGGCTTTGGTAAGAATATCTGCAACCTGCTCATCAGTGGGAACATATTCGAGCTTCACAGCTCCCTTCTGCACATAGTCTCTGATGAAGTGATATTTGATGCCGATATGCTTTGACCGATCATGAAATACTGGATTCTCCGTGAGTTTAATGCAACTCTGATTATCACAGTGAATCACTGAAGGTCTCAACGGCTGACCAAATAAGCCAAACAACATCTTGCGAAGTCAGATGGCCTCACAACTAGCTAGACTGGCTGCCATATACTCTGCTTCCGCTGAACTCAATGCTATTGACTGCTGCTTCCGGCTGAACCATGACACCACTGCCGAACCCAACCCAAAACAGCACCCTGAAGTGCTCTTCCTATCAGAAGCACAACCTGCCCAATCAGAATCAGTGTAACCTGCCAATCTCACTCCATCCCCCTGCCTGTAGTCCAGACCATAATCCACTGTCCCCTGCAAGTATCACAAAATGTGTTTTGCAGCCACCCAGTGAACCTTCCTAGGCTCACACATAAACTGACTCATCGTGTTGACTGCAAAACAAATATCTGGTCTAGTGTTGACCAAATACATCAAGGAACCAACCAGCTGTCTGTACAATGTGGGATCCACCAACTCGGAATCCGAAGCATGAAGCTTCTTCCAGTTGGTGATCATCGGTGTCGACATGGGTCTACAATCCTCCATGTGGAATCTGCCAAGGATGTTCACAATATACTTCCCCTGTCCCAGGAAGAAATGCCCCTCCTCCTGCCACACCTCCAAACCCAAAAAGTAATGCATCAAGCCGATGTCCTTCATCTCAAACTTCGCCGCAAGATCTCTCTTGCAGTGCTCTATGAGTCTCTCTGCACCTGTAATGACCAAGTCATCCACATACAACACCAGAATGAGAGGCTCCTCACCTATCACAATGAAGTATAAGTTCGGATCTGCCTCACTCTTTGTGAAACCCATCTCCTGCAAGTATGTATCTATCCTGGAGTACCAAGATCTGGGAGCTTGCTTCAGGCCATAAAGGGCCTTCTTCAGTCTGCACACATGGGACTCCTTCCCATGCACCTCAAAGCCCTGTGGCTGCTCAATGTACACCTCCTCCTGTATGAAGCCATTGAGAAATGCGATCTTCACATCCATCTGGTGGATCTTCCAACCCATCTCTGCTGCTATTGATATAATGTAGCGGATCGAAGTATATCCGGCCACAGGAGAGAAGGTCTCCTCATAATCAACTTCCTCTACCTGGGAGAACCCTCTAGCCACAAACCTCGCCTTGAATTTCTTAATACTGCCATCTGCAGCATGCTTTACCTTGTAAAGCCATCTGGAAGTAACCACGGATTTTCCCTCAGGCCTCAGCACCACCTCCCAAACATCATTCTTCATGATAGAAGAATACTCCTCCTACATGGCCTCTCTCTAGACCTGCTGGCTAGCTGCCTCCTCATAGCTAGAAGGCTCAGAGTCAAGGATGCTGGTAGCCATTTCCATATAGCTACAAAACCTCTCAGGTGGTCTGCTCTCTCTGACCAGCCTTTTAGGCTCAGCAACAGATGTGGCCTCTCTCAAGGTGTCCTGAAGCCACTTGGGCTTCCTCTTCCCCGAGCACACTTCTCCCACTGGAGAATGAAACTCCTCTCATCCCTAATGTGAGCCCCACCGACCTGCCACCGTCCGTCCTCCCCCGCCACACTCGAACCCTGTAGACGCTGAAGTACCGTGTGAACTGTCCATCAGTGGACTCCCTAGTGAACTGCTTTGCGGACTGCTCTGCATGCTGCCCGAAGCACCACCCCTCTGACTCTGTGAGCCACTGCTCACTAACAGACCTGACACCGTAATCAATGTACCTCCAGATCCTCCTGATCCCTGCCCACTGAATCCCTACGACTGACTCAGCTGCTCCTGAGGGTCTGGCTGATCCAGATACTCTAACTCCAGTGACCTCCTGAAAGCCCGGTCCTCCTCGAATCTCACATCCTGCCTGATAACAACTCTCCTCTGTGTAGGAATATAAATCTGAAAGGCCTTCGAGGTCTCACTGTAGCCCACAAAGACACCCTTCTCTGCGGTGGGCTCTAGTTTGGTCCTCTTCTCCTTGGGTATGTAGGAGTATGCAATACACCCTGTTGTCGCACAGATTGTTCAGGGCACCGCGACAACGGCTCAGACTGGGGGCTGTCACCTTTATCCCCAATCTCTCTCTTTAAGCTGTCTCCTTGCAGGCTAAGGGAGGTAGACCCTTTTAGAAATGAAGGATAAATCTAGGAGACACAGCTAGAACATCAAGTATTTGACAGAATAAACGAGATTCCACAGATTAGATTTCACTTTTAAGACCAGTGCCTTATAGAGTCAAACAAGATCTCGTTATGCAATTATAAATTAGTGAATGATGACTAACTGCTGCTTATGGAAACACGATTGATCAATGATATTCAATTAAAAACACCACAACCATGAATAATGAAAATGCCAGGATTTGAAAGATTTCCAGATTTATGATGCTTCAATTTATTCCGATCCAGAAAATGTCTCTATAGCCAAAACTTAGATAAAACATTTAAGTCTCAATTGACCATAGAAAATTTGAAATTTTTTTAATATTTTTGTATTTTCTATTTTTTTAGGATTTTAAAATATTTATATTTTTTTATTATTTTTTTATTATTTTATTTAAAAATCTAAAACTAAAAAATGAAACTAAACTAAAATCCAAAATTTTAATTAAACTAGATTTAAAACAAAAAATCTAACAATCATCAACTTGAAATAAAATCGAAAATAAATCACAACTAAACCTACGCTACCCTATCCACAACACAAATTAAATAAGAAATAAAACCTACGAACTAAGAATTAACACTATAATGAAAACAAATAGAAATAAAAAAAACCGACTAAAACAAATATAAACATGCCTACGCTTACATTAAAACACACTCCTAAAAAAATTCGAATTTAACCTAAACTAAAACTACGCTATCCCTACACACATAAAAAATAAAATATAAATAAAACCTACCAAATCGGACCCAAATCGAAACGCTAACTTTTAAATGAAAATATGAAACTATACAAAAGAAAACGGGTTTTACAATATCAATGCTGTGTATGCGTTTGTCGTTTTGTTCCTGCAGGTTTTACAGCGTGAAGGAGCTCCGACGGCGGCACAATGACGTGAAGAAAAAGTCGATTTTGAAGGCTGGACAATGAAACTTGGACGCAGGTTGAAGATGGAGGAGGGCACGATTTGAATTGGAGCAGCGTAGACGTTTTCTTGTTGTTTCGTTTTGAATTGCAGGTGGGACGTCTTGAGGGAAGGTGAAGAAACTCGGTAGATAAAACAAATAAAACGCAGCAAGGAATGGACGGCAGACTGAGGTCGAAATTTGAGCATAGATGAAGCTGACACAAGGTTTGGTAAAGTCGAAAATGAGGGCAGAGAAGGATTCGATGAGTGCTGGGCCAAGGAAAACGACGGGCACGCGTGAAGAATTTGCAGAGATGCGTTTGGAAGACTGTGTGAAGAGCTGGACGGAAAAGCATTTATGAGGCACAACAGAAACGCAGAAATGGCAGCAATGAGGACGCAGGGATAGGAGCAACTGATTGGCAGAGAAATGATGTTGGACGGCAGGATTCGATGAGAGCGTATAAAGCCAACTATGCTGGGCAGCTTACGGAAATCAATGGCAGAGCTTGCAAATGGATAAACCCAGTAAAACCCAGCACACATAAATTCTGCCAAATAAATTAAAATTTCTTCAGTTAAGCTCAGGTTTCGTGCTCTATAAATCCAAAACAGTGTCCAGATTTGCCCACAGTGGGGTTTTGAGGCCAGATCTGGCCTTTACAAGCCAGATCTGCCTTGGATCTTAAAAAAAATTTCGAGTTGAACCTGTAACCTGCAAAGACAGCCAGATCTGACAACACACATCAATTTTAATGATTAAACCCTAACAATCTTGAACAATTTACAAATTTACAACTAATTTACAAGTTCAAAACCCTCAAGGTCAGATTTAAAATCCATTTTAGCACAATCTTTCAGAGATTCAAAGTTTACGTGAGAGGCACAAGCCTTCGAAACCCTGCAAAATCACAAATATCGTAAGATAGACCCGGAATTTAACAAATAAAGAGCTTATCAGATTTATGCTCATTGAGAGTCGGCTGGTCCAACCGAAGACTTCCCCAGACGCCCAATCTTAAGAATAATTTCCCTGCACACTTAGATCTGAATTTTAGACTGATAGAGACTTACGAAAACAACATTAGACCCTTAGAAAAATCAGAATGTTATTTTATAAACCCAGAAAACTGCATAAGATACCTATATGCAGATTAATCCATGAAGGCCATCAACCATAAAATGCAAGAAACCAAGTAGCAGAGTTTAGAGAGAATTCACCACATAGATCTGAGAAGGAACATCCAGATTTGCAATCCCAAAGTCTTTATGCTTTATTCCTCAAAAAGTTTACAAGAGCTTCTAAGAGCAAGTGCACGATCCTGAGATCGGATGACTCAAGAATGACAAAGACCTCTAAATTTATAGGATTAGATCTCTAACGGCTAGTTTGGATGATCCTCGTCAAAATAATCTCAACCGTCCAAAAGATTTAATTATCTTTTAATCCGGAGCGTTGAAATTAAAATTTTGGGGAAAACGAATTTATCATTTAATTCAATTTTAATTAACTCAAAAATACTATTTTTGAGTTAATTACCCCAAAATTTTGACTTTGACTCAACCACCAAGGCCCAAGGGTCCAATATTTCTTAAAATTCTCAAAATTCCCTTGGCTTGGGGTTTTCAAAATCATTTTCCAAGGACCCACAAATTTTGCCTTTAAAGATTTAATCCTAATTTAGGACCCTAAATTAATTAAATTTCCGGTTTAGGATTTTATTAATTAATTGACCAGAAAATTTAATTAATTGACTAAGAGGGGATTATAATTATTTTCCAACCCTCTTTTACATGAGATAATACATTTACATACATGAAGGGGGAAAACCCATTCGTATAGACCCTCAAATAAATACCCAGTTCTGCGACTCAACATATGATCTAGTAGACCAAGTAGTTGAAACTACTTTTACAGGGACTCGATAAAAAAACACTAGGACTCACTTAGCATGCTGATGACAAAATCCACCCTAGCTTTGGGGTGAGGCTGGAGGGAAAAACTCTGCCGATCACTTTCGTGAATCAGTGAGACGAAAAACCTCCTAGGATAGAGATCATCAACAACATACTAGGCTTACCTAGGTTGTTACATACATGGACAGTTCCACTTAGATCATTTACATCATTACATGCAGAATGGGTTTACATCATTATAAAAACTATCGAAACTGGATGATGGAATCTGAAAATATGCGAACTTACTGCCGAATGATGACGAATCCCATTTGAAAAAATGGTAGTGAATGCTATGTAAGAAGACAAGTGTGGTCAACACACCCAAAGATACGAAGATGACCAATATTAGGCTTCTTCCCAGAAAAAGCCTCCTCCGGAGTCATGTGCCCCAAGGCACGATGCGGACTCCTGTTCTGCAAGTAAACAGCTGTGTTGCAGGCCTCTGCCCACAAAAACAATGGCAACCCCTGATCATGTAACATGGCTTTGGCAGCCCCTCCGATGGATCCGTTCTTCCTCTCCGCAACCCCGTTCTGCTGGGGGTTGTAAGGAACAGTGAGCTCCCTCCTAATGCCTGCCTCCGCACAATAGTCAACAAACTCTCCAAGGGTGTACTCTCCTCCATTGTCCGACCTCAGGGACTTGATCTTCCCACCCACTGAGTTCCACCAGAGCCATGAACTCTCAACCACTTGGAGACCTTTCACTTTACTCTCAAGAAACAAATCCGATCTCTCCTGGAGTGATCATCAATGAATAAAAACATAGTACTCATATCCACTCAAGGAAACATGAGACATCCGACCGCTCACATCGGAATGAATCAAATCAAGTATCCCAGTCGCTCTGCTGTCACTGCTGGGAAAAGGGGATTTGGCAAACTTGCTCATCGCACATCCTCTGCAAGTATCAAAGTGATCAGTACTGAAATCTGGCACACCTGTAGTGATCTCCCGCAAAGTCCTCAAGGCTCCATGATACATGTGCCCCATCCTGCGGTGCCAAATCTCACACAACTCAGAACTGCTAGCTCTGTTGTCGGTACTGCTGCTCAATGCCAAAAGGGACTGAAATGCAAACTTGTACACCTTTGCATGGCGTACACCTATCACTCTAGTTGAATCAGCTGGAGTGCCCTTGGGATACATCAACACCTGTCCTCCCCTGAATAGTATCTCATATCCTCTGTCCTCCAAAGCTGAGACGGATATGAGGTTCTTCCTCATCCCTGGCACATAAAGAACATCCGACACCTTCAAGGGAGGTTTGGACTCCCTCTGAAATGTCAATGTTCCCACACCGACTGCTCTAACAACTCTGTCATCACCGAGTACTACCTCTACATCAGTGCCACTCTCTGAAAGCTCTGAGAAGTACTCACGGACTCCTGTCATGTGACGTGAAGCCCCACCGTCCACATACCAGATACCCGAAGATGCTCCGCTAATCGAGGGAAATGCATGCTCCCTCTGAACCTCTATGGCAGATCCCCCGCACTATCTAACTTTTGGTACGAGAAACCAACCTCGGTCAAATACCATGGGCTAAAAGTCCTCTGACCGTTGATGCCGCCATGGTCCGGTTCTTCCCTTTTCTCCGGAAGACACACAGTATTAGTGTCCCATCTTCTCGACAAACTCCCAACACTTCACCTCTGGAATAGTCCTTTCCGTGTGTTAATTGTTTACCTTGTTTACCTTTACCTTTTCATTTGCCCCCACCACTGCTTGTGGAAGCTTGCTTCTTTCCCTTGCCTTTCTTGCCTCCTGCCAACAGTGCTACATCCTCATCCTACTCAACTGGCTTGGCTGCCCCAAGCTGACCCTTCCTGATTTCTGTCTGAATGCAATCATCCCAAAACCTCTCCCATATGGGAAGGGTCTCACATGCACAAACCCCATCAGCAAAGTTTAGCCATGAACTGGGGAGGCCATTCACTGCAATCCGCACCAACTCAGTGTTTGGAATGACCTCTCCAACTGCTACCAATGCATCTCTCACATTAGTTATCTTTATAAGATAACCAGTTGCACTATCATTCTTCGTCATCTTAATGGTCTTCAACTTCTCCCTTAGGACCATTTTCCTGTTCTCATTGGTACTTTCATAGAGATTGGTCAAGGCAGACCACATCTCATGAGCATTTCTCTTTTCTTTCACATGAGGAGTGCAATGGTCTTTGATTCCGTCTAGAATCAGTCTCTTACCCTTGTTATTCTTTTTATTATACGCTGCCAACTGAACAGCATCAGTAGGCACAACAGAGTGTTGTGCGGTATGCACCATGATATCCCAGACTTTTACCTCCTCAAGGATACTCTACAATCTCTCCTTCCACACGTTGTAGTTACTATGCCCATCCAACCTATCCTCCACCCTCAATCCCAATGACATCCTTGTTGTCTTAAAAAACTGAAAATAACACTGTTGTAGTAAAGATAAAATGTAAATTTATGTAGATGTTCTATGCTTGATGCAACTTTACTTTTCACCACAGCTCAAGTAAAATGCTGATAGAACATACTAGTGGATCTATAGAAGACAAACCAAAAACAGAAAAATGTGGTGGTGCGTTACAATGGTCAACAGGATGCTTCAACCAGCGAAGTCTCCTTGGTCATCCAACCCAATTTGTGTCACAACAGCCCTCAAAACAGCCACACGGTCAACTCAAAGTCAACCCCAGAAAAGTCACGCTACCCCAACGACAGCAACACCAGCAACAACAGCAGCAACGGCAGCAACACCAGCAACAACGGCAGCAACAATGGCAACAACAACGGCAACAACAACGTCTTCGTCCTTCTTTTCCACGTGTGAACTGAAACTGCCTCCAAGGAGCTCGAACCAATCAGAAGAGGAGAGATGATGTGTGAGGATGAGATGATTGAAATGTCCTCCAACATTAACTCTATTTATATCAATCACTGAGGTGTGTGACACATTTGTTGGGGGTGTAAAACCTTAAGGCCGACCTGCACATATTTGAGATTATTAAAAGTAAATTCAAAATAAATGTTCTGCTCATCGAATTAAGATCAATTTTAGATCGATCTTACACCTCTCCAAAAGAGGAACCTAATAAAAATATTGGTATCTTCATCTGAGCATCACAACATGGAGTTTGCACCTAGTTGTCCAATTTTAACACTCCCTCTCAACTAGGGAGAACTCCATTCACCTGTGCAATCAAACATCGTACGTCATCCCACCGTAACTTGCTTTGCTGGCCTCTTTATTTCAGAATAGTAATGGGTCAGTCACAAAGACATCATTCCTGGCTGACAGATTCAACCCAGAGGTCCGAAACCTCTTAGGACTCACAAAGAGTCTCATACCAACTCGAAGTAGGTTTATCTAACCTGAAGTCAGTAGGAGTTCTGAAACCTCACTTGGACTCAAGAGAGTCATATATACTAAACCGAAGTTAGTCTCACTGACCCAAAGTCAATTGGAGTTCCGAAACCTCACATGGACTCAAAGAGTCACATACCAACCCGAAGTTGGTTAATCTAACCCAAAGTCAGTAGGAGGTCTGAAACCTCACTAGACTTGATCCCAGATCAAGTGGTTGGAGACGTGCCATCTTAGATAGAGAGTACAGCAATCTCTGATGCGTCCATCAGTATTTGCTACTAGTCTCTAGCTTTTCCCACCTCATTGGCCAAATGAGAGGTACTTCCCATGAGTCCGAAACTCAGTGGGTAGGATGCATACGGGGCACAGATCGTGAGAGATGAACCTACTCAAATATCATAAAGGTGGGGCAGAAGCACCACAAGGTTCGGTAAGCCTAACCTCGTGTGTGCTTATAGCACCGAGGAACTATCCCCAAGGCCCCCCCAGAGCTCCCAGAGCTCATCGTCCAATAGGACCCTCAGAATAGGGTCGTTCCACGATTCCAAGATTCTCATGGAAGGTTAGGAACATGACCTTCCCCAAGGGCATTGTGAGAATATCTGCAACTTGCTCATTAGTTCCTATATGATCGAGCCTTATGGCGCCTCGCTGTACGATATCCCAGATAAAGTGGTACCAGCCATCAACATGCTTGGATCATTCGTGGAACACGGGATTCTATGACAAACGAATCCCCTTCGGGTTATCACAAAGGATAACGGTGGCATCTAGCACATGCTCGAATAGCTCACTGAAGAGCTTTCACAACCAAGTGACTTCACAACAAGCCATACATGTTGCAATGTATTCGGCCTCAGTGGTGCTCAAGGCTATCGACTCTCGTTTCCTGCTTGAAGCAGATCTACATGTGAAGCAGCATCCAGATGTGCTCTTGCAATCCACCACACTGCCAGCCCAATCGGCATCAATATATCCAAGGAGTGTCATGCTCCTAGCAGTGTATCTCAGCCCATGGTCTATTGTGCCCCAGAGATATCTCAAGAGTTTCTTGGCACCAACCCAGTGAATGTTATGATCAACCATGTGTTGACTCAAAGTGTTCACTGCACAACATACATCCAGACGGGTGTTCACTAAGAACATCAGGGCCCCTACGAGTTGAAGATACTCAGTAGGATTTGCTAGCACGGGCCCAGCAGTGCTGCCACTTAACTTCTTAAAGTTGAGCACCATTGGTGTCGACCCGGACTTACAGTCCACCATACTAAATCTTTCTAGAAGCTTCACAATGTATTTTCCTTGAGAAAGGAAAATCTTGCCAGGTCTCTGCCAGACCTCCAGGCCTAGGAAATAGTGCATCAGTCCTAGGTCCTTCATCTCGAACTCAGCAGCGAGCTCCCTCATGCACTGATGAATGAGAGGGTCAACACCTGTCAGGAAGAGGTCATCCACATACAGCACCAGAATGAGAGGCTTCCCTTTGACAACCTAGAAGTAAAGGTTCGGATCAGCATTACTTCGAGTGAAGCCCAACTTCATCAAGTAGCTATCTATCCTCTCGTACCAAGCTCTGGGTGTTTGCTTTACCCCATAGAGGGCTTTCTTCAACCTACAGACATGGGTGTCTCGATCCTAGACTTCGAACCCCAGAGGTTGCTCCACATATACCTCTTCCTTTATCGCACCATGTAGAAATGTGACCTTCACATCCATCTGATGAAGACTCCATCCTTGCGTAGCAGCAAGGGCTATAATAGATCAAATGGTGGTGTATCGGGCCACAGGTGCAAATATGTCATCATAATCTATGCCTTCCTTTTGAGAGAAGCCACGTGCAATGAAAATTGCCTTGAATTTTTCAACACTTCCATCAAATCCATGCTTGATCTTGTAGAGCCATTTCGAGGTGACAACTACTTTGTCCTTCGGTCTTGGAACCACATCCCAGACATCATTCTTCATAATGGACTCATACTCTTCGTGCATAGCATCCTTCCAGACTTGATGCTTTACGGCTTCTTCAAAAGATCCAGGTTCGGATTGTACAATAGTACTCACGGCTACTAGATACCCTTGGTATCTATTCGGCTTCTTGCTTTCACGAAATGTCCCCCTTTTTGGGCTGCATGTCCCTCAGCATCCTCGAGAGTGTCCCTGAGCCATTATGGTCTCTTTCCCAGTGAAGGAGGTGGATCACTCGAGTCCATCGGTCCTTCAACATCAGGCATTGTTTCATCCTTCGATTCTTCTTGATTTCCAGGCCTTGCTTCATGATCTTCCTCAGATCTCGGAAGATTGACTACTTTCCTCATGGAAGTATCTTCGTCAAAGGTGACATCGTGGCATATCTCCACTTCCCTTTGACCAGGCACATATAATCTATAGGCCTTCGAAGTTTCGTTGTAGCCCACAAGCATTGTGGTCTCCCGCTTGATGTTGGCTCCTCTACAAAATTTCTTGAACTCGTTCGTCTCATATTCAGTGCCATTATCAGTATGTCGGATAACATCTCATGTCATTGCTCCCAGTGGACTTCCTCCAACCTGGTAGAGTGTATTAATTCTAGACCCAAACGTGATAGCTTCCTTGAACCTCTTCTTCCACATGTGCACCTTTCCATCAGTGAATGCCACATTGAAACCTTTGTCTTCCATGGCCGATATAGACACAAGGTTCTCCTTCTAATTAGGTACATAGAGTACATCCTGCAAGTGGAGGACTTGACCTTGAGACAAGTGGAAGGTCACAGTCCCTATCCCTTTCATGGGATATGTGGCATTATCTCCAAGGATAATTTCCAGATTGGTATCCTTCTCAACCATATCAGAGAGTGCTTCCTTGAAGCCAGTGATGTGTCTTGAGGCACCACTATCTATCAACCAAACATCCATAGTGTCGGGTGGAGATGCAGCAGAGAGGGCAAATACAAGAATGAATTCATTTCTTTTATCAACAACATTTGATTCCTAATACCTAGAATTTCTTGACCTTTTGAAAGGTTGATCATTTCCGCCGGAGGGAGCCTTCCTCTTTCCCTTGAACCTGTTGTTCCTTTGATTGTCATCACCATCGGGAGAATCCTTCTTGAAAGGAGATTCTCTAGCATAGTGACTTGGCCTATGACAAGTGTAACACTTGCCCTTCTTTCCTTGTGCCCCTGTTCTTCCTTTGATCTTTGGACCACCAAAGTTCCTCTTTCTAGAATGAGCAGTGTAGGCAGCATTCCCTTCATTTTCATACTCCTTCATTCTTGTCTCTTCTTGAACGCATCTCGACAGTACCTCGTCAAAGTCAAGTATCACATTATTATTGAGAATGGCAGTGTTGAACACATGCCATTCGGATGGGAGCCCTCCAAGTGCGGTGAGTACCATCTCTCGATCAGTTATTGTCTCCCCAATAGCCAGCAAATTGTTCCTGATCTCAGTCAGCTTCAGAAAGTATGATTGGACAGACTCATCCCTGCCTTTCTTCAGATTCTTCAATTGATTCTTGAAGAATAGTACTTGATTCGCATTGTTGGCCTTGAACATGAGAATCAATTTATCATACATCTCTTTAGATGTGCCCAACTCAGAGATGTAGGCCACCAGACTTTTTATGAATGGATTCCTTGATCATCAGCTTTGCTTTGATCTTTCCCTTCTTGTACTTTCTTTTGGCAGCAGCAGTAGCAGTGGATGGAGGTTCTTGGATTTTACCCTGCACATAGTCCATGACATCTTGGTCTTCCAATTTGAGATCCAATATCATCTTCCAAGCATGGAAGTCATCCTTTCCAGTGAATTTGTCATCCTCCTTGAAGCCATAGTTTGTGGAACCCATTTTCTTCTTCGGTGATTAATATAAATTAGGGCTTGTCTTCACCTCAGCTCTGATACTATGTAAATTTATGTAGATGTTCTATGCTTGATGCAACTTTACTTTTCACCACAGCCCAAGTAAAACGTTGATAGAACATACCAATGGATCTATAGAAGACAAACCAAAAACAGAAAAATGTGGTGGTGCATTACGACGGTCAATAGGATGCTTCAACTAGCAAAGTCTCCTTGGTCAGCCAACCCAACATGTGTCACAACAGCCCTCAAAACAGCCACACGGTCAACTCAAAGTCAACCCCAGAAAAGTCACGCTGCCCCAACGGCAGCAACACCAGCAAAAACGGCAGCAACAATGGCAACAACAATGGCAACAATGGCAACAACAACGTCTTCGTCCTCCTTTCCCACGTGTGAACTGAAACTGCCTCCAAGGAGCTCGAACCAATCAGAAGAGGAGAGATGATGTGTGAGGATGAGATGATTGAAATGTCCTCCAACGTTGACTCTATTTATATCAATCACTGAGGTGTGTGACACATTTGTTGGGGGTGTAAAACCTTAAGGCCGACTTGCACATATTTGAAATTATTAAAAGTAAATTCAAAATAAATGTTCTGCTCATCGGATTAAGATCAATTTTAGATCGATCTTACACCTCTCTGAAAGAGGAACCCAATAAAAATATTGGTATCTTCATCTGGGCATCACAACATAGAGTTTGGACCTAGTTGTCCAATTTTAACATAAAATTTCTGTGTGTGAAAAATTAGCTTGCTGGAATTTTCTGAGTGAAAAATCAGCAACCTTTAATTTTTCTCTTTGCTATCCCAAACTGCACTTTCAGCACCCAAACTCTGATACCATGTAGAAATTTTTGTTTTCCCACCTCGGTTTTCAGTTTCACCTTATTTCTCCAATTAGTTAAATGCCCTTTCCCATAACCTTACATTCAACAAGCTAGAAAATAAATATTTTCTGAAAACACAAATTCTGGAAAAATTTTCACAATGTTGGAAATTGCAGAAATAAAAATCAGCAGACTAAAACAGCCACACAAAACATTTTAACACAGTGATTTTTTGTCAACATGACCCTGGAAAAACCCCCTACAACTCTTGGGGAAAACCAGTTCGAAAGCTTCTCTTTATTTTCTGAATATTGCTTTTACAGTGATGTAGAAATTTACACAGAAAAAAATTACAGCAACTTCGAAATAGAACTCATCTCAGAAACCGTGCCAAACTCCACTTCAGTTTCCATGCCCACAAAACAGAAAAATTACAACAGAAATTACAGCCTTCAAAACTGTACGAACAGCCTCAAAAACAGTGTCGGAATGGCTATACGGCCTCCCTCGAAATCTGCAGTTTTCTCTCCTCGAAATTCGTGCCCACTTGCATCGAACTTCATGCTCTGCCCTGCTGTATGGATTTGCTGAAAGTTAGTGCTGCTACCCTCCTTCTTCTCACTGCTCAGAATATTCTCTTCAGCTTTCTCCTTCTCCTTCTCTCAATCTACTCATGAAAGAATTAATGAATGAATGACCTTTTCTCTCATTTTCCTCCTTTAATAGAACTCTAAGTGACTTTTGGGTTATCCCCAAATCCAATGGCTGAAATAGCTTTAGATTTAGGGCTGAGATTAAATGCTCTTTTAAATCTCACTTTCTATTTTTTAATTCACCCCACTTTAATAAAGACCCACTTAGTCATTTATTTCCAAAGTCACTTTTCCTTTCTAATTTTACATTAACTTCATTAAAGTCACTTTAAAATTAGACTTTACTAACTTTATCACTTAAAGTCACTTTTAAATTAGATTTGACTTTATAACTTTATAAAGTCACTTTAGGAGAAAAATTAAATTCTTTTGGACACTTTTCCCTAGGCCAAAGATCAAAGCCTTAGGGAACCACCTGTCCTCCGGTAACCAAATTTCAACACTTGCTTGACAAATTCCATCAATGTATTTTCCAACCATGCAATTTGGTTTGAAAACTTTTCAATCTCAAGCTTCTTATCATGGATATAAGGGGTTAATTTACATTTCACCCTCATCTTACTGATTATTCCATAAAGATCATAGTTCCACAGAAAACTTTCATCAAACTTATACTATAGCAACTGTTTTGCTGCCTCTACACCTGATTCCCTGTTGTTGCATATGAAAGGACCCACTTGGCTTTTCAATTGGAACTAAGTTTTCTTTTTAGCAGCGAAAAAGTTTATAGAATCTGAGTTTAGAATTTGTCTTGTATATTCTAATGCAAACACTCTCATTGGCAAATACTTTGGCAGTTTGTAGGGCAAGAGGTTTGACCCATAAACTCTAACTTCAGTGTGGTTTTGGTAAAGATACCAGTCACATGTTCTTCTCTACTCTGATAGTTGTAAAACTTTCTTAATCTTATCACTTATCCTTGGTTGTACACTGTTTGTAAGCATATTCATCAATGGGTGAATAAAACAGTCTGTGAAATCTGCGTAAGTGAACTCAGTTGACTCTTTTCTGATTAAAGAAGTCCAAAAAATAACTGACAGTGGATTTCCCTCTACATCCAACTTTTGAAGGGGCTATTGGGAATTTATCTGCTTGGAAGTAGAGGAACATATGAAAGAGGTATGAGGTATACCTAAATACACCTTCAGTAAGAAGTTTTACAAGCCGATCATGGATCCTATCAACTATATACTCAGCATAGTTATAAATGATTGCAAGGGGCTGACCAGGCACAAAAGTGGATAGAAAACCAAGTATAGACTCATCAGTGTGCTCATCAATAAAGTAACCAAGGATAAAAAACAACATTGAGATAACATGTCTTGATCCTTCAGGGAATTTGGAGGATGAATATGGAGGGTTAATCTTTGGGATTTCAACATATGAAAGCAGGAATATTTGAAAGATTTGAAATCTTTTACGAAAGTCTAAATCCAGATAAAGCTTTGTAAGAGCTTCTATAGACAATAGGACTGCATTGGGATCTGGTTGCAACTGAAGCATTTGGTTTATGGATTCTGCAGTGATAGTGAATAATACTTATTTCTCAGCATTAACAATAGCTCTTAGGTCAGAGGAATAGTAAGCTTGACACAGTCTGATAACCTCAGGACACTAATGGGTATGGGGAACTACATTTTTGGGCAAATTAGACTCCAAAATTTGCACTTCATCTCCCTAATCCAAAGATTTTTCTAGGCTCTAGTAGTGGAGATCAAGAAGATTGAAATCAATTACTGGATCAGTGATTTTATAATCTATATCAGCTAAAGGGGTATGCTCAACATCTACAACAGGAGGTTGTAGTGGATTGATGACAATGGTGTTTTTAAAAGCCATTACTAGATTTGTTTTTTGACAATTTAGCACTCTGGATCTTAAAAACTCTGTTTTTGTAGGTTTTTATACACTTCTGTAAGCTTAGAGTGTTTACAGAAGGTCTTTTTGGTATGACAGAGGTCTTTTTTGGACAACAATAGGTAAAATTATGGTTTCTTCTAGCTCAAACTTTCAATTTCTGCTCCAAAACAAATCTTTAAACCTTTTTACAGACTCAAGAAAGGTTTAACAAGGGTTTACTGCTCTTTTCTTGGATAAAACAAACTTAAAACAGTCTAATTCATGCACAAAGGGATTCTGAGCATTTATAAAAGGGTTTGAATCAATCAGAGGGTTTCTAAAGGTGGTCTATAAATGGCTAAATTTCTTCAATTTGCTAAAAAAAACAGGTTACAGTCTTTAGAAACAATGAAATTCTCAGGGTTTTGAAGCAAAATTGACTTTTGGAGGCAACAAGGTTATTCTTTTAGACAAACAGGCTTCAAAAAGGTTTAAATTCAGCAGTATAGCTCTTTTCAAATGAAGGATGGGTATTTTTGTTGAAAAATACCTGTATTTTGAGGAATTTGACTCGGAAAAGGGTTTTCTGGGGGTCTGGATGTAAACTGGAGGCTCTGGGCGGTCACAGCAGCAGGTTTGATGGATTTCTGTTGGTTTTTCCATGAAAACAAGGTAGCAGCTTTCTTTCTTCAGTCAGGAAGGTTCAACGAGCAGAAAACGCAGCGAAAAAGGTTTAAACGTGTGCAATCGATTGTTATAAAGATTTTGGGTTAAAACAGTGTTTGCATTAATCACCTGTCATTTCAATTTGGAAGCAGTTTTGGCACGAGGAGGTTAATTACCACTAAGCGGTTATCGCAACGTTGGAGGGCGGTAAATAGTTTTTCTCAAAGGGATGCAATCCAATGTAAAATGGACGCGTGGAGGAGAGTTAGAAGGTTAAAACAGCCCATATCGCAAATCTAAAATCGATTAACGATCACGCCATTATATTTGCGATATGGCTTGTGAGTCGTCGGATCAGGCGGAGGTAGTGCGAATGGTCAAGATTAACTCATGGAGTTATGGGAAGATGGGCGTGGGGCTCGGGGTCTTTTATGCGGCGGGATTAATGCTTTATATGTTTAAACATAGTTTAAACATATAAGTTTAGTGTTTTAATGGGATAAGCGTGTAGGCGGAATATCAATGTTTTACACAGTAAATAGGTTAAATACATGTGTAATGTAATCTTTAGGCGGGTTTTAATAAAATAGGAATAGTTTAATCCTATGGGGCAGCGGTAATATATCACATGGGGAATTAAAACCATAGGATAAACAATAATAATGTGGGTTGGGCTATTTATATAAATGATTTAATATATTACGGGATGGAAGGATATATAGTGGGGTTAAAATATTAAGTTAGTGTTAATATATTAAAAGAATATAAGCGGAAAATACACAAATACACTAAGTAAAGTGTGATTTAAGTGTTTGAGCGGGATTTTCATAATAGTGGCCCCATTTTAACATTTCATACTTAATACTTAGGATAAAGCATATTTTTTGGGTTTTTTGAATAGAAGGGGAATTATTTAAAGGGGTTTTTACTTTTCCTAAGCAAAAAAGGTGTTTTTGACTTAGGAAAAGGGATTTTATCTTAGGAAAAGGGTGTGATGTTGAGGAAAAGGGTTTTTATGAAAGGAATCCAATACTTAGTGCCAATCAGTCATTAAGCCTTAGGTCCAGTCCCAACAAAAGTCAGAGAAATGCTTTAAGCCTTTATAACTAAAGGCTTTTAATACTGAAATACTTTGAGGAGAGGGAAATTAGTAATTTGCCAGAGGATGCTTATTCATGCCTTATGTAACTGTTTTCTACCTACCCATCATTTATTCTACCATTTTTTCCTTTATTTGCATGGGTGCATTTGAGCTTGCAACCCTAAACCCATTTTTCTTTTAAAGCATAAAACTATCTAATTCTAACCTTATTTCATCTGAGGGCTCAGATTAAATTGTTGAGCTCTTTATTTATTCTCTAACTATCTACTGATTTGTCAAGTTTAAACTGTTTGACAAAATCTTTATTCTCTATCTATAAACATGAAATTTAAAGCATGAAAAAGTTAAGATTAAACTATTTAACTCATCATGGATTATGGCATTTTGAACAAGCTGCACATAATCATTTATTTTACAATGAAAAGTAACTAGTAGTGGCATTTTGACTTGCATCACTTTCATGTCTTATTCTTATCTCTTTTTTGTGTTTGGGGTCCATTTTTTCTATTCTTTTGATATTTTTCTTTTCAAGTCCTTTGATTTTTCTTTTAGGACTTTTACCCTCTTTTCATTTTTTATTATTTTCAAATATGGGAAAGCGATTTGCAGAAAGCAAGGTATGTACATATTTACAAGACTTATCAAAGTCAATTCAAAAATTATGAACCCTATTATTATAGGACCCTAATACAGGTCAAAAAATATCCTTAAGGAATCAACTTTACAAAACAAGGTTGTCAAAAGATGAAGACTTGGCCTCATACCTTGTGAAAATATAAAAATTGAAAGATTGTAATATTCCTAAATGGAAATATTAAGTGTAAACAGAATCATGCACTATGAACAACAACAAAAAATTTGCACATACACACAATTTATCAATCTGCACAATGATAAGCTGGAAACTGAATCATTTTATTAGATCTGAGTGAAATGGAGTACAAAATGAGTGGAACAGAGATACCTGGGTTTGATATAGCAAGCAACGAGAAACCCAGATAGCAATGAGCTGCCCACAAGTTGAAATGACTCAACCCAGAAAATCCTTGCGCTGCCCTTGAAATTTTGGATGTTGTTGCTAACGGAGAATGGTAGTACAGGTCTCAAATGTGCACAGAAGAGGATGAAGTTGCAGTTGGTGGCCCTTTACATTCAGCTCCACCAAACCTAGAAGGGAATTTTCCTCCAACCCAACCTCCAAAAAACCCACAAAAAGTGCGAGTTGTCGAGTCTCACTAGTTGTAGTATGTACGCATTGTTGGAACTTAGTTGATGGGCACTCCTCAATTCCTCTAAAAATGTCCCCCAAAATTCATGCAAATTTCCCCTCAAATTTATCCTTGGAACTTTAGCCCCTTAAGCCCCAATTGCTCATGTCCCTTTACCCCTGTGTGTCCCAACCAAAGACGACCTTGCGCAGTATCTGGAAGACAAATTCTTGGCCTGAATTATTCCCTCACTTCCCTACCTGCAAACAACCCACAATCTTCAACAATAATCACTCCAAACCAACCCCGAATTTCCCAGAAATTACTCTACTCCACAATTGCCTCCCTCTACTAGTGTGAATTCTTCCCATCATCCTGCCCACACGCAGAACCGAGTGCAAGCTCTTGTCCCAGCTCCAGAATGGCTCCCAAAGTGTCTAAGAAATCCTCTAGGGTGGCACTCGAAGTCCACCAAAGTAGGAGCTGAGATCTCCAACCGGAAATCTCATTGTGCTAAGCAGCACTGTGTTAACTTGGCTGAGCAGCTCAAGCAAATAGGTACGTTCAGTTGTAAAATTGTCAAAAGCCCCAAACAATAGCCTTCACCTCAGATTTAAGCTTGTTGCCTCCTCCTTCCTCCTTGTGGGCCCCTTCCTCCACTTAGTTCGGTTTTCCCTCCCCTCTTCTCTCTCCACAAAAAAACGGGTTGCGTATGCCTTGTGGGTGGTTCCACAACAACCAAAATTTTAATTTTTCCCTTCTCCTAAGTTAAACCATCAAAATTGATGCGAATGCCAAAATTGGGAGTTCTCCTTGTCACTTAAGAAATTGGGGATATTACAAAGATCAACTTCAAGGGCTTGGAGAAGTCATATCTAATTTTGAATTAACTACTTGCATACTCAATGCCCTCCCTCCAGATTGGAGTAGTTTTGTGACCAACATCTATTCAAGAAAAGATACTCCAACGTTCGATGAACTATGCACTTTATGTGTTCTAGAAGAAACAAAATTGAATGCCACGGATGACACCGAACACAACAATGAATAGTCTCAAGCTTTTTTCTGCTAGGTCAAAGAACTTCGGAAGATTTGCAAGATTTGAACCTTGTTAAAAATACAACAACAACAATCAGCTGCGTGGAGACCGCGACATGTCCAAAGTGCAATGCTTTGGTTGCAATGAATATGGACACTATAAAAGGAATTGTCCCAAGGATCCTAAAAACAAGAAACATGAGGAAAGAAAGAAGTGGAGTTCACATCGCAGAGGAAGATGAAGAACCTGAGAAGAAACCGAAGACTGACGATCATAAGGACCTCTATTACTGAAGGATTCTACTATTACCATGCTTACAAGCGTTTTTCTCTTTTATTAGAAGATGGCAATCAGAGTAGCAATAGCAATTACACTTGTAGAAGTGTCTTGGGATTTGCAATTTATGGCATCATGGAAAGAAGCATATAGCATTGAAAGCATTAAAGTCTACATAATCAGTTGCATCTTATCACAAAAGGTTGCAAGCAGCCATCTAATCATCTAGCAAGCAAGAATAGAAAGATTTGGACCATAAATCACTTTACAGTTACTGCATCAATTATAATTTTATCATGATGATCTAGAAGCAGTCATTCAGCAGAAAAGGGACTACAAGGATATACTATAGAAGCAGAACCATTAGTAGCACCAACGTCATTATGCAGCATTGTAGAAGTTTCTACAGTGTATGGAAGAATCATAGTAACATAGCAGAAGGATATTCCACTAGAAGAACATTAATGCAGCATCAAAACAATCCAGAAGTATGAAGGTATGGAGATAGTCTAGAAGCAGCATGAAAGTATAATTGAAGTATCTCTCATCATAAGGAAGGACCTCATCATTCATGGACATCATCTTCAAATAAGGTTAAAGTAGCAGTTCGTTAGTCTAGAAGCAGCATGAAAGTATAATTGAAGTATCTCTCATCATAAGGAAGGAACCTCATCATTCATGGACATCATCTTCAAAGAAGGTTAAAGTAGCAGTTCGTTCAAAAGAAGTCAACTAAATGGCAGCATGAAAGAAAAGTGTGCCTATCTTAGAAAAGGTTCTTTATTGGATATCTAGAAAAACATTAATATCTTCAGAGAGTGTTGAAGGAAGAGCAGGATGAGAATTATATTTGAGAGCATTAGCATGATATGTCTTGGTCAAGATATGAAAGTTAGGACTCTTCCGTACGGTTGTTTGATATATGGCAGCATAACAGATAGGCAGAACAAATGTTAATAGTGATCATCATGGACTCTGGAAGAATGTAAGGTAGTAATGTCGACTTCAGACAGAGCTAGAAGCACAAAGTGACTTGAAGAATCTTACAGCTTGAAATTTGGAGTAACATCACTTGTTTTGGAAACTCTGATAATGAGAAATGACATCATAATCTTTGTGATATGGTATGACTTTTAGGAAGAATATATAACAGAAGTATGTACACTATAAAGGCAGGAAAGGAAGCAAATTGATACAGGAATTCATGAGATAATTCGTTGATCACTTGATGATATGATGGGTTCAATACTGACCTAGAAGAAGTTCACTTTCCTCAAATGGAAAGAGGGAGCTATAATTGGCTCTTCATTCATTGGTTTGGCAGGTATTATTGCTAACAGAGATACTACTGATGATAAATGAAAGATGATTTATTTTCTTGAAAAAGGATGAAGGCAAAACCCTGTCACGATTATAGAGTGTATGAAGGCCCATGTGATCAATGTTGAAAGAGTTTGGCTCCAATAGATGTTTGACGAACTACTTGATGACATGATAGAGCTATGTGAAGATTGACAAAGATCTAGGAAGGTCAAAGCTTGGTACGATGTGATGCAAGATAGGAGCCATGCAGCTACAACTAGATCTCCACAGAAAAACAAGTAGCTGATGAATGAGATAAGCTGAGGCTTGTGGTTATGTCTCTCTGGTTGAGAGGGAGTGATGGTGGACATTGTATTCTCCATGTGTCATGCACTATGACCAGGACTAACAACCGTAAGCCTAATGAAGGCACTAGTAAGGAGAATGGAGGATTGGATAAGCATCCAGGACCAATACTCCTTGAGGAATGGTATATACTCTATGAGGATTGGGAATCCAAGAAAAGAGGAGTCCCGAGGGTCGATATTCTTTAAGGATGGGTGACACCCAAGATAAGAATAGTCTTGTAAGGACATACCTAGTGGACATCCAAATGGGTTATGTGCCTTGAGAGGCGGTGGTGGAGTCCAAATGTATGTCTCCCAACATTGTGCCCTAATCTAATGGAGAGTTAGAGCTTGTCAGTCAAGGCCTTGCTATTTTGCAATTGACAATGTTGGTTATGATAATGATACTTGATGATGTGCATCAATCTGAATTCTTCTTATTAGAATATTTCAATTTGAAAGTATCCTTGTATCTTGTTGAGTCATTATGAATACCTCCCTAGTTAAGAGGGAGTGTTGCAAATGTAACTAGGTTCGGTCTTCATAATTATCATTGTACTTGTGTCATTATATATTACATGTAAAGGCAAAAGAAAGAAAGAAAAAAATTATTATTATTATTATAGAAAAAACATGTTCTTCATGCTTCTAGGGTTTATTGAGTCAAAAGAAAATCTGTCTTGAATCAATCTATTGTACTCGAGTCAAGTCCCATTTGGATTTGGACTTTTGTAAGAAAGAGGAAAAAGAAATTTATGAGTCAAAAGAGTCAATTTGTCACCCACAAGACCAAGTCAACCCAGAAAGGCACCAATTCCACCTCCTGGATGTGTATATATAGAGAGAAGTTCGACCTCATTGTAGCACCAACAAGCAACTTCGATTTTTGTGCAAAAGAGAGAAGAAAAACTAGCGAAAGTCTACGAAAGAAGAATGAAAATCAAAGGAGAGAGAGCAAAGGTCAAAGGAGAGAGAATCTTGTGATTTTTGCCCTAGATTCTGCCACACATGCAAAATTTCAAACTGTTGCAGGGGCCAAAAAATTTGGATCTGTTGCAGAGGCTGAAAATTCAGAGTTTGATCAGATTTGAAGGCCATTGACCAGCTTTGACTTTGTTGGATTTGACTTACTTAAGGAAGAATTAAAGGAGGGTTGACTTGGGTCTTGTGGAAGGTCTTGGTCTTGGTTTTAAGGTCTTGGATTTCTCACTTTGATCTAATTCTATAAGAAGATAAGTTGCTTGGGTTTTCCCCCTTGTGGGGTTTTTCCCTGGCTTGGAGCCTACATCTTTGTGTTCATTGTCTTTTGTGATCTTCATGTTTTATGTTTTGGCAATTGTTTGATGAAGAGAACATAATACAAAAATTTATAAGCCAACAAACATTCACAAGAAATTATCAAGTAAGAGAAATCAATCCTAATTTGCTAGCCTATTGGTTTCTCAACAAGGGAAACCTTGCTCTTATAGGAAAGGGAAAAGGAAAGGCAAAGAAAATCTCTGGTAGTGGAATTATTGTTGATTTGTGTAGCTTGGGACGTACTCCCACAACCCTAGGGCACTGGGTTTCGGACTAGGTTTTGGAGAAGTTTGACTGACATGGGCTTTGTGGGCAAGGGTACCCAAGCGATGGGTTTTGCACCCAAAGTTGTCGAAGCGAAACAAAGAGAAGAAATTATTGTTTAATCATCAAAATCAAGTGGGGAACCCTTGAAGGGCTAAGGGGTACCTAAGTGTTTGATGATGTGGAGAAAATAAATGAAAGAAAACTCTTTTCTTAAGTTTGATCTAGAGAGTTCATGTCGGCTTGAACTTAAGTGATGGCCCTTGAGGGCTAATTGTTACCCTCGTGGAAAACTATAAAAAGGGAAGAGGAGAGATCATTTTTTCATCCATCCAAGAGCAATTCAATCAAGTGGAGGATCAAGTTTGAGGTGGCCGCAATCCAAGAGGAGCCTAGTCCGAGTTAGAGAGATTAAGATTTGAGCTAGGCCGAGTTTGTAATTTTCTAGTCGATTTTTCTTCTATTGTTCTGGGCATATGGCTAAGTGTAGATCTCTATGTACAAGGCCGAAAAAAGTTTGAGTTGTGAAGGAGGTTTCAGTGGATAGGAACGTCGTGTAGGTTGTGATGAAGGCTGGAATAAGGATCACACTTCCTTAAGTAAATGTACAAAAGTTGGAGGCCTAAAAGAAGAGGTTTACACTGTTTGGAGAGGTTGGTAGGGCTAAGATTAGGGAACACCTGTAGCCGGTACAAAAGTCATAAAAGGGGTTGAAAATCTCAAAGAAAGTGCACAAAACAATTGCCTTATGACGGTGGAGTTGACATCTAAGATAAGGTATGTTGACTTAGTTTTCATGTTGATTGATTGCTAGCAGATGGAGGTTTGTCCAAGGCTTTTGGACAGAGGTTTGAGGCCCTAGTTTAGGGTTGATTCAATACATGGACAGTCACCAAGATTCTGCCCTAAAGTCTGTCCAAAAGACAGTGAAATTCGCTTTGATTTTTTAGCAAGATGTGGAGGGACGTGATCCTAAGAAAGGTGACAAAAGGGTTGTTTTGTCAATGTGTTGAGGGCCTCAAAATCTCAGTATTGAGCGAGCTTCTTCGGGATTCTAGAAGACGGTTGAAGCATGTCTTTAGGTGTTGACAAAGACGTGATCTAGGGAAAACGTGCATGGTTGTCATGAAGTACTGAAAATGATGTAACGGAGGTTTGTTCATTGGAGATGAATAGCAGACTAGTAGCCAAAGTTACGGTGGTTTGTGCAAGAATCCACTATGCGTGGGATGCTAGGAAGAGCAATAGTTTTGAACAATTTGGGGAAAAAAATTGCAAAAGTGTGGGTTGCGGAGAGAAGCCCTAGATCAATCAGTTGATGGACTGTGTGAGGGCAGATTTATTACGCCCTAGGAGAAACATTCTGGAGAAACTAGGATGTTGCCAAGTGGGTAGCATAAAGACCTCATGTACAGTGTTCATTAGAGGAGCTAATGAGCTGTTAGGAGGCAAATTTGTGTCCCCTAGTTCAGTGGGTTTCAAGAGGCTAAACACAATAATAACAGGGCTTATTGCAAAGACCCTAAGAACGTGATCCTTTGAAACAGCAGAGGACATTGTTAGAGGGAAGATAAGTGAGCCAAAGTTCAGCCACTTTTGAATCAGCGGGGTATTGATAGTGGCAGATTGGATGGCAGGATACGCAAGTATTCTGAAGTTGCAGAAGTTGCAGTGATCAACGGATGGGGAGGCAAAGAACCTGCTAGATGTGTTCAAGGTACGTGGACTTAAAGGACTGTGGATGCGCACCATCAGCAAGTAGGTCAAGTGTACTTTGTTCAGGGAAAGATTGGTGGTCATAGTTGTTGACACCAAGCCCTAGTGTAAGATTGGTGGTCATAGTTGACACCAAGCCCTAGTGTTGTCCTCGTATCAGGGTTCTATGTAAGGGCCATGATCCCTAGTGCGGGAGCCTTAACGTTCTTGTATTAAAGCTTGTAATATAACAAGTTGTGTGTTAAAAATTGTCATGTGCACAAGATCGATTCATTGTTACATGTTTTCCGATGTGCAAAGTGCTTGTGTTGTGGCATTTGAGGGTGTTTATGATCATGATCTTAGACTCAAGCCTGATTCATGGGTATGTGCAACTATTATAATTAGTTCGTGAAGGGGTTCTCACAGTTGGCAGCAACCCTCACAGATCTCACAAAAAGGGGGCTTTTGAGTGGACGAATGCAGCACAGGAGGCCTTTGAGCGCCTCAAGAGAGTGATGATTTTTCACTGCCTAATTTTTCACAACCCTTTGTTTTGGAGTGTTATGCTTCCGATGTAGGCATTGGGGTCGTGTTGATGCAGGGAGGACATCCTATAGCCTTTGAGAGTCGAAAATTCCAGCATTACGAGAGGTTGTATTAAATATATGATAAGGAGATGTTGGCCATCATGCACGCTTTGGCCAAGTTTCGGCAATATTTGGTGGGGAACAGGTTCAGTGTTAAGACTGATCACAATAGTCTTGATTCTTCTTGGAGGAGAAGGAGCTTAACGACAGGCAATAGAAGTCAGTCAATAAGACTCAGGCATATGATTTTGAGATAGAGTGTGTCAAGTGGAAGCATAATGTGGTGGCAGACACACTATCCAAGAGGCCTGAAACACTTTCTCTCATGGACATCACCTAAGATTGGAGGGCGCAATTTTTGGTGGAGTCCTCCAAGAGTCAGCAAGCATGCAAGATCTTGGATGGCTCAGTTGGGAATGACAGATACAGGGTGATGGACGAGGTGATATATTATAAGAATAATATATACATAGTGCTATGGTCACAACTACGAGAGGGGATCATGCAAGCAGCCCATGACTTACCTATGGTAGGACATCCGAGGTTCCTCAAAACTTATAGGACTATCAGGGAGTGCTTCACTTGGAGAGGTCTCAAGGGGGATGTCTTGAGACACGTGCAGGAGTGCAGTACCTATCAAAGGAATAAGAGTGAACATGCATCCACCCGTGTTACTCCAGCCTCTCCCTATTCCAAAGTGGAAGTGGGAGAGAATTACTATGGATTTCATCAGAGGACTCCCAGTTGTCTAGGGGTGTGATTGCATCTATGTGGTGGTGGACAAGCTGACTAAATTTGCCCACTTTTTCGCTATCCCAGCTAGATACTCAGCTTCACAAGTGGCTAAACTATTCTTCAGGGAGGTATTCAGATTGCATGGTCTTCCCAAGACCATTATCAATGACAGGGATAGCAGGTTCATGGGGGGCTTCTGGCAGGAGCTCTTTAGATTGGTGGGGACCGAGCTCACACCCAACACAAGTTACCACCCCCAGACCGAAAGTCAGACAAAGATAGTGCACAAGTGGTTGGAAGGCTTCTTGAGAAACTATGTGACAGCACAGCAGCGCGCTTGGGTGAAGTGGCTACATCTTGGGGAGTACTACTACAACACCACCTACCATATGTCCATTAGTATGTCACATTTTCGTGCTCTCTATGGTTATGATGTTTTGTCTTTTGTTGACATGGTTTTTGGAGACAGTCGGGCCCCAAGGGCTAGAGATTGGATCCAGGAGAGCCAAGATATTCTTAGAGCTCTAAAATATAACTTGCAGACGGCACATAACCAATAGAATATTTATGCGAATCAGCACAGAGTTAGTGGCAATTTGAGGCTGAGGAATTGGTTTACTTACACCTCCAACCATACAGGAAGTCTACTCTCAAGCAAAAGAGGGTCGAGAAGCTTAAGCCTCTCTTCTATGATCGATACAGGGTGACTATGTGTGTGGGAAAAGTAGCATATGAGTTGGAGCTTCCGCCAAGTAGCAAGGTGCATAATGTGTTCCATGTGTCATGCTCATGAAGGAACTGGGACAACAGGTTACAGCTACTATAGAGTTGCCACCATTAGATGACAAGGGGCACTTGATATTGATTCCGAAGGCTATTTTGGAAGTGCGAGAGCGGAAGTTTGGAAACAGGATCATCAAGGAGTTCCTTGTCAAATGGAAGGACTTACCTAAGGAGGACGCTACATGGGAGGGCGAACAAGTGTTACAGCATCTGGCATTGCAATGCTTGAAGATAAGCAAATTTTGGCGGGGAGGACTATGATATCCCCAATTTCCTAAATTGCTTAGGAATAACCAATTTTGACAATTTTGGCATTGAAGGAACTTTTGACATTGAGACTTAGGAGAAAAGGAGGAAATTTTAGCCTTGATGGAATGTGGGGGCCACAAGGAGGTAATTCGAACTCCAAAAGGAAATTTGCACTTGTGGAGGAGGAGAAAGAAAAAGGAAGTGCGAGTTAGTGGAGAATGGGGTCCACCAAGGGAAAGAGGACCAGCAATTATAAATAAGACTAGGAGGCCTTTATTTTGCATCTTTGTCTATCTAACTCAGAAATCGAACTCTCTTGTAGTTGCCGTAGGAAGAGCAACATTGTTTAGCATAGGAGTTCCAAGAGGAATTTCCACCCTAGTGAGATTATTAGGGAATCTAATCCAAGGCTTCCCTTGAGCTTCATTGCAGAAATTTTTCCCAACTCTGCATATTTCCTAGGTGCAAAAGCAATTCGTGGAGCATTAGTTACAGTAGCAAGAGTGGGTTGGAGGTTCTGGGTAGTTGCAAAGAGATTTTCCCTTATTGAGGCCGGAGTTTGGTAGCATTTTGTAGGGTTGAAGTTGAGGCTATTTCCTGGGCCGAATTTCTCCATTTTGGCAGTGCGCAGAGGTCACTGGACAAAGGCTGTGCAGGGGTTGGAGGAAGAGTAGTTTCTAGAAGTTAGGGGTTGCCGAAGAAGGGTGTTTCCGGAGTGGAATTTCATGTGAAAATTCCATTACCCGGAATCCTACTATAGCAACTGATGAGAATTCTTCTATTTGTTAATTATTGAACAAATTATTTATTGTGTTCTATGGTAAATATTGAAACCCGTTCACTACAGCCTTCATAAAATTAAACTGCGGAAAATAAATAAGTGCGGAAACAAGATCTAAGCAAGAATAAACAATAGATACACGACACCGTTATTTTTGGACTAATGTCGCCTAAAAAACCCAATGCGGGAAAACTGGTGCAACAGCTGAGGGTTTGTTTTATTATGCAGAAGATCTGATTACAACTTGGGATGCCTTACTGGTCATCCACACAAAGAATCTGACTGACAAAGAGCTAGTGTGTTATGAATATAATTCATAACGAATATAACAAATATAATTATTAAATAGTCAATTAAGGATTATGTAAGTAGTCATTAAGTTAGTGAAAGGGCATGTCTAAGAGACATGCCCATTCATGAAAGGCCACCTACATAAGTATATAAGCAGGGCCTCATTGTAACATTTTATCATCATCTCTTATACATTTTATATATAATATATTATTATTACGAATACCTCTTGTGTATTTCACAATTAAGTCAACAAGCCTACAGCTTTGTTGCTCCATTGGTATCAGAGGAGTGATCTTCTCGCCTGGAAGGAAGCACCTACGCCACTACTGGTTGCCTTTAGTTGTTACATGCGGTGCCTCGAAATTGATGCCGCTCGATGTCTTCATCAATGACGATGGACAATTTCAACAAAAATTTGATCGATCTTGAGAGTAAGATCAATAATAATTCCGATAAATTCACTAAAAGATTAATCAATCTTGAGGATAAGGTTACAGGAAATTCTAATAACATCAAAAAACTTCAAGACACAACAGATCGGATAGAAAGACAAATTTGGCTAAATCATAGCGAGGGATTTGTGCACGTGAGAAGATAAACGCCATTTTGGACAAGATTAATCTAATGCAAAAACCAATACTCCCGAACATTGAACATAGTCAACAGAACAATTCAGCCGATTCAAAAAATTCAGAAAATAATCATGAAGAATCACTACATTTTGCAGAAGATCAAGTTATGAAAATTTCAAATTATAATGAAGGTGATCTTAAAAACAAAGATGAGCCTACTAGCCAGGAATCTGCTGAAGTAGCTGAAATTGATGAGGATGATTCAGATAAAGATAATATGGAAGAAGGCTATCTTGAGAAACAATAAGATCCACATGAAGATGAAGATGATCCTAACAACAAATATGATGAGGAGGAAGATAGAGGAAACCATAATGACGATGAGGTTATTCCACCAATAGTAGTGCCAGACACTTGGGTCACAAGAAAAGTTGATAGTTGGAAGTTTGTCCAATCAGAGTTAAAACATGGAAAACTCCTTCACCCATACAAACCATATGGCAAGAAGAGAAGCATATGTTAGGGACTAATTCTGGAATAAATATGCAGAAAAATAAATTTGGGATGTTTTTACATGGCAAAAGGAAAATTATAGATAAATTTGTGATTGGTCTCTTCTCTCTCCTCCAAAACTTCTTGCCTCCACAATTGCTGCAATGGCTCAAACGATGGGTTTTCTGTTTTGAGGATTCTCTCAATAAGTATTACGAACCTAATATTCCACAATACCGTGGGATAGATCGATCCACTCCAAATGAGGTGTACGAACTGGAGCTCACAAAGGTGACCGATAACTCCGACCTTCGTATGCTGCTCCTACAAAGCAAGAACGCATCCATCATTGTTATTGAGGATATCGACTGCTCGCTCGACTTAAGGGACAGGCTTTCCCAGCCTCCAAATCCTTGTGATGAACTACAGCAAAGCGGAAGCAGCCAAGTAACTCTTTCGGGAGTTCTTAACTTCACGGATGGACTGTGGTCCTACTCTGGTGTGGAACGAATTATCATCTTCACAACAAACCACAAGGACAGGCTTGACCCTGCATTGTTAAGATCTGGAAGGATGGACATGCACATACTACTTTCTTTCTGCAATTTCTCTCAATTCAAATCTCTGGTCTTTAATTATTTGTAGATTGAAGACCATCCACTTTTTTCCTCTGTGGAGGAAAGCATGAGGGAAACTGGAGCTGAAATGACACCAGTAGAAATCTCTGAGATCCTGATGAGTGATTTGGACGACCCTTCGAGCCCTTGAATGCAGTTATTGCCACAGTCAATGATCGAGTTAAAGCGAAATCTGTAATAGATAGTAAAGAGCATAAAGGAACAGAGGACACAATGGAGATAACTCAAGATGGGCAGAAGTCACAAAGGAAGAAGCGCACCCAGACGAAGGTGAAACGTTCTTCAAAATCCAAGAGTATGAAGGAAACAGCCTTGAGACACGTCTGTTTATTATTTGGAAGCTCCTTAAAAAACTCCTCAAATTCTTCTTTTGGTGGGAAGATATTGCCAGATGCCTGCGTCTCTAGAGAAGGACACAACCTTACGAATCTCTCATGACTATTAGTCATAAATTTAATAAAACAAAGAAGGTTTAATAATTAAGTTCTTTATAAAATTAATAAAGTTACTTTATAAAAAAAAATTATAAAGTCACTTAATAACAAATAAATAAATAAAAGTATCCTATTAAAGGTCGGGCAAGACATTTAAAGTTTGTTTAGGATACATATAGTAAAGTTGTATTATATATCAATTTAATTAATTAAATAATTTTAATTAATTAGATTAATTATTAAATAGTCAATTAAGGATTATGTAAGTAGTCATTAAGTTAGTGAAAAAGGCCACCTACATAGGTATATAAGCAGGGCCTCATTGTAACATTTTATCATCATCTCTTATACATTTTATATATAATATATTATTATTACGAATACCTCTTTTGTATTTCACAATTAAGTCAACAAGCCTACAGCTTTGTTGCTCCATAGTGAAGATTACCTCACACTGACACTGGAAAATCTGAACTGTCCAAAATTTGAGCTGATGAGCCCTACGCTGCCTCTGCACAGTCTCTGTGTCACTCTGTGGGGCCTGCATCACCTTTGCTTGTTGGCTCTTCTGCTGGCTAGATACAGATCACTGGCCCCTCCAGTCTCACACCTCGGCTCTCTGGTACTAGATCTCACTGATCCTCAACTGAATCTCGGATCTCCTCAAGGCTGTAGCACTGCCTATGAGTCACTGCTACGCTGCCTCTACGTAGCTGCTACACTGCCTCTCTGCGTACTGCTCTCCATCTCATCTGTGATGTACTCCCGGCTCAGCAAAATATCCAGCCGGATCTATCACTGCCCCTCTCTGCAAGAATCTTCTTGATCTAACTTCTCCTGAGCACTGCTCACTTGAGAAATTCGATCTCTAAACTCTATCGGTCTCTCGGTGTGTTTACCAAATTTCCCATCAAGTCCTTATAATCTTCTCGTTGAGACTTCAACGACCAAGATTAAATCGTTAATCAACGGCTAAGATTAACTTGACTTGATCTATGTCTTTTCTAGAACATTCACACCCTGTTTTAATTAATATCTTTTAATTATTTTAATTTCCTAAGTTTAGACTTAGGGTCCTATTAAAAATAATTAATTATTTCCATAAAACATAATCTGAGTGGAATTTTCCAAAATGCTTTTTGGTTCTTTGGAATATGTGTGCCTAAGCCTCCCTGCAAAATTTGAGACTTAGAGCACATCCGATACTACCAGAAATCAGCATTTCGCAGGGAGATTGGAGCCATTATCAGTTGAGGATTTGGGGCAGATATTGGCCAAGCATTTCCTGTAGTGCACACAGCTAGCCTGAGAGGGAATTCGTACTTTTGGGGGGCTTCCGGGTCAGTTGGAATTAGCCCAAAGTATTTCTAGGTTTTTGTGGGTTGGTGAAAGGAGGTCAAAGTTATTATTGCAGAATTTTCCAAGCGATATCGAGAGCAGAATTCCAGTTCCATTCCAGCAATGGTTGACAAAACTTCTAGGCAGTGCGCATATTTTGTGGGAAGCCAATCCAGCATTTGGGTCATCAAATTTCCACCTGGGTTTTGCATAGCTTGCTTGAGCAAGCCTGGGTTCCTTTGTTCTCACTCATTGTACCCAGATTTCTTGATATTAATCAAATGGCTCAGCATTTTGGTCCAGTTTATTTGGTGTAATGTGCATGTGTGGTTAAAATTCTATTTGTTGTTAGTTCATGTTTTGGTATTTACTGTTTTTTCCCTAGTAGGAATATTACAATATATATATATATATATTCAAAACTATTGACAAAATTTATTGAAAAATTCAAATTCGAATCGAACTTTATTGTTGTCAAACTCGAATTCAAACCCAAGCCATGTGACATAGACACGAGGGGAAAGGAGCAAAAAGGAAAAGTAAAAAATAAAATGAAGTAAACTTAATGCATGAGTGGATGACAAGGGACTTGATGATGCACAACTAGGTCTGGTTTGGATGCCTTTGAGTATTCTAGAGAACACAAATAATCATGTTGCAAAAATCCACATTCCCATGGTTAATTCTTATTCTTTTGTGCAATCGATAGATAGAGAGACTAGTGAGGCATTGCTTGAGATGTAATGCTCATTTTTCATTTGACTAACGCGTTCTTGGATCAATGATCTTAACACTTGGATCTATATCATCTTCTGAGTTCTTTAAATATAATGAGAAATACAAATGTAATACATGATTTGTAAATCGTGATCATTATGTTGTTACATCATTACCTGTAATATGTATGACTTATTGTTACATGTAATGATGTATATTATTCATACATTGTTATGTATAATATTTCAATGATTTATGTTTCAATTTTCATACTGTTATTTTAATATTTTAGTATTTAAGCCGATGTCCCTTATGTTGGAGACCCCAACATTTCCTATAATTTGGGGGGTTCCACACATTCCTCAGATGGGTTTCCCCACTCCCACATCCTCGCACCCTAGAAACTTGGTGAAACATTTCTTTTACTTGGATTTTCTTTTTTATTCAGGAGTGTCTCTAACACTCCCATAGTCCTTGAATGAGTGGTTGTACTTTATAGTCACATGGACCTCTCCTTGGTCATTTGTGGACATTAGCAAAATTATCTTTTGTTATCTTATCTTATACATAACAGAGTTATTCCATTTCATTCTCAAAATAACAACCACTATAGCCAATTGGCATCAAGGTCAAGCAAAGCCATAACTACAGCAAAGGGTGGGAGATTTTCCAATGGCTACAAAGACATGGGTAAGCTCCAAATCATGATCAATGAGTATGGGAGTCTGTGTGATACCAATGATAAAAACACTCCAGAGATTAAAGAAGGAAATCAAGTTCAACACAGGCCTCATCATAAACAATGAAAGCTTGGGATGGGAGAACAATGGCCAGGTATAAAACAGATAAGCCGAAAGGACACGAGGATGTCCAATAATTAGTGAAGCAAACAGGGTAGCATAGACCAATAGAGTTAATGATGAGATGAGAATCACAGGGATTAGGATGTTACATCATATAACTTTACAACTACAAAACATAATTCAGACAAAGGCAAAAGGGAAAAATTTGGATGCCAGCACCAAGGGGTTAGGCAAATAAAGATGTTGGGTAGAAGAGGCAACCCACAGGCTGAAGAGGGGACAATGCAAAATAAGAAAAGGTGCAATATCCTAAAGGAGGTGCAGACAAGGGAAGGACAAAGTAAAGAGAAGATGTCCAAAGGAATATGACGAACACCACTCACCTTAAACTAGGAGGGTGGAGAAATAGGCATAAATAGGACCAAAAGTCAAACAACACTACAAGATGAAGAAAGAGTGGAGCTGGGATCTCTTCTGAGAGATCAGAACAATACAAAAAAGTGCAGACCCCTCTACTTGAGATGGAATACCACACCAAAGGCTTTTTTTCAGGTTTTGGAACTAAGATTATTCAACACTTTGTAGCAGCACACTATGAAATATTGGAGAAGTCACAGTGCATATGAAGGATTTTCTCAGCAGCAGAATGACATCCAATCGAAAACAATGTGGCTAAGCTGGAGCGACAGGTCAAAACTAAGAGGCAGAGGAGCAGCAGATGGACCCAAGAAGAAAGAGGCAGCTTGTTGAAGCAGGGCAATGCAGAAAAGTAGATCAAAGATGTTCAAGAGCAAGGAATCTATAGTTAGATATTTAAATTTATAAGCAGGATATTCTGTTGCACTGTTTTGAATCTTTTACTATACTGAAATACAAGGTAGGTATGACAATGCTGTCAAAACTTTAGGTAATCACAGTTTAGCTCTGGACTCGGGAGGCTAGAAACATTTGTCCAAGGGGTGATAATTTAACTCCCAAGTGTATGGCCACAGGAAATATCAGATACTTGAAAATCTTAATGACCTAACACCAAACACTTTAGAGGGAGAGATCAGCTCTCCCCATTTTGTATCAGTATTTTAATACAAATCACTGAAAGCTTAATTACAAAAAAGAGACTTAGCACAAAAGAATACCTTGTATTATGATACCCAAAATAAAAATCTTGATAGTCCTTAAAATGGTCTTCTGAGTTGCAGCAACTTTATCAGATACATGCTGCACATTGAAGTGTTAAAAATCAGAGCTGGTATCACGGTGTCTTATTTGTCATGCCTCAAGTTTCCAGGTACTAGAGGTTGAAATTAATGAAAAAAATGCTTGAATTAATATGAAAAAGTTTGAAATTGTATTTAAATTTTCAGTACATGTGTGTGAGCTTAAAGCTTCACGATATCAAAATATTTGAAACAAAATCTTTAAGCATGAGTTTGACGCAATTGTGTATACAATATAAACCATGTAGTTGTGCTTTATATTTTAAAACTTTTGCTAGTTGCAATTTGTCTTATACTTGCGTGCGGCAAAGCACCCATGATACATGTTCTAGCTTGGCAAGCTTGCCACGTTTTCTTCCTGAAAATCTCATATTTTAATTAAAAAGTCTTAACTTCCTCTAATGAAATGTTACAAGTAAAAAAATATGTCTTCCACGACCATTATGGATGTCTCTCATAACTAGATCATGGATGACTTTGGTGCATGATTTACCAGTTCTACATGCAGTTTGTCTTATTTAAATGGAAAATTGAACAGCAGATGCATTACATAACTGATTATGGGAGAATAATCTTGTGCCATCCTGCACACTTATTCGATAATGGTCTACCAAAAAGAATACATGCAATCGTTGGCCTGAAGGAATGAAGCAATTTCTAGGTTGCCATTTTGTCGGTGTGTTTTTTTTTAAATTATGGACCCAAAGTTTATTTATCAATTATTACAATAATAATGTTCAGGGGAACATACAAATAAGTATCAAGAGTACGCATGCAAATCAAACTGAGATGATTGGAAAACATGTAAGATAAACCTAATTTCAAGTGAACACAATCCATGGGCCAACTGATAAACGAGATTATCGACCACAGAAACTATGGCATAGTTATCAATAAACAACCTTCAAATTTCAACAGGGAACAAACTTCTTTGAAGTTGTACATTATGTCAAACAATTCTTTCTGGATTTAGCAGAGTTAGAAGGGGAATAAAGAGGAATCAACATTACGCAAAATAGAAAAGGTATTGCAAATGACAATAAGGGGTGGAAATAGTAAGATCGCTTCATAACTTCAATAAATCATGTGTTTAAGCTCAACATGAATGCAAGAAGAAAAGCTATGGTGTTCAGACTGTTGCCTCAAAATCTAGCAGGCCTTGTGAGAGGCCTCAAAAGGCAAAGAAAAAAGCAAGACGTTGTTGCAACCACAAGAGAGATTGCCACTCTCACCTCAGCAATACTCCTCCTATTCTTTAGTGGAATTGCACCACAAGGGAGGCTTCTTAAAGATTGCCTAAAGGGTATTCTAGGTTATATGGCTCATGGTGATAGGCTAGATAAGGATACTCTTCAATGGACAAAGACAAAAATCTTTTTTGTATGGGAGAAGTGCATCATATACCAAGCCTTAAAGAGGCTAGTGTGACCAAGGGTTTCAAGATGTATGTCAGCAAATGAATTACTAGGCATACAAGCACCAAAGAAAGGAGTTGCCAATGATATAATCAACAAAGGAGAAAGCACACCCTCACATTAAGCCCTAAGTTGAAGCGCTAGCTAGGGTTAGGGCTTTTCTAGGGGACAAATTACTTACGGAGGATGACATTGGCCTTTCTAGGGCAAATTTAACCATGTAAAACACTGGATTTTGAGTGAAAATGATCAACAAGGAAAATCCAAGCCTATCAAGCTCTAACATCCATTCAAAAAGGCCCTAATTGAATTCCACCCTACAAAATAGCCATAGCGGCTTGCCTTGAAGGATTTAGAAAGTAAAGAGAAAGGAAAATATTTGAGTTTTTGTAGTTTTTGACCAACACCAAGGATCACCAAGGCTATTCCTACTTGGGTGAGGGAGTCTCTAGGGCTAAATTTAAGAGAAAATGAATTAATGCTTGGAGTAAGGGGGGAAACGTAGTTTTCACTAATACAAACCTTGGCTAACTTTTTGTGAGGGGATAAATTAAATAGGCGAAACACACTATGAGGTCCCCTACAGATTTCAAGGAAGATAAATTAACATGCAATAAACAACCAAGATTTTCCATATATAATATGCAGTTAGACATGGACCAAGAAAAACCCTAGCAATAATTTATCACATGAAAACAATATTAAAGAAAACACAATTAAACTTGCAAATTCTTCCATGAAATAGCCTTCTTTCAATCCCAAAAAGACATCTCCAAGACAAAAAAACAATCTCCAATAACAATAGCTCCGAAAAGATCACATCTCCACCAGTAGCAAGTACACAAGGCTAAGTCGAGCTCTCTAAAGGAGGCTGAAATCCATGAGTGATGATCAAAAATAACAATAGAATGGTATTCTATTTATATGAGACCAAACAATCTCTTTAATTAGCCTAATGGAGAGGTCCTCTACTTATATGAGGTCAATACAGCTTGAGTGGGCCTAATGGTTAAGAACATGAGTTTCCTCCTAAGAGGTCACAGGTTCAAAACCAAAGGGGGGTAGAGTATGTATGCCTTCGTAGACTTAGCATTCAAATCGTCGCGCGGAGTTTGGTCCCTTGTCCCACAAACAAGGGGGTCTCATACACCAATTTGGTGTCTGGCTTGGTTGTGACCTTAAAATTAAATAATAATAATATTAATATTAATTAATTAGCCTAAAAATCCCTATGACAAGTTTAATCTTGAGTGTACATGAAGAAAATATGTTACAAGCCAACCCAATAGCTCAATACAATAAACTAATCCACTAGAAACCCACACATGTGGGTCAAAATTTCTCTCTAGCAAGACGGTATGCCCTTTTAGGACAACTAAAGATCTCAAAAATACATGGAATGGGAAAGATGCATCTCCAATCATCAATATCAATCAAATGATTGAGGGGAAACCCTCAAGTCATCCCTCAAAATGTCTCCATGCTTCGAAATCCACCTTTGGGTGCCTAACATCATCTCCAAGGGGGCTCCAAGAGGTAGTACAAGCCCTCCCTTGTCATCCCCAGGGACGACCATTATCATTTAGACTCTACATCAAGCTATGCCCATCAAGCAATGTCAAGGCCAACTTGGGGCATGTTGGGTCTGCTAGGTACGTCATCAAGAATCTCCACCAATAAACAAATTGAGCTCAACATTTTTGCATCTAGCGGTGCTCTTAGGTGTTAATCAACTACTAGAATCATCAAAGTTCCCAACGCTCTGCTATGAAGGGGCAATGCTACATCTACAAGGTCAACGTTGCTATCCAAAAGTGTAGAACAACTTGAGCATCATAAAAATCTTGCTCATGAAACCCATGAAGCAAGTACACCAAAATACATTTTATTATCTTTGTCTTCTTCTTTACATAAACACATAATTACATAGTCAACATGAAGACCGACCTAGTTACACTTTTCAACACTCCCTCTTAACTAGGGAGGTATTCATATAGGTACATAGTTACTTTCAAACTGAAAAATCTCATAAGAAGAATCGGATTGGTAATAGCATCTGTATAGCATCATATCAACCAACATTGTCCTAGTGCAAGGCCTTGACTAACAGCCCCATCTCCTAACGAGACAATGGGCTACAATGCTGGCAAGACACATGACCAATAGACACCATGGTCATTGTCTCTCCAAGGTACATACCCCACCTAGGTGCTCCCAAAGTATGACCTTCTTGGACCTTTCTTCTCTTGGGTAGCCAGCCCTCAAAGAATATCGGTCCACGGCTACTCTTATCTTGAATGCCCTATCTCATTCTCAAAGAGCATCGAATGCAAGAAGATTACCCAATCCTCCATTCTGTCTTCCAGGTGAAGACGAGAATGATGTATCTATCCATTCTTTTCACATGGCCTTCACTAGACTTACGATTGTTAGTCCTGAACTAGTGCATGACACATGTAATAGAGAATCACATACGTCACTCCCTCTTAACATAGGAAGGACATATTTCAAGTTTCTTCCAAGCAAGAAACTTACCACCAAGCTCCTCATCAACCAAAGTCCTGCAGCAGCAATCCAGCTACTCATGAAGAGTTCTTCTCCTCGATGTCATGGATTTCGATATTGAGGAATCTTCAACTTTTGGATTCATAGGGCACAAATCATCCATCACTTTCAATCACGAGTCATGTCCACTATCAGAAAGTGATTCATCAGTCTAGTCCATTGTTATGCCATGCTGCTTTCCTTCTAATCATCCCCAAGGATCATAAATCCTTTCTTATGATTAGCAGCCCTGCATAAATTCATCTAGATAAACATATACATATGAACTTTTAGAACAAAAGTTACCTTAGTGATGATCTTTCAACATGACATCTTCCTGTAGGCATCAACATCCTTCATACAGATTGATACATCTCCCAATGATATGTTTTGTCAAGGGTCTTCTTTGTAGAAATTTTGACTCCCAACCCTGGGCCATTCTCTTATTTCACCCATAAAGTTAAAATGCCCATTCCTATAGCCACATTCAACAAGCTGGAAAAATAAATATTTTCTGAAAACACAAATTCTGGAAATTTCGAAGTGCTGGAAATTGCAGAAATAAAAACATAGAAATATTTTCAGCCACACACAGAAATTTGACACGTTGATTTTTGGTCAATATGACCCTGGAAAAACCCTCTACAACTCTTGGGGAAAACCAGTTCGAAAGCTTCTCTTTATTTATGAATATGATTTTACAGTGAACATAAAAACACAGTGAAAATTACAGAAAACACAAAACCCACTTATCTCGAATTCTGTGCCAACTTTCCACCTTGAAAATTGTGCCAACAACAAACAAAAAATTATAGTATTCATTTTTGTACTTGATGCCTTGAAATGCATGCCATATTTGCCTGTATGGAACGTACGGATGCGTACATTAGTCCCTCCTCGATTTTTGAGCCCTGAAAAACAACCTCGAAAATTGTGCCCTTGATTGTTGAATCTTCTCCTCGAAAACAATGCTGTACCTTGCCTCGAAATGCGAGCAAACAATGATGTACGGATTCTGCCAAATAAATGCTTCTGTTTGAAAATACTACCTTGGGAAATGTGCCAAGCTGCTGTATGGATTTGTTGTGTATCTTTGCTGCTCTCCCTTCGCTCAAAAATTTCTCCCTTTCTTTTTTCTCCTCCTCTATCAATCTGCTCATGAAAGACTGAATGATCTTTTCCCTCTTTTCCTCCTTTAACCTAACCCTAAGTGACTTTTGAGGAATCCCTAAATCCAATGGCTGAGATAGCTTTAGATCTAGTGCTGAGATTAAATGTGCATTTAAATCTCATTTTCTATTTTTTAATTCACTCCACTTTAATAAAGATCCTCTTAGTCATTTATTTCCAAAGTCACTTTTCACTTTCTAATTTCACATTGGCTTTATTAAAGTCACTTTAAAATTAGACTTAGTAACTTTATCACTTAAAGTCACTTTAAAATTAGATTTGACATTATAACTTATAAAGTCACTTTAGGAGAAAAATTAAATTCTTTTGGACACTTTTCCCTAGGCCAAAGATCAAAGCCTTAGGGAACCACCTGTCCTCCGGTAACCAAATTTTAACACTCCCTCTTACCGAGGAAGGTGTTCCTCACCACACCCATCTTGTCTTTGAAGTAGACATGCTTGCCCCGTGGTAAGGCTTTGGTAAGAATATCTCCAACCTGTGCACCAGTGGGAATATACTCAAGCTTCACAACTCCCTATTGAACATAGTCTTTGATGAAATGATATCTGATGCCGATATGCTTTGACCTGTCATTTAATACTGGATTCTCTGTGAGTTTAATGCAACTTTGATTATCACAGTAAATCACAAAAGGTCTCAACGGCTGACCAAATAAGCCAAACAACATCTTGCGAAGCCATATGGCCTCACAACTAGCTAGATTGGCTGCCATGTACTCTGCTTCCGCTGAACTCAATGCCACTGACTGCTGCTTTTGGCTGAACCACGACACCACTACCGAACCCAACCCAAAACAACACCCTGAAGTGCTCTTCCTATCAGAAGCACAACCTGCCCAATCAGAATCAATGTAACCTGCCAATCTCACTCCATCTCCCTCCCTATAATCCAGACCATACTCCACTATCCCCTGCAAGTACCGCAAAATGTGTTTTGCAGCAACCCAGTGCACCCTCCTGGGCTCACACATGAACTGACTCATCGTGTTGACTGCAAAACATATATCCGGTCTAGTGTTGACCAAATACATCAAGGAACCAATCAGTTGTCTATACAATGTGGGATCCACCAACTCGGAATCTTAAGCATGAAGCTTCTTCCAGTTGGTGATTATGGGTGTCGACAAGGGTCTACAATCCTCCATGTGCAATCTACCAAAGATGTCCACAATATACTTCCCCTGTCCCAGGAAGAAATGGCCCTCCTCCTGCCACACCTCCAAACCCAAAAAGTAATGCATCAAGCCAATGTCCTTCATCTCGAACTCCGACGCAAGATCTCTCTTGCAGCTCTCTATGAGTCTCTCTGCACCCGTAATGACCAAGTCATCCACATACAACACAGACAGAGGCTCCTCACCTATCGTAAAGTATAGGTTGGATCGCATCCTCTTTGAAACCAGTGCGTGTGATCACCGGGTACCAAGCTCTGACGCTGCTAAAGCACATAGGGCCTCTTTGATCTGCACACATGGGACTCCTTCATGCACCTTTAGACTCCTTCATGCACCTCAAAACTCTGTCGTTGCGCTCAATGTACACCTCCTCCTGGATGAAGCCATTGAGAAATGTGGTCTTCACGTCCATCTGGTGGATCTTCCAACCCATCTCTACTGTTATCGATATAATGGAGTGAATCGAAGTATATTGAGCCACGGGAGCGAAGGTCTCCTCATAATCTACTCCCTCTACCTGGGAGAACCCTCTAGCCACAAACCTTGCCTTGAATTTCTCAATGTTGTCATATGCAGCATGCTTTACCTTGTAAAGCCATCTGGAAGTAACCACGGATTTTCCCTTCGGCCTCGGCACCACCTTCCAAACATCATTCTTCATGATAGAAGAATACTCCTCCTACATGGCCTCTCTCCAGACCTGTTGGCTAGCTACCTCCTCATAGCTAGAAGGCTCGGAGTCAATGATGTTGGCAACCATTTCCATATAGCTATAGAACCTCTCAGGTGGTCTGCTCTCTCTAACCGGCCTCTTCGGCCCAGCAACAGATGTGGCCTCTCAAGGTATCCTGAAACCACTTGGGCTTCCTCTTCCCTGAGCACACTTCTCCCACTGGAGAATGAAACTCCTCCTCCTCGGGGCACAGACCATGAATGTACATGCATTCTGTCCTCTGCTGAACACAGACTTTGTAGATGCTAAAGTACCATGTGAACTGTCCCTTAGTGGACTACCTAGTGAATTGCTTTGAATGTTGCCCGAAGCACCACCCCTCTAACTCTGCGAGCCACTGCTCACTGATGGATTTGACACTGTAATCGATGTACCTCCTGATCCCTGCCCACTGGATCCCTGTGACTGACTCAGCTACTCCTAAGGGTCTGGTTGATCCAGATACTCTAACTCTCGTAACCTTCTGAAAGCCCTGTCCTCCTCGAACTTCACATCCTGCCTAACATCCTTTGTGCAGGAATATAAATCCGAAAGGCTTTTAAGGTCTCACTGTAGCCCACAAAGATACCCTTCTCTGCGGTGGGCTCTAGCTTGGTCCTCTTCTCCTTGGGTACATAGGAGTATGCAATACTCCCAAAGATACGGAAGTGACCAACATCAAGCTAACTTCCCGAGAAAAAGCCTCCTTCGATCACATACCCCAAGGCACGATGCGGACTCTGTTCTGCAAGTACACGAGTAGTGTTGCAAGTCTCTGCCCACAAAAACAATGGTAACCCCACTGATCATGTAGCATGGCTTTGGCAACCCCTCGATGGATCTGTTCTTCGTCTCATGACCCTTTGTTACAGTGGGGTTGTAGAGGCTGTGAACTCCCTCTGTGCACAGCACTCCACACAATAATCAACAAACTCACCAAGGGTGTACTCCCCTCAAGTGATTCGACCTCGGAGACTTGATCTTTACGACTGTCTAAGTCTCCATGAGAGCTCTAAACTCTTGAAATACATTGAAGACCTCACTCTTGGTCTTCCAGAAATAAATCCAGGTCTTCCTAGAGTGATCATCAATGAATAAAACATAGTACTCATATTCACTCAAGGAAACATGAGACATCTAACCGCTCACATCGGTATGAATCAAATCAAGTATCCTAGTCGATCTGCTGTCACTGCTGGGAAAAGGGGATTTGGAAAACTTGCCCATCGCACATCCTCTGCATGTATCTAGGTGATCAGTACTGAAATTTGGAAAACCTGTAGTGATCTCCCGTAATGTCCTCAAGGCCCCATGGTACATGTGCCCCATCCTGCGGTGCCAAATATGGCACAACTCTGAACTGTTAGCTCTGCTGCCAGTACTACTGCTCAAAGCCAAAAGGGGCTGAAATGAAAACTTGTACACCTTTGCATGGCGTACATCAATCACTCTAGTTGAATCAGCTGGAGCGCCCCTGGGATATCTAAACACCTGTCCTCTCTTGAAAAATACCTCATACCCTCTGTCCTTCAATGTTGAGACGGATATAAGGTTCTTCTTCATCCTTGGCACATATAGAACATCTGACACCTTCAAGGGAGGTTTGGGTTCAACATCAAATGTCAATGTCCCCACACTGACTTCTCTAACAATGTTGTCGTCTCTGAGTACTACCTCTATATCAGTGCCACTCTCTGAAATCTCTGAGAAGTACTCACGGACTCCTGTCATATGACATGAAGCCCCATTGTCAGCATACCAAATACCTGAAGATGCTCCGCTAGTGGAGGGAAATGCACATTCCCTCTCACTCTCCGTGGCAAATGATCCTAAACTAGTGGACTCACAAGCAATGAACCCAAACTCCTGGTCAAAGCTCTCCAAAATGTCCTCTATCTCTGATGATGCTGCCATGGTCTTGTTCTTCCCCTTCTTCTTCTTCTCCGGACACACAACTGCATAGTGTCTCATCTTTTGACAATTCCAACACTTCACCTTGGAATAGTCCTTGTTCAGCTGCTTACCTTTACCTTTGCCTTTTCCCCCACCACTGTTGTGGAAGTTTGCTTCTTTCCCTTGCCTTTCTTGCCCCTTGCTACCAGTGCTACATCCTCATCCTCCTCAATTGGTTTGTTTGCCCCAGTCTGGTTCTTTCTGATTTCATTCTGTATGCAATCATCCCACAACCTCTCCCAAGTGGGAAGGGTCTCACGTGCAACAATCCCATCGGAAAAACTCAACCATGAACTGGGAAAGCTATTAACTGCAATCTGCACCAACTCAATGGGTGGAATGACCTCTCCAACTGCTGCCAACTCATATCTCACATTAGTGATCTTTGTGAGGTATGAAGTATCACTATCTGTCTTTGCCATCTTAATGGCCTTCAGCTTCTCCCTTTGGACCATTTTTCTGTCCTCATTGGTACTCTGGTAGAGATTGGGCAAGGCTGTCCACATCTCATGAGAAAATCTCTTTCCTCTCACATGAGGAATGCAATGGTCTTTAACACCATCCAGAATCAGTCTCTTACCCTTGTTATTCTTCCTGGTAAAGTCTGCCAACTGAACATCATCAGTAGGCACATTCATAGGGTGTTGTTGGGTATTCACTATTATAACCCAGACTTCTGTCTCCTCAAAGATGCTCTGCATAATTTCTTTCCATACACTGTAGTTGTTATGCCCATCCAACCTGTCCTCCACCCTCAAACCCAAAGACGTGCTTGCTGTCATAATAAGATGAAAATAACACTGCTGTAGTAAAGGTACTATTTTCTGTATGAAAAACAGCTTGCTGTAATGTTTCTTCTCGCTGTCACAAACTGCACTTTTCAGCAAAATAGCTCTGATACCATGTAGAAATTTTTTCCCAAACCCAGTTTTCAGTTTCTCCTTATTTCACCCATAAAGTTAAATGCCCATTCCTATAGCCATACATTCAACAAGTTGGAAAAATAAATATTTTCTGAAAAAACAAATTCCGGGAATTTCACAGTGCTGAAAATGCAGAAATAAATACTCAAAAAAATAAATCAGCCACACACAGAAATTTGACACGTTGATTTTTGGTCAAGATGGCCCTAGAAAAACCCCCTACAACTCTTAGGGAAAACCAATTCGAAAGTTTCTCTTTATTTATGAATATGCTTTTACAGTGAACAATAAAACACCGTAAAAATTACAGCAAAAACAAAACCCACTTATCTCGATTTTCGTGCCAACTTTCCACCTTGAAAATCGTGCCAACAGCAAACAGAAATTTACATGAAAAATTATAGCATTAAATGTTGTAGTTGTTGCCTTGGAAAACATGCCAGATTCTGCCTGTATGGAACTGTATGGACGATACAACAGTCCCCCCTCAATTTTCGTGCCCATAAAAGTTGCCTCGAAAATCGTCCCTTGACCGCTGAATCTGCTCCTTGAAAACAATGTTGTACTTTGCCTCAAAAAGCATGCTAACAGTGTTGTACGAATTATGTCTTCGTAACCATGCCAAATAAATGCTGCTGTTCGAAAATGCTGCCTTGGGAAATGTGCCCTCCTGTATGGATTTGTTGTGTATCTTTTGTTGCTCTCCCTCCGCTCGGAAATTTCTCTTTAGCTTTCTCTCTTCCTCTCTCTCAATCTGCTCATGAAAGACTGAATGATATTTTCTCTCCTTTTCCTCCTTTAACCTAACCCTAAGTGACTTTTGGGGACTCCCTAAATCCAATGGCTGAGAAAGTTTTAGATCTAGGGTTGAGATTAAATACTCATTTAAATCTCATTTTCTATTTTTTAATTCACCCCACTTTAATAAAGACCCTCTTAGTCATTTATTTCCAAAGTCACTTTTCACTTTCTAATTTCACATTGACTTTATTAAAGTCACTTTAAAATTAGACTTAGTAACTTTATCACTTAAAGTCACTTTTAAATTAGATTTGACATTATAACTTATAAAGTCACTTTAGGAGAAAAATTAAATTCTTTTGGACACTTTTCCCTAGGCCAAAGATCAAAGCCTTAGGGAACCACCTGTCCTCCGGTAACCAAATTTCAACATTCTTATTTACCAGACTTCTGTTAGAGTCTAAATATCCTCCCAGGAGATCTCCTAGTCACATCTTCTTGGCTTCCGAATGATAGCTGCCTCTTGACATGGTTGCATTTCATTATCTCTTTCTTTCTGCACATTCTTCATTCCCAGGAACTTACAACCTTTCTAGTTTCTCGTTCATGTACAACCACCTCATATTCCGTGAGGACATGTTATGTTGATTTCATAAGTTTGTGCACTGAGAGATACTCCTCCAACCTGCAACCATATGACATGACTTCACAGGATCCAATGTTAGCATATAAATATATACATACCTCATACCCTTTTCCCTTGAGTCATCCTGTAGCAATTTCTCAAGAATGAAGAGCTTCATTCTCTTGGCCTGCTCCATCAATATGTCATACATCCCAGAAATCTGTTTCCATGATGACCCTTGCTCTTGATGACTACTTTCCATTAGTAATGTTATCAGGGAGGTTTTCCCAGAGCTGATTCACCAGGAGCTCCTACCATGCTTTCATCAAGATGTTACACTGTTTCCTATCATATAACCAACAAAAATCACTTAAAGAAGAAGATGATCTCAATTGTAGTGGAGATCCCTTGCTTCTTCTTTCTTATCAGGCTCTTTCCTCATTTCAGAGACATGGGCTTCTTCCCTATTTCTCTTGTCCTTTTTCAGATTAAGGACAATTTAAATTTAATGCACAAGTTCATCATATCCAAGGAATTGTGCTTCGTCCACATTTCTCCTTTTACTCTGAGGACCAAAACTTACCAAATCTTCCTTTCTTCCTGGACATGGCTACAAAGGCTTGATTCCTTCACTTGATCTTGTAACAGCTTTGGCTTTCAATCTTGTTTCCTCTATTTACATAGAGACCCTAAATCGTGGAATGGTGTGACTTCTATCTTCCCCTATAATTGTGAAGTGAAATTTCTCCATTCTTCTCATAGAGCTTTTAGCACCACTGTAGTCTTCTCCTAATTCCTACAGTTGATCAGAGAGATTGCTTCTCCTACAGTACTCACAGAAAATAGCTCCACTAATTTCTTATATACTCCTTTTGATGATTTTAGATTTGGTACATTGGAGATGATAGAGTATTTTATGGATTCTATAAGAATCCTTTGGGCTCTTACATCTCCCTTCATGAATTTGGCATGACATCATTGTCCTTGTCTTTTATGGAAAGTTTGAAACCCCAAACAGTTTGTTTCTTTCTTTTCAAAGGAGACATTTTAATAGATTCATATAAAGTCCATAGATATACTTACTTGAGTAGATGCCTTTCTTCTTCTATCAGCTTGATTACTTTGAAGATGGTTGATGCTTCCTTTGAATGGTGATTGATGAGAATATTATGTTGCTTCCTTAAAAGATCAAGGATGATAGGTAACTTGCCTTGAAGCTTTTGATGGCAATACTGTAATATTCCCAACGGGAAATAGACAGTAATACACAGAAATACAAACATGCAACTATATAGGAAAAATGTCGGAACCAGAATATGAAGCAAGTACACATAAAATACCAGAACACTAAGCCATTTTATTAATCTGAGAATACATATATGGGTACAAGAGATAATCAGAATAAGTGCACCTATCCTTGCACAAGGCAAGTGAAGAACCCTCTCAGAATAGGAAATGGCTACAATAGAGACTGCGTCCTAGCTGCTGGAGAAATTTGCCGTAGAAAGCTGCTGCTGCAATGAACTGGAACTAGGGGCTGATCCCCTCACCGGAATGAGCTAAAAATCGGTAAGCTGCTTGTACTCACTGCTCCGGACAAAACCCAGAAACCATGAAGCAAATGCACCACCTCCGAAAAACCACCACTGAAGCCCTCCTCAAGAAAAACGTTGTCTCTCCCAAGCACAGCGCAGAGGCTCAAGATAAATACTGGGAAAGGGCCACAAATCCCCCTGCAAAACTCTCCAACTGAATCAACAATCCCTCCAAGCTGAAATACGCTGAGGACTCCACGAAAATCCCCCACAACAGCGCTGCACCACACCAACTGCATCCTCCCTCCTGAACTGCGTCCTCCCTCCTGGACTGCACAGTCACTCTATGAGGCCAGCTCCTCTGCAAAACGTCCACCAAAATCTCCTGCAAATCAACTGCTGAAACTGAAGGAAAACCTTGCCCGAGCAGGGACTCGAAGTCCCCCAGGGCCAAGGGCGAGATCTCCGACCGGAGACACTCAGTTCGCACTAAACAGTGTTGCAGACCGACTAAACAACCGGCGTGCTCAAGTAGACAGAAGTCTAGCTCACAATATCATCACCATATCAATAATGCCAAATGGAGTGAAACCCCCACCTTTTATAGTGCTAGCTCCCTCAAAACCCTAACTGCGTCCTTGAGCTCCTCCTATGCCTGCGCAGTTGCCTTTGGAGCCTACGTGAGGCCTCTCTCATGTAACGTGTGGACCCCCAAGGCTTTCCCCTTTAAGTTACAACGTTCATCAACTAGGAAGCACTTTATTTTATTAAAGTGAGTTGACCCCCTCTTTCTCACTTTATTTATTAAATTAACTATAGGCGGCAAAACTATACAAAAATGAAATATTCCAATTAGCGGTGCTAATTAGGAATATTACAAATACTTTGAGATTGCAATGATCTGCTAGCACATTTAAGATGGTTCTATAATACTGTCTTATTTCTTTCATTGTGGAAGACTGACCTTTCTTCTAATCAAATCCTTGCTTTGATGCCATCCATGAAATCTGATCCTTCAGTGTCTCTATGCCCTTTCTAGCACCTTAGCTCCGATACCATGTTGAGAAATTTGTAGGGCTAGAGATTAATCCAAATTCTCTTCTTGATAATTGCTTGTGAGCTTATTTGATTTACTTATGTCTTTTCTTCTTAGCTTATTTAGTTTTTCATGAAGTCAATTATCAAAATACAAGAGACACCAAAATTAGGCTCCTTGAGCCATGGCAAAACCTCTCCCTCTTGGAGAAGAAAACCCACAAGAAATTCTTCTTATAGATTTTCAGATGACAAGTACCAAGACCATGACTCAAACCCTTAACTCTTGAAAGACCTCAAGACCTTATCACTGCTTCATGTTTTCCTCCTTAAGTTGATTCTTCTTCTCTACACCGACCCCTTTATCTTGCCTTTATCCACGACACCCTTGACTGCTTCCTTCTTCGTCTATACACAGTTCTGCACTTGCTCCTTCAGTGGAACTCGGTCTCTCTCCAAATATCTTGACCTTCACTAATTTCGCTTTCAAAAGGACCTTTCTTCACCTTTCAGTGCTCAGCCTATATTAGCACTAAACAATACACCATAATCGAACATCTATAATAACACAATCTTTCTTACATGATTACGCATCAAAATAAGGATCACGAGACTTATTTCTCTTTGCTAAAGTGAAGCTTTTGTTTACTGACTTAACCATTTTTCTTCGCAGCAATTCTAGTCCTTTCAGCACGTATTCAAACCAGACTTCTTTCTCACTGGAATAGGTCACGACTCCCTGGATTTATGCGAGGTACAGTAACTTCTATTCCACAGATCCCTGGATTTATGCGAGGTACAGTGACTTCTATTCCACGGCTCCCTGGATTTATGCGAGGTACAGCAACTTAAATTCAAAGTTATTTATACTTCGTCCTTCTTCATGAATTAACCTTTATACCCTTCGAAGTAAGACTGATCCTTGGCTCGTATTTTGCTCACTAAACTTGTCCGAAAATCTTATGTCAAATGAACCACAAACCAGCTTATATATAGAGGTATACTTTCTGGTTTTAGGCCGACTCATCAATTTGACTTTGGGCCAACTTGTCCACAGTTTTAAGGCCAACATGAAAAGCATTTCATGAGATATTTATTCACGTATATTCTAGCATTGTTAGAGAGTTGTCTTCACCATATTGGAGCTTGACTTCCAACGCTTTTTGAGCTTGTCTTCCAGCTTGTTTGAGGGTTGTTTGTGAGCTTCTTTACAAGGTCTTTGGAGCATAGATATCTAAACCAAATCCTTCATGTATATGACATTTTAATTATAGAAGAAGACAAGAACCTAGAAGACATCAAGAAGAAGTCTATCTACATAGTAAAAATCTTGCTCATGAAACCCATGAAGCAAGTACATCAAAATACATTTTATTATCTTTGTCTTTGCAACAAATAAAATTTGTATAAAATGGAGTAAATACAAATAAATATAATTACTAGCTAATCAATTAGGATTATGTTAAGTAGTCATTAGTTAACTGAAAAGGCATGTCTAAAAGACATGCCTAGTCATGAAAGGTCACCTGCATAGGTATAAAAGCAGGGCCTCATTGTAACTTTCAATCATCTTATATCTTATCATATTTTATTAATAAATTATTATTATAAATACTTCTTGTGTATTTTTATAATTAAAGCCATTTTTGCTATCAAAGTCAACAAGCATACAAGTTTTGTTGCTATAGTGGTATCAGAGCCATATCAAAGCCAAGTCGAAGCCATGTCGCACAATATCGTCTTACAAGCTTATGAACGTAGTATACAAGCCCGGGGACATTGTTTACCATACAATGTGCCATTACGTGAAGAACCTGAAGAAAGTGAAAAAATTAATAAAATTCTAGAAAAGCTTCAGTAATTAGAAACTTCATGTGCAAAAGTCACAACCCATGTTAAAAAAAAATCTGCACGTTGTAAAAAAAATTCTGCAGTAATCCATAATAGAGAAAATGAACGACCTAATAATGAGAGAGCAGTTAGTTATGCCAAGGGAAAATCGAGTAGAACATCCATGGAAAATTCAAGCAAATATATTCCCCCACCAATGCGTAATAAAGGAAAAAAGGAAGAGAAATGTTGGAAATGTGAAGACAAATATTTCGCAGGACATAAATGTGCTTTTTATACAAGAAATATCATTGCCAGCAACAGTAAAAAAACACAAAAAGATGAAGCTGATGTGGATGAGGATTATGAAGAGCATGCTGATGCAAATAAAGATAAATTGGAAGAAGGCTATGTTGAGAATCAAGAAGGAAACCACTCAAATTCCGAATCTGGTTGGGTATATGAAGAAAAAGAAGAAAATTCTCAGGGTGACACCGAACAAGCTACCAAAAATAGTTCTTTGACGGTTCAAACAAGTGTAATACCACCTGCAGAGAAAACAGAGGTTACTGATACTAATTATAATTTGCAAGATAAAATGAACCAGAACACTTGCAAGTGAGCATGCCCATGTCACCAATGAAATCCTTTGATGCTTCAGAAGAATTTAGAAATTGGATCGGGAGCACCTATGAGAATGGGAAAGAACCTCCAACAGCTGCTAAAACCCAAAACATAGGCAAATTGGTGGAAACTGTTAACATTCCAGAAGCTGGTCTTAGTGTCCAAAATGAGGAGAAAACAAAGGAACTCCATACCAGAGAGAGCTTACTAGATGAAGCCTCTGCTGTTTTAGAGAGCAAAAAAACGGAACAGTTAAAGCACTATTCAGAACTAATTAGCTCTGAAAGCTCGCGCCTTAAAACACTCAAGGCAGAACTTTGGGAAACTCAATCTGAGGCGATAAAACAACTTTGCAAGATTTTCCCACTTGGGCAAGTACTTAAAAGTAATAAAGATGAAGGGCCAAGCACTGAACATTACTATGACCAAATTTGTGATGTTAGTTTGCCAAGAGGGCTGAATCCAAAATCTGTTACACCACAGGAGCTTGCAGTATCATTAGGGTATATGTTGCAGCTTTTGAATCTTGCAGCCCAGTACCTATATGCCCCATTGCCTCTAGATTCTGGGTTTGCAGGTTCATGTTCAAGTGTATGGCAAAGAACTTCATACTGGGATTCTAGGCCTGCAGCTTCTCATGAGAGTAATCTTCTTTTCATTCCAGGGGAAAATTTCTCTGAGCATGCCCAGGTCAATCAGCTCAAACAGCAGTTTGCCCCTCTGGAAGCAGTGAACTTGAAGAGCGTGCGACAAGGGATACATCTATTGAAAAGGAGTGTGGCATCGTTCTGACCTATTGTTACAATTTACTTTGATTCAACTTTCTGTGTCTCTTTCTACATTTGAAGCACATTGAAAAGATATTAACATTCATATCCTCAAGAGATAATTGCCCTTCATGGTGTATCTTCAAAATCTTTGAAGGAGAATACGGCAAGGCATATAAATCAGGCAACAACTCACGCAATAATACTTTGCTTTAGCGGTAAAACAACATGTCGGAACTGAAAAAAGCACAAGGCGATAGATGGTGTGGTAGAACATTCGCCACCTGTACCTTTCAAAATAATTTATTACTACATGGTGATTATTAACGTCTTGCAAAGGCCCTTTATAAACTTTCTGCAATAGTGGTTGTTGTCGCATTACTTTTGATAAAGTTGGTGAATTAGATATGGAGTGCCAGACTCGCTTTGTCCATTGGTTTGCACATCACTTATCAAATTGCCAGTTTATTTGGCTTTGGAATGAATGGACGCATGTTTTGGATCTTCCAAAATGGTCACCACAGCGTGTCTTTGCACAGGAAGTGCGTGAAAAGGAAGTTAGATTATCATATTGGGACAACAAGGAGAAGGATAAGGAGATAAACAAAACAACCCTAAGAACAAAGGCAGCCCTGGAAAAGATTGTTAATGTTCGTCTCAGTGCGGCGCAACCGAAGAATGTCACCCAGCAGTCCTCTGAAGCAACCCATATCAAATACACGCCTTCACAGCAATCAGTTGCTTTTAATTCTGGTGCTCAAAGAGTATTCGGTGGAATGTATCTGGGGACCCTTGATCAACTCCTGAAAACAATTAATGAAAGCTTTCCGGAATTGGGTATGGCCACCAGTGACTGTGAAGAGATGAGCTGGATTAATTCTAATTCCACGAACAGGACCAAATTACGCAGCAGATATAATCTCAACAAAGGTTACTTCAAGGCAAAGTCAGATCTCGTCACAAGCCCTATAATGCCATCGGGCTTGCGTGGGGCATGGAAATTCCTGGAAGAGAACCTCAATTGTTATGTTATTTTCAATCCTCTCGAGGGCTTAATGAATCAAATACCGTCCTCTGAATTTGCGTTAGAGCATTCTCAAGGGCGTAGGAGTACTGATGCCCTCGAAATAAGCAGGCGCAGACGTGTCACACTCACTGAATGGAATGTCGTTGCCTTCTGGCAATGCGAATGGGATGTGGGATATTATGCGATTTGTAAAATCCACCTCACGAGTTTCTGCGCCATTTGCCTGTTCGAGAGAGGAGAAATAATCGGATCGAAGCAACCAAAACAGAGAGAATATGAAACTGTGTGGGGAAAGTGTGAACATGCGTATCATACTCACTGCATAACTGCTTGGCACGCACTGCATACAATTGGTAATAGAATATGCCCTTGAGATTCGAAGCGATGGGAGTTAAAGTGAGACGTGACTTTTCGTTTAATTAAAATCTTAATTAAAAATTTATAACATATATAAATTATAACTATATAATTTATATATAAAACAAAAAAAAAAAAAAAAAAAAATTAACTAATTTACTATTAATTAATTAAATTTAAATATAAAGAAAAAAATAAATATCGTAACAAGAACATGGAGTTCAAGACGATGTGCTGGTGAAATATATAAAGAAGGTATCAGTGACAACCGAAAATCGCAAAATAAAGAAAATTGCCAACAATATAGCTTTGAGGACAAAGCTTCTGAAGGGAGAGGCAATGTAACAAATAAAATTTGTATAAAATGGAGTAAATACAAATAAATATAATTACTAGCTAATCAATTAGGATTATGTTAAGAAGTCATTAGTTAACTGAAAAGGCACGTCTAAAAGACATGCCTAGTCATGAAAGGTCACTTGCATAGGTATAAAAGCAGGGCCTCATTGTAACTTTCAAACATCTTATATCTTATCATATTTTATTAATAAATTATTATTATAAATACCTCTTGTGTATTTTTATAATTAAAGCCATTTTTGCTATCAAAGTCAACAAGCATACAAGTTTTGTTGCTACAGTCTTCTTCTTTACATATGCACATAATTACATAGTCAACATGAAGACAGACCTAGTTACACTTTTCAAGATAAATGACCTTCAACATGAAACCCATGCTACAAAAATAACAATAATATTTTTTCTTTCTTTTTACAATATATAAGAATCAAGAGTATATTTCATATTTGTGAAGAACGAACCTAGTTACACATTTCAACACTGGTAAGGTGAGAGAACAAGTTTATACTTAAGATCGATCAATTATCCAGAACACCCCTTTATCCATGTTAGAATGCCCAAAGCATTAAGTAAAAGCACTTAATTATAAAATTGTTTCGTTGGAAGATTGGCAACTTGTTCATGGTAGACTCATTTGGCAGGTCGTGTGGATATCCCTGAAAGATTGGTCAAATTTCAGTTGCTATATGACTAATGAGGACTACCATCCTTTCTTTCTGACATTGGATATCAATGATCATTTCCTTCACAATTGCATGCTTGATTCTAGTGCATCTACAAATGTTATGACCAAGAATGTCATGGAACAATTAAACTTAAGAATTTATGTGCCTTACCATAACATTTGTTCAATGGATTCTAAAAAAGTGGAAGTCCTTGGTGTGGTCAAAGATCTACAGGTCTCCTTAACTGATTATCCATACAAAACTCATCACCATGGATATAGCAGTAATTGATGCGCCAGATGTGTGGGGGATGCTTCTTTCCAAAAAGTTTAAAGTTGATTTAGGTGGGTCTATACGCCACTATTCCAACAGCAGCAGATGGCATGGTCAGGTTGTACAGAGAAGTGGAAAGAAGATACCATGTTGAAGTTCCAAAAATATTGGAGAATGGTGAAGAGGTTGTGCAATAGGGCCATCCACCGCACTTCGAGTCGGAGTTTGTCCAACCACTCTATCACTTTTCTTCATTCCACCGCCCATCCCCTCCTCCGAGAAGAAAGAGAAGTTGGTTTCAGTTTGACATAGACAAGAGGCACAGTGATGAACAATTACATCGACTAAAGAGGGTCAAATTTCAACAAGGAACATCTAAAAAGAAACCTATTGATCTACCAGTCAGCAAACAGATGCCCGAGATTATGCCACATTGATGACATTTGATGCCATGGGGTTGTTAAAGAATGTAACTAGGTTCGATCTTCATAATTGTATTTGAGTTATTATGAAATGTACTTATCAAAAGAATGAAAGAGAAAATTTTATTATTATTATGATTATGATTTATTAAAGCATGGGTTTCATGCTTGGGTCATCATGGTTTAGGTCAAAGTCCCCATTGAGGACTTATAGGATTTATACTGAGTCATTAGAGTCATTGTACATTTAATAAGACCCTTATTGGGCTTTTGAATTATGTAAAAAGTATTATTTTTTAGTCAAATATGTAACTTGTCACCTCCACACCAAGTCAGCCCTTACCTGTTCAAGTTGGCCTACATGAAGGGAATTCGAACTCCAGAAAAGGGTATATATAAGTGCACTTCAATTCATTTGGAACACCATTAATCACACAAGTTTGATATCCAAGAAGAAGCAGTAGAAAAGTGCGAAGTTGCAAGAAGAAGGCAACGAGTTGCAGGATCGAAGTTTCCAGGGCATCTATCTCTCCCACATGTGGATTTTTTGGGCTACTGCAACAAGGTTGAAAAACTACATCAAGGTCGAATAATTGTTGCAGCTTCTATGTCGAAATTTTGCTTCAAGATTGAAGTGTTGATTCAAGGTCGAATCAAAGTGTTGCATCTAGGTCGAAGTTCAGTTGCTGCTACTAGGTCGAAGTTGCTGTTAACAGTTGTTGCTACCAAGTCAAAGTTGTTGCCGTAAGGTCGAAGTTCAAGATTGAAGTTATTACTAGAAGGTTATCTGTAGAAGAAGGAAGGGCTGACTTGGTGAGTGGAGGAAGTTTGTGTCTAGGTAAAAGGAGTCTTGGATTATTTCGTGAACTATTGAAGGAAGAATTTTTTATTGGGTTTTACCCTAAAAAGGGGGTTTTCCCTCCAGGTCCGCCTATATCTGGTGTCCTTGATCTTCATGTTATGGTTTGGTAATTGCTTGATGAACTAAAGTAAAAGAAGGATACAAGAGAGTTAATAAGAACATAAGAATATCACAAATAATTATCAAGATAAGTAAATCTTTCTGCCTTTCTGATTTTCTAACAAAGGCATTGTTTGTATAGTATCTCTAACCCTATGCCTTTTTATTTTTCATGTCATTAGATAGTTTTATTTCACACATTTATATTATGTCTTTTATATTTCAGTTTGTTACAGTAAATTTTTCTATTCCGATGAATTTATTATGGACTTTTGTTTTCTTGGATGCAGGATTCTAGCACTCTCATGTTACTTCATGGAAGCAACGTGTCCCCATATGGAACCATATGTTGCACACTTTTTGTCAAAGTTTCGAGGAAGCATATGTACCTGATTTTTCTTCAAACAAGTAGATAATCAGTCGTCATCATTATGTGCCATTGTAAACCCATTCTACAATTTTGTAATGTAAATGATGTTAGTAAGACCATGAATGTATGTAACAACCTAGGTAAGCCTATTATTTTGGCGAAAGTATCATCCTAAAATGTTTTTCGTCTCACTGATTCATATGTGTTTCTAAACACAGATGGTCGACAAAGTTTTTCCCTCCAATCTCACCCCAAAGCTAGGGTGGACTTCTTCGTCAAAGTCTTAGGTGAGTCCTAGTGTTTTAGTCGAGTCTTATATAAAAGTGATTTAGGAATAATTTAAGTTAGTTCGCTAAATTATTTTATTACAAATCACTTGGTCTACCAGATTATATTATGTCATAGAAGTTTATGTATTTGAGGGTCTAAGTCGAATGGGTATTCGACCTTTGAGGGTTGAATTGTAAAATCTTATGTAAAAAAAATTTTGATGCATGGTCCCTCATACTTAGAAACCATGGTTAAAATATTAGAAGGTGGAAAAAATATTAAATCCTCTCAAGTGTCAATTAATTAATTTTTCTGGCAAAAATAAAATTAATCCTAAGCCGGAAAATTAATTAATTAGAGTCAAATTAAATGTCTTAGAGAAATTAAAGTGGAAAAATTCGTGGGTATCAAATACATTAATTTTTGGAGGTCTCCCACCAAGTGAATATTGGAAATTTCAAGAAAAATTGGACCCTTGGACCTTGGTGGTTATGTCAAAGTCAATTTTTTTGAGGAAATTAGTTCAAAATAATTAATTTTGAACTAATAAAAAAGGGATTAAATGAGAAATTCGAAAATTCCTCAAAAAATAATTATTTCAACAGCTAAGATTAAAAGATCATCAAGTATTTGCCCACGAGATGTAGCTCAATTGGTGATCGCCTTGTTACGAAGTCATATGTAAAGCAACAAATTCAATGTTCAAATCCCCGTGGATTAGACCAACAACAAAAAAAATCATTAAGTATATATCAATGGCCGAGATTATTTTGACAAGGATCAAGCCAACTAGCCGTTATTTTTCTACTTGGAGGACTTATCTATAAATAGAGTCATTTTGTCCCTGAAGCCATCTAGTTATTGGCTTATGTAAGTTGAAAAGCTAATGTAAATTACTATCCACTGGGAACGTTGGAATAATCATAATAAATACTTTGGGGTGCAGTTCATGGTGTCTCTACTCTGATGATTTGTGGTATGTGTGTTGAAAGTGTAACTAAGTTTGGGTTTCATAATGACTTATAATTATGAATTTATGTAATGAAGAAAACAAAGATAATAAAATATATTTTGTAAAGCTTGCTTCATGGGTTTCATGAGCAAGGAGTTTTTATTATAGGTCAAAGACTTCTTGATGTCTATAGGGGTTTGTCATCTTGTCATAAATTAAAATATGTAATTTAGAGTCTTGTATATGAAGTGTTGTTACACTTGTAAAGGACAATTATTGATGTAAAAGTATGCCTCAAGACTTTGTCAAAACGCTCCAAGGAAGTTGGCTCAAATGTGTTGGAAACACTCCTGGACAAGTCGGCCCACAATTAGTTGTTCAAGTAGGCCTAGAAGAGGGAGGAAGTCCCTATATAAAGAAGGGATTGCAACCTCATTTAGGGACAAAAGATTTGGATTAGTTCTGTGATCAAGTGTGAAGGAAAGGATTGTGATTTGGTGTGAGAAAGGTGACTGTCCAATGAAATAAAGGAGACTTTTTTTCTCCCGGTCAAGGTTTGTAATTGAGGTCCAAAAATGTGTTGAGTAAAGACAGTACAGCAAACGATAGAAGCTCCTTGGTTTTGGATCTAAGTTTGTGATCTACGTACAAGCTGCAGTGCGAGGAAAGGAGGAGATATACCACAGAAGGAGAGGCTACAAAGACACGTGAAGAAAGGGATAGGGTCTCGGTCAACCTTGTCTGCAACACCAGTACGTAAAGAAGTCTGTGGAGAGGCAATATTATTGGACATATCCTATTCTTTCTTGGGCAGTCATATATAGTGAAAAGGAGAGCTACAGCAAAAAGAGTGATCTCTGTCTAGGACACTAAGGACGAAGAAGAGTAGGTCGAGAAGAAGTGTTTGGGTAACCGAAGCTAGATCAAGGGAGACAGAATCGAAGACTAGGGATCGAGCTTCCCTAGGGCTGGTGCAACACAGTGCAAAAAAGTAAGAGCAACATAAGGAGCACAGAAGAGCGGTGACAAGGTCTTGGAAGCATACTGAAGTCAAGGTCTGAGTCATGGTCTTGGTACTCGTCAATTGAACATCTATAAGAAGAATGACATTCAGGGTTTCCTCTCCAAGAGGGAGAGGTTTTGGCCCTGGCTTGAAGAGCCTAAACTTTGTGTCAGTTGTGTTTTGATAGACTTGATGAAAGACATAATAAGCTAACGAAGATAAGATCTAAGTAAAATAAGCATAATAAGTTCACAAGTAATTATCAAGAAGAGAAATTGAATTAAACACCCTAATTTCTCAACAATGTGTTGGGTACGGGCATTCCTATATTATGCTTTATCAATATTTTGATCATTATTTCATCGTAGGTGATAGGAACATTCTATTGGTAAGTTGTGGGCTTATCTTAGGTGATCTGATTCACTAGGTATTTCTAACGATTTATTTTCAGAAATATATAGTATTTGTAAGTTACCCGGCCCTTGGACTCCAAGTTCACGAACTTTGGATAGCGGCTGACTAGGTTTGGACTCTAATTATTTTTTATGGTGTTCTAACTTTGCTAAGGCTGTGATTATTATTTATCTTTCAAAATACATTTAGCCACTACTAAAGATTTATGAAAATTTCAAAAATTCCTTCAAGCATTTTCACATGTATATTTTGTAAATATATTTGTAAATAATTTATTTTCTAACATTTGTTTTGCAACTAGGGTTTTTGGGGTTTGCATTTTTTTTTGAATTTTTTTATATATTGGAGTTTTGGGTATTATAGCTATCCTTGTACCACGGCATGTGGCTAGGATCCTTCCCTTGATCCCCACTCCATTCCATCATTATATCACATGCCACCTACCACTTGACAGGTGTACCATGGACATGTCAACTCCTTTAAAGGATGAAACCACCTAATAGCATTCTTGGTTAACCTCCTTATTGAGCTTGGAGACACTTGTACATGCCAAAGTCCACTATGGAAGGGCATGCCAACATAAAGTGTCTGACTAATTCCATGATTTGTAAGCTCGTTTACTTGATTACTCTAATGATTTGTTGTATTAGAGGGTAAGGGGACACATTGGATCTTATGTAGGATTGCAGGTGGGTCTCCATTTTGGGTTTGGTCTCCCTGTATGGGGTCCAAGCCCTCCAGAGGGCCACATTGGCACTTGTAGGGTGAGGATAGAGAGCCATGGGCCTCAACCATAGCAGGGATCATTTCATGGATCTCCAGCACCATTCAATGATTTCTCGTGTTCCACCTTTTTGGATGAGGATGATAAACTTGGATCACCATGCATAGTCGGCTTCACACTTAGCAGAGATTCCAGGGTCCAAATGAGGATGTGTCTCCCCGGACAAAGGGAGGGTTTATGTCATCATCCTAGTCCTTACAGATGGTTTACAGGCATTATCGATCCACTTGGAGACCCATGAGGATGTCATTGTGCCCCCACACCCACTTTGGGACACCATATGTGACTTGCTTAGATATCAAGGGGCCAACCCCTCATCTACTATGTGTGGAGTCTATGCTACAAAATTAAAAATAATAATAGCTTATTTTTCATTTTACAATATACAAGAATCAAAAGTACATATGAAGACCACACCTAGTTACATATTTCAACACTCAACTCATTTGGAGCACCATCTCATCTCAAGTTCGATCTACAATAGCGAAGAAGGAGAAAGAGCAAGGAGGATGAATAAAAGAAGAAGTCGAAATCTCTTGCGGATAATCTTCTTTCTATCCACACATATGAATATTCTAGGGTTTCAGTGAAGCTACGAAGTTGTAGGAGGCCGAAATTGCATGGCCAAAATTCTGAAGTGAAGTTGCAGGGCCAATATTCTAGATGCAAAGCTGCAGGATCGAAGTTTTGAAGCTGCGTTGAAGAAGATCTTGCTAGTGGGATGACTTGGTGGTTGGGAGGATTCTGGGCTTTGGTCTTTGGGTCTTGGAAGTCTCATTGTAAGAAGATTCTATAGAAAGAGAAGTTTTCTTTCTGCGTTTTCCCCTTGGAGGAGTTTTTGAATTTTCCCTGACTTGGAGTCTATACATTGTGTACTTTGTCTTGTCATGATCTTCATTGTTTTGGTAATTGCTTGATGAAGAAGATTTAATAAATAATTAAAGGCCAACAAATATCACAAATAATTATCAAGTTAAGGGAAATCACCTATAATCTACAAGTCTCTTGGTTTTCCAACAATGTTTACACCTGATGTATCTTTTAGTTCCATTGACTTACTCTTGTGGTCACCCAAGAATATTAATAAAATTATCTTATCTTATCTTTATACCCTCGTACATAACACTATCAAATGGAAACATTGCAATCACTTCCATCCTGAAATGTTAAAAATTGTTAAGCCGGTTGGATTGTAAGTGGGATCTAAAATTCTACTTTCTCCATACAAAATCCAATGAGATTGGAACCACTCTCAAACATCCTGAAACAATTAAGGGTAATATTAAAAATTTAAGTCACTTTTACTTTAAAAATTTAACATTGTCATTAGTTACATAACATTAGTAGGGCTCAAGGGTTGAATATAGGCTGCTCCACTCATAAATTATTTGTTTTCCTTTTTCCTTTTTAGTGTTTGGAGGGTCCTTGTCTGCATTGTACAGAACTGGCCAGTTCCATTACAGAACATACCGAACCAGCCTTTTCCAATTACAAGCCACCAGTCGGACCAGTTTTGGGGTCAAATTGGCCGGACTGGCCGGTTTCACCGATTCCCATAACAATGTCACTATAGACAATGTAAATTACTGAATTGATAGCTAGTCCACGTTAACATCTTGATAATCAATCATTTAAGGTGGCATATTTGGCTTTAACCACTAATTTAAGGTAGAACGATTGGCTTTCTCAATCACCACATACACACAACTGACAAGACTTTGGAATAAAAATATGCCAAAAATACTATTCAATCCCACAAACAAAGAATAATGAAAGATCAAACACAGTAACAGCATCAATTACCTTGTACACCAGTGCGAGGGCAACACCAACAATGAAGAGAAAAAACGGCATTACAAAATCTGCAATTGTTACACCATTCCATGGAGAGTGATTCATAGTAGGAAAAACTCCTCCAACATCATCAAATAATATCATAAGCTGCATCGACTCAACCAGAATGAAAACTGTCAAAAACTATTTTTCTCAAAGATAACAAATATAAACCACATTTACACAACATACCATTTTATCAGCAGTTAAAAGTCCTACAATCATTTTGAACTCAAATCAAATTTAGGAAGAAAAGTATGAGGCAGAACAATGACATATGGAAAAAACTAAAAATATTCTATTTACACACATAAGTATGTATGTAAACGTATGCCTCTTGGCAATATTAGTGTTATTCAGTTAGGAAACATTTTGTAAACCAAGCTACAGATTAACAAAACTAGATGTATAACAGCTTTTAATTTTCAAGTGTGTGGAAAACAAAGCTAACGTACTCATTTGGGGGGATTCAAGGCATGAACTAACGATAGAACAATATGTCAAGAATCTCTCTAAAAGCAATGACTCAAATAAGACATCATCAAGATGGACCTTAAGTATATACATACCAAGTCAACATCAAATGGAATATTTTTTAATGAATATACCAAGTCTTACATACTGCCTACACATGCTTGTTGAATATTAGCAATCAACATAATCTTACACTACTCCCATTGAGATCAGAACGTTCATAAATATATTCCAGTATGGAGGGGTCATTGGATTTGCAAAAATTTGAATTCTTCACATTCCAACGAAACAACATTTCAATTAGTACATAATCATACCAAAGTTTTCCCCCAAATTTCTTAGGTAAAATAAAGGTAAAGTCTATAAGTAATATTAACATAGAGCACAAGATAAACACAACTGCCAATTCTACAAAGCCCTAAAGCACGACTGACATGAAGCACAAGATAATTAGTGTTGACATTCGTACAAAAAGGGACTAGCGAGTTTAGGAGTTTATCTATCAGTAATATTGACATAAAGCACAAGATAAACATGACTGCCAATTCTACAAAACCCTAAAGATAAACTCACTAGTCCTTTTTTTACAAATTTCACAGCTATTTGTCACTAGACTATTAAGTCAACACTATATGGTGAAATCAAATTAGTTCTACTATAAAAACAAGCAATTTCTTTATATATATATATAGAAAGGAGATGAATCTAATCTCCAACTAACACCAACATTCCATTTAATCGCATTTAGCTAATGACAATGGACACACATAACATGAGTCAAAGGACCTGGGTCCATGCAATGAGATTTTGGATCTTGTTGCCTGTCGGAACCAAAAAGTTGGAGGTAAATTTTAGAGATGCAAGTCTAGTATGAAAAGTGAAATGCCTAAATGATATGAAAGCGAGTTTGCAAGTGCTATGTAAAAGATGGAGATGATTCAATTAAATATGCTTCATAGTTAGAACAATAACTCAAGTTGCCATAAATTGAAATTGTTATGCTTCTTTACTTGTAGTATATTGTGAAACTTATCCAAATGAGAAATAGATCACAAAACATAAGTAAGTGATGGCAAATGAGATTGCAAATTAGGAAATTTAAAGGACTATGTGATCTAAGCAATTAATGAAATGAAAATATGAGTTACTCACATGCAACTAAATTAGATTAGCAAATGAAATGATGAATGCAAGTGATTTAGTTGAGAAAATTTAAAAAAAAAAAAAAGTTAACCACTCAAGAAGATTTCCTCCCTCTAAATGAGTAGGTGAGATACCATAGGAAAAATTTCCCAAGCTCCCTCAAGAAAAGTCAACTCTTTATGAATGAAAGTGAGGCCCTCTTATAGAAATGAGGGGATTGGGAAAAGCTTACAATATGCGTTTTAAATTTGCTCCTTCCCAAAGTTACAAGTGTAAGATTTTTAAAAAAAATTACTTGTGAGACGTTTACAAAGTAAAGGCTTAAAGCCTTGAGGTGAATGGCGGTTACAATTCCTCAAAAGAATGAGGCTTTAGAAGTAGAGGTGAAGTGATAAGGCAGAACTTGGATTTGAGGTTCCAAACGGAAGAGTGTTCCTTAGCCTATGCTTTAGCTCCCTTTCTTCAAAACTTAGATTGCTTCCAAGAACACCTATAGGCAAACAAGCAAAAGAGTTAGCATGCCAAAGAAATAGTGCTGAAATATGTGAGAGGAAATCACATGCATGCGAAGGAAAAAGTTAGAAACTCAATGCAAGTATAAAATACACTTTATATTACAAATTCCCTCACTAGGATCAGCTTGAAAGAGTTGATTTAGTGAGTGAGAGTTAGGATTTAAATCCAACAACTTAGCCTCAAATGCTAGATAAAATAGATATGTGCACAAATGAGAGAAGAAATATATGAAATTTTTTTTAGAGATGGAATAGAAGCGAAGGGCTCATGAAACCCCCTTTTAGATAAATCTCTTGATGTCTTATGAGATTGTTGGCTTGAACAACTTGTGAGACCTTTGATATCCTTGGAGCTAACTTATTCCAACCGAAGAAGTCTTCACACTCCAATAGACTTGGCAACCTATCCTTTAACACACAAATTTCTGCAAACCAATTGTTAGTGCAAAAGAAACTTGGCATATAGAGGCCACGTTGAGCTTGTCATTTCATCGAAAATAACAAGCTACAACAAGAGCACAAAACATACCAAGTCCAAAGGAGATCTGAGATAGCTACAAATCTCCCCTCCCTAGACAATAGTGCCTTCAGGCAAATGCAAAGAAAAAACCAACTAGATTGCAATGTAAAGTAAATAAATAACAACATCAAATGAAACAAGTATACTTCATCAACCAAAGAATGCACCACAAGAGAAGCTAGTAACCCCAAAGACTTTTCTTTATTGAGCTCAATAACAATTTCGGCATAGTAACAATAAGCACAAGCTTCAAAAAACTACCCTTACAATGAGAGCCCAAGGCTCATTTAAATAGAACTATGGGAGAAAATCCCAATGAAAAATTAAATGACAAGTGGAGAAGGGAGATAATCCCAATGCAAAAACGAATTTGTACAAGTGGCTGATATGACTGATGAAAACTGATGTCTAATGCTGAAAGTGGCAGTGAGTTACCCCATTATTGTTCATCAAATATCCTCAAATCTCTTGTACGTATGCTCTTGAGAAACATGTGTGAGAAGAGTGGAAGTAAGTGGGACCAATATCCCATGAAATGTGCAGCCCCAAATTACCATGTTACGGTCCCAAAATACTGTATATTCATTACTTGCGTTGAACTCAGAAATCAGACCTGCGTATGACTTCAAACTGCTGATATATTGGTTGCAAACTGTTCCTTAACTGGTGTATAATTTATGTGACTAATCGTGTGTGTATTCTCTGTTGTGGACAGCTATGAGATGAAGTGGAGAAGGTATGGGACAAATCCCCATCAAATCTGGAAATATCTTTGACATAACAGCCACCAAAAATCTTCTCTGTGTGCTTGTTGGCAGCATGTAACTGTTATGGTCCATGGACATACGCTGATTTCCTTCCTCTAATCGCTGCCTACATGCTGGAGTAGATTGCTGCGTATTGGTTGAAGGTGATAATAGCGTACAAGTGGATGGTTAAGCGTAGATTGAAGAAGACATACTCAATTGAAGCTTCCTGTAGTTGAATTACCCTTTCAATCTGCGTGGATTCTTGTTTCGACATGTGCGTATCATCCTTCACGTGAGATTTTCCTCAGCTGCCTATACGTGGAGTATGAAGGTGAGGTCCTCTAATTATCTTTCTTTAACATTATAATTCACTTTGGACAATACTCCAATCACATTAATAGTTTTCTTTTACTTCAGAAATTCGTGGGCCTTCACAATTTCCATGTGATTATTTTTCACTTGACTGTTGACTTGGATAAGTTGACCTCCAAGGTGGCTGCCATGTCACACCTTTTGTACCCCATTAACTTTTAATGTGCCTGCCCTTTATTTTCAACATGCTTAAATTAAATTCAAAGTGAATTTTTAGCCATACGTAGCATTTCATTCAACCAACATGATACTCTTGACTTGGTTTTGAAATGTTGTCTTGACCTTGTTGTACCTTATGTGGTGGGCCCCACATTGCTGCTACATCATCCTTGACTTCCCCTCTTAATTCCCATGTCAAATTTTGACTTATTTTGGCTTTGGAAAATTTTCTCAATTTTTCCAATTATTAATTTTTTCTCATTTTTTCCACTGACATTAGGAAAATTGGCTTTTGAGGGAGTATAAGTCACTTTTTGACCCTCAAAGTGGGTCCTAGAATAATGTTGGGTCTCTGAGGATGAATTTCGACTGGTCACACACCCCAGACATTTCCGAAGACCGCTTATTTACATCATTACATAGAAAATAATTAAAAAATCTCATTTTGCGAGAAATTTTTAATTATTAAAAAATCTTACTTAGACCTAATCAAATTCCGCGAAATTTTAGAGATGACCTAGCATGGTAATATACATCGACTCTAGACACTAAGATGTGTTAAGGGCTCAACCTTCAAACCGTCACCCTGGCTTTGGGGTAATGCAATGAGTGAAAAAACCTAGAAAATTATTCGCCGCTAAAAAGAAGGAATAATTAACCAAGTAAAAAAAACACTCCAAGGTGTACTCGCTTGCTGATCGAGTCCCAACATCCTAGGCCTGTTACATGGCTTTATTCATCATGCTAGTGACATTTATACAATATCCCCGAAGGGCTGTGGAATCTGAAGACTAAAGAAGAAAATGATGAGAAGAAGAAGTAGAGTTTAAAAACTCTGTTGAACATGATGATATCTGATGATATCTAATGGCACAAGTGTCTTCTGGTTCATCCTTGGGCATGGAGTCTTCACATTATCATCAGGTGCCACTCCAGTGGTCAACAAGTACCATCGAATGTGCTCTAAGTCTCAAAATTTGCAGGGAGACTTAGGCACATGTATTTCAAAGAACCCAGAAATCGTTTGTGAAAATTCCACTTAGAGTGTGTTTTATTAAAATAATTAATTATTTTTAAAGGGACCCTAAGTCTAAACTTAGGAAAATAAAATAATTGAAGGGTATTAATAAACAAAGTGTGAATCTTCTAGAGAAGAAGAAGATCAAGTCAAAAGTTAATCTTAGTCGTTGATTAACAATTTAATCTCGGTCGTTGAAGTCTCAACGAGAAGATTATAAGAACTTTAAGGGCCATTTGGAAGACAGACAGAGAGGATCAAGAGATCGAATTTCTGAAGTGAGCAGTGCTCACAGGAAAGATCGATCAAGAAATTCTTTGCAAAGAGGGGCAGTAATTCTGGTTGGAAGAATTCCTGATCCGAAGAGTGCATAGCAGCAGAGGCAACAGAAGCCACAGAGAGCAAGGCAGAGCCAGTGACGCAGAGGCTACACAGGTACTGTGCAGAGCACAAAGCCCAAAGGGAGTTCGTTTTTCTGTTGCGGAGAGAGCAAAGGGTGAGTGTCAGTTCCAGGAGGGAGTTTCCAGAGGCCAGAAGATCCCAGTTTCCAGCCAGAAGAGAGATCCAACGCAAAGACAGAGAGCAACATCAGGTGTGACGCAGAGGCAGCGCAGAGCATCTCATTTCAGGTGCAGGGCAGTGTCGGATTCCCATGGGAGAGTGAGATTTGTCTCACAAGATTTTGCTTGTCAGATTTCTCTGTATGATTTGTCACATTTGACAATCATACATTTGTACTCAGAATTTACTACATAATATATTAACCTTCAATTGTTGCACCGGTTTTCCCACATTGGGTTTTTCCGGGGACATTGGTCCAAAGACAACTATGTCAAATGTGTCTATGATTTACTCTTGTTCAGATTTTATTTCCGCACTTGTATTTTTTCCGCAGTTAATTTGTGAAGACTGTAGTGTATGAGATTTCGTTGTTTACAGTAGGAAACCGTAAATAATTTGTTCAAAGGAATTAACAAATAGGAGATTTATCATCAGTTGTTGCAGTAGGATTATGGGTAATACGAATTTTCACAAGCACAATGGTGGTCATTTCTTTATCAGACATTATTTCCCCTTGCTCTTGTAGTTGATCTCTTATTTGAGATTAATAAGGTATAAGGTTACCCCTTCTTCCTTAGATACCTTCATCTTGTATAGTTTGGTTCTCAATGATATGACTTCTCCTGCAGTGCTTATGGAAAACAATTCTACCACCTTTTCATAGATTTCTTTTGATGTCTCCATCTTTGATACATAAGGCATGAATGAATCCTTGATTGATTCTATGAGGATTCTTTGAGCTCTTACTTCTCCTTTCATGTATTTTGATAGTGCTTGAGATTGCTCTTGAGATGGTTTGGAGATTGAACCCTTAACATATTCAATAACTTCATTCTCTATGAGGATCAAATCTATCCTCTTCTTCCATGCAAAGAAATTTGATGACCCAACTAGTTTGTTGCTTTACTTGCAGAATGAGTCATGTTGATAGTAGATTAAGACATAAATATAAAGATACTTACTTGTCAAGTGAAGATGCTACTTGATGATGACATCTTCAACCTGATGCCTTCTTGATGATGTTGATTATTGAAGATGCCTTCTTGATGATGATTTGTAGAATGTGTGATCTTTCCAAGAATGCTTCAACTGTAGAGTCCTTCTTTGAATGAGGTGGGGTCTTTGAGATCTTCTTCTTCTTCAAAGTGTTGTTGCTTCTAGATGGTATGATCCTTGTGATGAGATAGGTAGTCCTCTTTGAAGTTCCTTAGTTCCTTCCTTCAAGATGATGTGTGGATTAGTCCTTCTTGATCATCTCCTTGTGCTTGACCCTTGTGTATCCTTCTTCAATTGATGATCTTCAAGCTGCCTCTTCTTGTCTTGTCACCTTACCTCTGATACCATGTTGATGAGATCTACGGGCGGCTAGATTAGGCGATTTCTCTTACTTTGATAAATGCTTGTGATGTATTTTTACTTAACTTGATTAGCTTCTTCTTTCACTTGATTATTATTAGTATTCATATCATCAAACAGCTACCAAACTGTGAAGATCAATCAGACAAGAGGACACAAAATGTAGGTTGTAAGCCAGGGCCAAAACCTCTCCACTTGAGAGGAAAACCCACAAGAACTCTTCTCTTCTTATAGAACTTTAAATGACAAATTCCAAGACCTAAGGCCCTTGACAAAGACCCCTCTGAGACCAAGCCAACTTTGCTTCTTGGTGAAATTTTATCTCCGGTAACTTCCAGCGACTTCGACCTAGCAACTTCCAGCAACTTTGACCAAGCAACTACCAGCAACTTCTTTTGCAACTTCGACTTCCCCAACAACTTCTTCTGCAACTTCAACTTTCCCAGCAAATTCTGCAATTTTGGTCTAGCAACTACTTTAGAAACCCTAACACGAGAGAGAGAGGTCCAAAACTTCGATCTTGCTTCTCTTTTTCTTTTCCTTGATTTTCGTCCTTTTCTTTTTTTTGTCTCGCAGCTTCTTTCTTAAGGAGGTCGAACTTGCTTGCATTCTCCACAAATGAGGTCGAGTTATTTCTTATATATAGGCTTCTAAGGAGTTCGAATTGTTTTCCATGAGGCCGACTTGTCACTGCTTGTAGGCCGACTTGTTCTTTGCATGATGACATGGTCTTGGAATGTCTATGTTACACATTTGACTTTACATAAATGATATAACATGCCCAAATGAGTCTTACATGTATGAAAATGACTCTTTTGACTTCATGACAAATTTCTAGAAGCACTCAATGGGTTCTTAAGCTATAAATAAATTTGTCTTGAGCATGAAACCCATGCATCAAGAATGACAATAATAAATTTATTTTTGTCTTTACATCAAATACATAAAATATTAGACATTATGAAGACCAAACCTAGTTACACATTTCAACACTCCCTCTTAACTAGGGAGGTATTCATAATCCATACAAGGTACTTGGTCATTCTCATACTGAAGAATTCTCATAAAAGTCGGATTGGCAAGACATCTCATAAGCTATCTATTTAGCTTATGTTAGCGCATCTAATCATATCAACCAGTATTGTCACATAGCAAGGCCTTGACTAACAGCTCTATTTCCCCGCAAGATTAGAGCACAACGCTAGGGAGACCAATGATTTATAGACACCTTCACAATTGTCTCTCAAGGCACATACCCCATCTGGATGTTCACAAGGTATGTCCTTCAAGGACCATTCCTATCTTGGATTAACACATCCTCAAGGAATATCCTCTTCAACTACTCTTACCTATTGGATGCCCTACCACATCCTCAAAGAGTATCAAAAACCAAATGCTTACCCAATCCTCCATTCTTTCTTCATAGCATGAAGACAAGAATGATGTGTCCATCTCTCCCTCATGGCCTTCACTAAGACTTACGGCTATTAGTCCTGGTCTAGTGCATGACACATGAAGTAGAGAACCATATCTGTCACTCCCTCTTAACCAGGGAGGATCTAACCATTCCTATACAAGGAATATTATACCCAAGCTCCCTCTTGACCAGGGACTTGCTCGAGCTCCCTTTCAAATAGGGACTTGTTTCCAACAGCAGTAAAGCACCAAAACTGTCAGCTTGTTGACTACTAATTGTAAAAATACACAATGTATTTTGTAATAATAATTTATTGATATATAAAATGTATAAGTGATGATTGAATGTTACAATGAGGGCCTGCTTATATGCCTAGGCAGGTGCCCTTTCATGAACGAGCATGTCCATTAAGACATGCCTCTTCATTAACTAATCGTTATTTAACTATAACTACGATTACTATTTATTTACTCATATTCATGCTATATTATATAAATTGTATTCGTAACATTGCCCCTTCCTTCAAAAGCCTTGTCCTCAAAGCTATATTTGCGACAATTTTCTTCATTTTGCATTTGTCATCTTGTCATCTGTCATTGGTGTTGAGATTTGTGGAGTGTTGGGGTAGCTTTGAATGTGCTCTAGCTCCCAAACTTTTTGGAAGGACTAGAGTACATGAGATCTCCAAGACCCAGAAAGGGATTTGAGAAAATCCATCCGATTTGAGAGAAAATTAATTAATTAATATTTTTCATTAAGGACCCTAAGTCTAACTTAGGAGAATTAGAATATTATAGGGTTATAGGGTAATTAATTTAAACATGTGATGGAAATGACTTAAGTCACAGGGATCAAGCTTTCTTTTAATCTTAGCCGTCGAATCAAGATTAGATCACAGTCGTTGGTTTCCCAACGAGAAAAGTATAAAGGAAAGGCTTGGGGTCAGTTGGAGAACACACACACAGAGGCATAGCACTGAGACTAAGCTGGAATTCTAAGGCGTGGTTTGCAAAGAATTTCCAGAAGTGTTTCAGCTGCAGTAAGGGGTAGTAGGCTAAGGGGATGATCTGATCCCAGAGCCAAGAGTCAGCAAGAGGCAGAGTAGCAGCAGTCAGAGCAGGGCAAAGGGAGTAGCAGCTACGCAACAACTACATAGCACAAAGGGCTTCAGTGCTATGCAGGCCCAGAAAGGGTAGCACAGAGGCAGCAGGAGGCCATCAGGGCTTACACAGGCCAAGCAGAGGCAGCGCAGGAACTGCGACACCCAGTCTGGGGTTACGCAACCCTCTAGTGAGCAGTGCAGGGGTACCAGCAAGCTAGCAGAGTTGACACAGAGGGCTTCAGAGCAGCGTTGGGGTTTCTAAAGACATAAAGGGGCTGAGTTCTGTAAAATTCCCTTTCTTTCTAGCCATAGTTGCATATGCTTGAGTTTGTTCACTTGATCCAACATCGCTCTTTGCCTTCAACCTATTAAATTTAATCTTACATAATAACCAAAGTTCATTGAATGGAGTGGCTTCCTTCTTTCCATAGATACTTGATACTAAGATGCCCCATTCATCAGGTAGTGCAATGAGGACAACGGTGGTCATTTCTTTATTAGACATTATTTCCCCTAGCTCGTGTAGTCGATCTCTTATTTGAGATACCCTCATAAGGTATGAGGTTACCCCTTCTTCCTTAGATACCTTCATCTTGTATAGTTCGGTTCTCAATGATATGACTTCTCCTGCAATGCTTACAGAAACAAAAAAATTCTACCAACTTTTCATAGATTCCTTTTGATGTCTCCATCTTTGCTACATAAGGGATGAGTGAATCCTTAATTGATTCTATGAATATTTTGTGAGCCCTTACTTCCACTTTCATGTGTTTTGATAGTGCTTGAGATTGCTCTTGAGATGGTTTGGAGATTGAACCCTTAACATATTCAATAACTTCATTCTTTATGAGGATCAAATCTATCCTCTTCTTCCATGCAAGGAAATTTGATGACCCAACCAGTTTATTGCTTTCCTTGCAGAATGAAGTCATGTTGATAGTAGATTCTGACATAAATATAAAGATACTTACTTGTCAAGTGAAGATGCTTCTTGATAATGACATCGTCAACTTGATGCCTTCCTGATGATGTTGATTATTGAAGATGCCTTCTTGATGATGATTTGTAGAATATGTGAGCTTCCCCAAGAATGCTTCAAGTGTAGAGTCCTTCTTTGAATGAGGTGGGGTCGTTGAGATCTTCTTCTTCTTCAAAGTGTTGTTGCTTCTAGATGGTATGATCCTTGTGATGAGATGGGTAGTCCTATTTGATGTTCCTTAGTTCCTTCTTTCATGACAATGTGTGGATTAGTCCTTCTTGATCATCTCCTTGTGCTCGGCCCTTATGTATCCTTCTTCAATTGATGATTTTCAAACTGCATCTACTTTAGAAACCCTAACATGAGAGAGAGAGGTCAAAAACTTCGATCTTGCTTCTCTTCTTTTCCTTGATTTTTGTCCTTTTTTTTTTGTCTTGCAGCTACTTTCTTTAGGAGATCGAACTTGCTTGCATTCTCCCCAAATGAGGTCGTGTTCCTTCTTAAATATAGGCTTCTAAGGAGATCGAATTGTTGTCCATGAGGCCGACTTGTCACTCCTTGTAGAACAACTTGTTCTTTGCATGATGACATGGTCTTAGAGGGTCTATATGACACATTTGACTTTACATAAATGATAAAACATGCCCAAAGGGGTCTTACATGTATAACAAGGACTCTTTTGACTTCATGACAAATTCCTAGAAGCACTCAATGGGTGCTTGACCTACAAATATATTTGTCTTGAGCATGAAACCCATACATCAAGAATGACAATAATAAATTTATTTTTGTCTTTACATCAAATACAAAAAATATTAGACATTATGCAGACCAGGCCTATTTGCACATTTCAACAAGACGGCCTTGCAAAAAAATTGTTGACCTCCAAAACCCTAGCCGTGTAGGCTAGGAGGCTAATCTTGACTTGAGAAATCAATATTCTTCAAAATCTTGATGGGATCAATCCTGCAAACAATACATACCAATAGATCCAAGCCAAAGATCGATGCCCTTACCCAAATCTACAAAGAAAAACAAGAAAACCCAACAACAATATATACAAGGCAAATAGAGATTATATACAAGGTTAGAGTGAAATATATACAATATCTATTCACAAATTTACAAGTAGAATCTCTTTAAATAGCATATGTAATCATTAAAGCTCTAAAATAAATTTTGAAAGATTTTTAAATATATTTAAATCTTAGATCTAGAGCAAATGGTAAGGAAAACTTGTTTTCTTGATTCGAAAGACAAGTCTTCAAGCGACCCACTATGGGTTCTTCAACTTATATGCTTGGATAGTTGATTGATTCAACCGAGAATGTCCCCAAGTATCCAACTCATCAACAAAAAATATTTCTACACAGTTGAAAGACAATTGTTATATCCACAAATATTTGGATAGCAGAGTGATAGAGGAGCCTGGGGGTTTAACCGAAAACCAATAGATTTGCTACACCTAGTGTGTTTCTCCAAATATAATTAATGATGCAAGGTAACTATGCACCAATGAATCTTCAAGAGCTAATGGAAATAACAATATGAAGCACTAGTGGAACATTAAGTACAAGAGGTCAAAAAGGTTATACCATATCACTGAAGAATAACACCAAAATTTTGCCCCAATGACTTTTATTTTACTACCCAAAAAAAAATATTACAAAGTAGCAGAGCTTCGCTTGACCAAGAGTTCAAGATTAAATGATGATCAATGAGGAGCTTAGAGCTTCCTTATATAGAAAAATGAGAGCATGAGCCTCCAAGTGAAAAAAACGACTAGTTTGACTTGATCCATGGCTTGATCCTTCTCAAAAAAAATTGATCCCTTGATTACTATTGCAGAAATCTCCAAGAATTTCGACTTCCTTGATTGATGAGTTGGATGGACCAATCTTTGACTTCTAGATGGTTTTGGACCACTGGAAAATCTTCAAAAATAATTTTCTTGAAATTCCCTCATTCAAAATAACCACCTGGACCAAAAAAATGATTTTCATTGAAAAAAGATTTTCCTTCTAGCCCAACGAACTTTTTGTGGGTCTTTTCTGCCTTGGAAATGAGACTCTTCTCTATTTTGAATTTGACCCCTTTTTTGGAAAGTGCACATTCCCTTTTTAATTATTTTTCCACTTGGAGAAAAAATTATTTTCTCTCATTTTTATTTTTTGACTAATTTTTGGCTAATTATTTTGCCATTTTTTAGCCAGAAAATAATAACAATGACTCTAGAGGGGATTAAACATATTGTTCACCCTCAAAGTGTGTCTAGATAGAAAGTTTGGAAGTTGAGGTGTAAAATTAAGTAGGCATCAGTGTTGCATGATCCTCCCCCCCACCAAAGGATCCAAGGCCGGAACCGCGTCCTATACAGATCCTTGGGCGATCCTCCGACAGAACTGCAAATCCAATTTTTGAATCCGCAGTTCTGCCATTTTCAGGCAATTCCTGTAAATCTATAACCACACGAGTCGGATCTACAGTTCTGGATTCTCGATGTGTGGTTTCGAATTATCGATCGACGGATCCAAAAAAGGATTTGTCGCAAATTCATGAAGGTTCAAGCGCGGACCCACGTAGATCACAAGCAGATCTGTAGGGAGATGGATAGTTCCACAGAGGCTTGATTTCTAAATTTTTCTTTTAATTTTTTCTTTGACTTAAGTTGGGTTGGAGCTTCCCAGGTACTCCCAAGGTGCTCCCTTGATGCTTCCTAAATGGTCTCTCATGGTAATGTTTAATTCTTAAAGAAAAAGAAACATTCTCCTTTATCTTTCATTTTCATCCTTTTACTTAAATTTTTAACATTACCATGAAATTACTCAGGACGTTTGAGAGTGGTTCCATGTTAAAATTGGCAACTAGGGCCAAATTACACTTTGGTCTTCTTAGTTGATAGAGATAATAATCCCATTGAATTGCTCTTTTCGAGAGGACCAAAATCAATTTAAAGATCATCAAATTTGGACAAGGAAAATATTTGTTTATTCAAAAAGAAATGTTATAAGTCATGTTTTTGTTTAGGAGGGAAAATTGAAATTTATTTTGAATTTGTCTTCAATGTTATGGAAAATCATCATGTCTAAACTGTATATAAAGAAACTCTTATCATCCAATTTGACACACTGGAATTTCTTGGGCACTCTGAGGCAACATATCATCAAGCAGGTCGTATCATGTTTGTGGTAGCCAAGCTAAGAAGGAGGATGCAGGAGTATTCTGTCTTGGGGTCAGGTATCTTCTGTTGGAAGGACGAAGGTATTAGGGCATGTTTGGGCCAGTTTCAGGTGGTAAAACTCTTCCTCGGAACAGGCCGAGTATCTCAGGTAGAAGATCAAAGCAGTTGGTGGCAAACCTGATCTAGATCGATGGATATCTTGACTATATTCTCCCTGCCCTAGATGGCCGCAGACCTAAGAAACTGGATTCGTCCCCCAGGGGCTCCGAATCCCGAATCCGGCAAATCAGATACGATTCGACCGGATTCATACCCGATTCACGGGATACAGCTGTATCCGTACAGGGTACAACGAATCCCGACTGTACCATGTACGGATACGGCCGTATCCCGTGAATTGGATACGGCCAGACACGATGTCCCTAAAAAGTGCGATTATGTGTTATAAAACCCTGATTTATGTCATTCTTTCTCACCGTTTTCATTTTGTGAAGTAAGCAAGGAGCAAGGGTGAGCAAGGAGAAAGGGAGTTCTTTCGAAGAGATTCGAGCATCCGGTAAGTGCACTGTCCCTCTATATTTTGCATTTAGTTTGTTGTTAGTGTTTGCATGTGCATATGTTTTATATATTTGGTTATTTTTGTTTATTTTTTATAGTATTCATGGCTCAATCAAAGGCAGCAAGACAGGGGCAAAGAAAGGGGAAGAATGTCCCCATTGGAGATGCCCCTCCTATCCCTGTTTCATCAGGGTCTGCAAGTATTCCATCTATTGGAAGTGGGGCTGCAACAACAGCTTCAAATGTGCAAGGAAAACAAACTGTTAACCCCAAATACCCATTGTGGAAATATATGACAAGAGAGGGAGGGGCAGGAAAAAAGGGAGGAGGAGGAAATTGTTCATGGAAATGCAATTTTTGCAATAGCAAGTTCACTTGCACATATTTCCGTGTGGAAGCTCATTTGCTGGGTATTCCAGGTTGTGGCATTAAATGTTGTATAGCAATTGGATCGAAACAGATGAAGGAATTGGAGAAAGAGCAATTTATTGGTGAGGCAAATGTGGCATCAAAATCAAAAAAAACAAGAATGATGACCCCCTTCCATTCTTAAGGAAAAGCAGCAACAAGTTCCCTTTTGAGACTTTTAGTAGGGGAGAATTAGCGAAGAGAAAGGCAACTAAAGTTGGTCTAACAGACAAGATTTTTCAAAAAGAGAAGAGGGAAGAGCTTGATCTCACCATTGCATTTTTTTCTATCAGAACTTCATATCCTTTAATGTTGCACGGTCACCTCTATTTATTGAGATGTGTCAAGCTCTTAGTCATGGGGCTCCATCAGGGTATGTGCCTCCTGGGTCAGAGAAGCTCAGAACCACAATTGTTGACAAAGGCAAAGAAAGAGGTGGACAAAATGCTTGAGCCTATTAAGTCAACATGGCCAACATCTGGGGTTAGCATTGTTTCTGATGGATGGACAGATCCAGCACGCCACCCACTCATCAACTTCATGGTGTCATCCTTGAACGGTCCAGTTTTCTTGAAATCAGTGGATGCACTTGGACAATACAAGGATGCACAATATATGGGTGAGTTATTTATTAAAGTTATTGAAGATGTAGGTTTCGATTCTTGTGTGCAAATCATTACAGATAACGCACCTGTTTGCAAGGTTGTTGGAATGATTGTGGAAGCAAAATATCCACAAATATTTTGGACACCTTGCATTGTCCATTCATTGAACTTGGCACTGAAATCTATTGCTTCTGATGTGCTTTGGATTGGAGCCATTATTGAGGATGCACGGCATATCCGCAACTTTGTACAAAACCATACAAATGCCCTCACTATCTACAAGGAGTACAACAATCTATCATTGTTGAAGATTGCAGATACACGGTTTGCCTCTTCATTCATCATGTTGAAGAGGTTGAGAGAGGTCAAGACCGCTCTTGGGGCCATGGTTATTTCAGAGTTTTGATCTTTTTGGAGAAAGACGGATCAAGCAACCTCAAAGAAAGTGAAGGACACAGTGTTGGATGATCTACGGTGGGAGAAGGTAGATCTAGTTATTCAGATCATGGAGCCTATCATTTCCTTGCTCCGATTTGCAGATACAAACCAACCCATCCTAGGAGAGGTTTATGAGGGATGGGATTCCATGATTGAGTCTGTGAGGACCATTGTTTTACAGAGTCAGTGCCCAGAGTATGAGACATCACCAGAGGCCTTCTTCACCGGCATATAAGATATTCTTGTCAGCAAATGGAGTAAGAATTGCACACGTTTACATTGTTTGGCTCACTCCTTGAACCCAAAATACTACAGCCATGAGTGGCTGAATGGTGGACCTTTCTGCAGATTCCCTCCTCACATGGATGGTGAAATCTCACAGGGGAGGAAAGATGCATTGAGGAGGGATTTTCAGGAGAGGGCATCCCTTGATGAGGTGGAGGATGTCTTTGCAGAGTTCCCCACTGGCACTGGGCGATTTGCAGGCTATGATGTGATTCGAGACAGGAGGGCTAAGAAGCCCTATTCTTGGTGGGCAACTCATGGGGCAACAAGCCCTCCTCTATAGCAGTTAGCCATGAGGCTCCTCTCTCAGGTGACTTCGTCCTCTTATTGCGAGAGGAATTGGAGCACATATGGGAATTTGTATAGTGTGAAGAAGAGCAAGCTTGAGCAGTCCAGGGCAGAGACAATTGTGTATGTGCACACCAACTTTCGTCTCATCTACAGGCAAAGGGAGGATTGGTTGAAGGGAAAGACAAATATGTGGGATGTCTTTCCTGATGATATGGGTCTGGACAGCAGTGTTGAGTTGGCATTGGCCAACTTGGATCTTAATGCGCCAGTGCTAGAGCCTGTCACATTTGTTATGATGGAGTAGAGGCGTCATCCTCCACACCAGCAAATGCAGAGATGACAGAGGAGGAGGATGCATCAGAGCCAGAGGAGAGCAGTGGTGAGCATGACGATCGGGATGAGGACAGTGATGCTGATTATGATGATGAGGATTGATGACTCATTGACTCTGACTCATTGAGGCTTCAGGCTTGTAGTCTTGTAGACCATAGTTTTTTTGTATTTTCTATTTCTATTTGCCATTGGTAGTGTACTTATGTAACAAATTTTGATTCTGATGACTTAATGAGAAAACTATAGTATCTTACTATCTTGTCTTTCTGAGTAAATTTGACAATTGTATGATGTATCAATGTATCATGTATGAGTATCTAAGATCTTAAATCTATGTTTGAATCAATGAATTTGTATGAATTTTTTTAAAAAATATCTAATTTTTTATATATTAATATACATATTTTTTTTAAATATATATATTTTTTTAAAATATATATATATATTTTAATAAAATAATATATAACGTATCATATCACAGAAGTGTCCTGTTCCAGGGATCACCGTATCCGAATCCGATTCTCGAATCCCCGTATCCCCGTATCCACGTATCAGGTGACTTAGCCACAGACCCTCTATGAAGTATGGCAGGATATGATTCCTATATAAGTAAGAGAGGAGGCTAAGATATAAGCCTAGTGTCAGTCGCCTTGAATGATTAGAATATCATAGGTTTCTGAGGGTTTTATCGTGAGTTTGTTGTTGTGAGTTAGGCCAGATGTGTGCCCTAACCAGATCTCCTTTCAGTCCAGATTTGGGTTACTCATCTCCTGTAATGAAGGCTGCATATATGGATCTTGGTCCGAGCGGCTTTTGAAATCTGTTATGTAACTACTTTATTTCTTATGTACCTTTGATGAGATCATGGATCAGATAACGCAGACTTGACTGGGTAGTAGCAGTGCTTATCATATTGGCAAGTGTATTCTCTCTCTATTTCTCTGTTGGACATTTGATACTAATAATAAGAAGAATTGATCAACGGTTTTCCTCATCTTGGGGTTTTTCCCTGGCTTGAGCCATATTCATGTGTTCTTCTGTCTTGGCTTGTCTTCAGTTCTTATTATTTATGTTCTTTCATTAGCTACAGTTATGATTAATGAGATTGCTAATGGATTAATGGGCCAATGATGTAACTAACCTAAGCAAAGAACGTGTTAACTCAATTAACATGGTATCAGAGCCAAGGTGAGGACAAGCCCAAGCAAAAGCAAGAGCAATACCTAATCTTTTGTGCATTTCCCTACAACTAGAAGGATGAACTATCTGTGATTTTGCTGGTTATTCTCTTTGTGATTTAAAGGTTGTGTTGACAGTGGTACAGAGGTATAATATCTGCAAAAGCGAAGTTCTTTGTGGCACAACTTATGTGGACATCTAAAAGTCTATTTAAGGCATATCACCCATATGCATGCGCCTTGGAGTTACAGGGTTTTCTGAGGCATATTCGTAGGCTTCTAACTTAGATCTTAAGGCATCCTTTTGTGATTTTTGTGATACCCTAACCAAAGTCTGCGTATGATCATAAACATTGTGGCTGGGCAGAGCATGGATCTTTGAGGAACATATAAACCTTGATCCGGAGGACCGAGAGGCAAATCTAATAAAGCCGAGTTTCTTGACTGAAAAGAGGTATGAAATATGAATTCTGTGATCTGAATTTTTGGAGCCCTGTAAATATAGTAACCGGATTACAAGCATCCAAAGAGACCTAATACAAGCTATTAGGTCTGTCATGAAGAAAAATAATTAAACTAAAAGTTGCAACTCTGTAAATCTGTGGAGAGCCCAAGAATTTGTGACTCAACGTTGAGCCACATATTCATACACAGTCCAAGTATGCTCAGTCACCCTTGAAGCCGACCTGTTTTGAAAGCATTAGAAGTACAACAGTATAAAAGGGTCTCTTTGGTGTATGGTCCCTAATCATGGGTCTGTTCTAGTAAGGCACTCAAGGTCTCCCTATTGGCAGCTACATCTATCCTAGAAGAAAAGAAAATCTTTTGTTTATGATCTGGCATTGTTTGATACATGTGCATCTATGACAAGCCCGCAATCAACTGTCATCTCCTGTATTGAGTCCAGAATCAACTTTGCTGTAAGGATATTTTGTGCATGAATCTGTATATAATCTTCTAAATATGAGGCCCGAGCTTCTCTTCAAAGTTCTAACCATTCAAATCAGCCTCAATGGAACTTAATCCGAGCCTCTGTCATAATGGGAGAAAGGCCGAGTCTCTCATTACATTTTCTCTATGAATGAAGGGGACCCAGATTGATGGATTATTAGGCCTATTATCTCTTAAGTGTTCTTAAAAAGGATCACTACCTTGCTTTCATCTTTGGATCACGGCCTAGAGGATTAAAACAACTCACAGTGACATATGTTGACCTGTGGAGACAGTATGACCCAAGGTTGCGGGGAAGCGCCCCCCCCCCTCGTTCCCGTTTCCGAAACGCGCTCCGTGCGGGAGCGTTTTGGGAGCGTTCAGAAACGCGCTCCCAAAAACGCTTCCTGAGGGGAGCGTTTTCGGGAGCGCGTTTCCGAACCTGTTAAAACGCTCCCTGCCTTTTCGGGAGCGTTTCCGGAAACGCTCGGGAGCGAACGCTCCCTGAGCTCCGCATTTAAAAACGTTTGGGGAGCGTTTTTAAATCACGGAAGCGTCAGGGAGCGCCCTCTCGAACGCTCCCCCGAACAAAAAACGCTCATGGAAATTTTTTTCAATGAAAAAAAAAAAAAAAAAGCGATTTGTTTAGGCCGAAATGGATGAACATGTGGAGTAAGGGAAGCATTGACATTTCATGGTAATGTTAAATTCTTGAAGTAAAAGCATTTCCTTTTATTTTTCATTTCTATCCTTTTACTTAAATTTTTAACATTACCATGAAATGACTCAGGATGTTTAAGAGTGGTTTCGACCTCATTGGATTTCATATGGAGAAACTAGAATTTTAGGTTTCACACAAAATTCAGCAGACTCAATGGTTTTCAGGGTTTCACGGTTTGGGAATTTGCAATGTTTCCATTAGATTCTATCATGTGTAAGGGTATGATATTGGCATTTGATCAAGGGCATGAAGTCCTTTAAGAACCTTGATGTACCCTTCAATCAAAGGAAAACAACTGGTTAGGCATGCTAATCTTTTTCTACCGCATTTTAAGGTTGAGGAGATGAACCCTTCACTCAAACCAAAATCATTGGTTAGGCATGTTAAAAATTTTCAATTTCTATCATGTTATAAGGTTGAGCAATCCAAGTCTGAAGACTTTGAGCTAGATGATGTTTATGTATCTCTTGTTGATGATCCCATTTCTAGCAGCGATGAATCAATGATGAGTTTCATGAGAGACCATGTTGCTCAGTGATTTGTAGTTTTGATGTCTATTTTTGCTACTACTACTACTACTAAAGTTGTAGAGGAGTTTTAGGAGTCCTCAAAGTTTGAGCCATATTATTTATGTAGCTCATGTTGATGATCCCTTGCCTAGTAGTGGTGATGATTTTGATCATGATGAGGAGTGATCATGTTGTTGATCACTAATATGTAGTCTTGTATTAGGCCAATGGCCTCATAGCTTGTAGCATTGTTTTTGGACTTCATGGGCCATTTGGAGCCTCATTGCTTATGTATTTTTCGATGATATGTATTGCACTCGGTGCCATTTTGATATATTCACCTTTGCATGGTATATAAATGAGCAAACTTTGCATATTTTGTCTCTATTGGCTTGGAATCATGGTTGCAAATCTTAAAATAGTTTTTTTTATTAAAAAATAATTATTTAATGTATTTTTTTTAAAACCGGTTCATTGAGATCTGACCGCTCCCGGTTAGACCGGTTCCGGTTAGAAACCTAGTTCATTAGGTCCACCGGTCCGGTCACCGGTTTCGGTTTTAATAACTATGCTCACACAAATCCAGAAGTACAAGAGGGGTACATGAAGGCATTGGACAAGTTGGTACCTGACAGGGAGGAGTGTGCTAGATTGCGCCTTGAATTAGGCAAATACTTCAGTTGCACTGCTAACTTTGGTTCTTTCCATGCAATGGAAGACGGGGATGGATTTGATGCTATCACATGGTGGGAAGCATATGGCGGCATGGGTCTTTTGCAAAAGTTGGCTAAAAAATTTCTCTCACAGGTTGTGAACACTTCTTCTGCAGAGAGGTGTTGGAGCACCTACAGCTTCATACACAATGTGAGAAGAAACAAAAGAAACAGGCTGAATGAAAACCGAGCTGAAAGCTTGGTTTATGTGCATTACAACTTGAGGTTGTTGAGCCATTACTGTGATCGGGCAAATGAGGATCAATCAAACAGAGTCTGGGACAACAACCCAAAGGATGATAATTTGGAGGACGACACGGTACATATGGAAGAATTGGAAGCATAACTTTTTAGGGATGATGATGAAGCATCAGCAGCACCGCCACACACAGGGCCAGTCCCACCATCTACTGGTAGCAGTGCGGGTGCCAGTGCCAGTGCCACTCCTCGATATCACACTATTGTTCCTTTGCAGATCCAACCTCCACCTTCTAGTCATGGTCGTGGTACTCCTGAGAGTACTAGAAGACCAACATTTCCTCGTGGCTCGCACAAATTAGACATTTCTCGTGGGCGTGGCAAGGGGCCAGCCAGTAGATAAAATAGATTTGTTGTTTACTAGTCTTTTCTAATTGTTGTTGACAATTGAACAGTTGAAACTTGACTCTTTCATATATTTAATGACAATTTAAGTTTGAAGTTTGAATTTGAAAGGTGAAACTTTGAAGTTGGCATTTATAAGTTTACAAGTCATTATGAATTATGAATATGATGCTTCATGAAAGTTATATGGTGATCAATGAATCAATGATGATAAATGTTAAATATTGAATTTTGAAATCAATGAATCAATGATGATAAATGATATATATCAATGATGATAAATGTTATATATTGAAATTTGAAATCAATGAATCAATGACGATAAATGTTATATATCAATGATGATAAATGTATATTGAATTTTGAAATCAATGATGATAAATGTTAGATATTGAAATTTGAAATCAATGATGATAAATGTTATGTATTGAATTTTGAAAGCTTGAAACCTTCAGATTGATGATTCGCGAGACTCAAGAGTCAATATGTTGTATGCTTCCAACTTGTGGGCGTGGTTGATGAAGATTATAACTTCTAGATGATTGATGTTATAGGATTCAATCTATGTTTTTATGTTTTTTATGTCTAATTCATCATTCTACATGTTTTTGTTGACATATATGCATCAAAATATAAAAAATAAAAAAAAATAAAAAATATATATATATATATATATATATATATAAACACTCCGGACCAGAAGCTTCTAAAAATGGTGCTCCCCGCTCCGGCTCCCGCTCCCAAGTAACCTTGGTATGACCACCAGGGAATGAGATCCATGATGTGTTCCTTCATCAGTGTCGTATCCAGCTCATATAAAGATACACAGGTTGAGTTTATTATATCAGATAATCCGTCCTTTGGTTCCCTGCTGAAAGATCTCATCTATGAAAATTCTATAATCGGATTCACATTATTTGGAAGACTATTTCTGATCATGGAACCTTCTCACTCAAGCCTAATGCTTGCCTAGAGCAGAAGCAAAAATGCTTGCATGATCTATCAATCAATACTTCTGCAACATTGCAAATCCCATATGGATTGATTTTCTTATGTGACTCAACAAACCTGAAGTATCCTAGTATGGTTTGTTTTGGATCACTTGCATTTCTGCTTTAGATAATCCCTCGTACAAATTTATAATAAGATCTACTATCAGGGTAATGCGATGAGTTTTGTCCACGTCACAGCGTATCATGTCCTGTACAGTTAAGATCTTTCTAAATTTTGTTTGGGTGTTGACCATTGATATAGTTGGGCAGATCTAATGAATTTGTCTACAGAGGTTATGGGCTCAAGCTTGACATTGAACCTGAACTACATGAGAGTTGAGTCTTGACAGAGAGGGTTTGACCTTGATGGAGTAATCTGCCTATGAATCAGGCATAATATTAAGTTATTAACCTTCCATATGTCAATAACCTTGAAATAGGATGTGATCTCAATTGATATATGATGATAATGATTGCAGCAGTAAAGCCTTGATAGCAGCAAACTTCTGATACGTGGCAGTGTCCCTGAACTTTGTATAACAATGTGGACAGCGATGATCTCTTCTTGACAGAAAAGATACTTGAATCCAAGGAAGTATACAGTATAAGCAACTCTGGAAATATTATCTTTCAAAAAAAAAAATCATGCAGCAAACTTCCTGATTTTGTTTGAATCATTGTAGAAGGATGGTTTTATGAATGCAGATGTAGATGCCCAGGACCTCCGTATAATGGATCAGTAGCAGTCATGAAGCAGCTAGATGATTGGATGATCTCATGGGAGGATTTCTTCACCTTGGTTGAAGAAGGACCTTGATGATGATTTTCAACCTGATTTGAAGCAAGCATTACTGAAGTTTTCTGTCGATTAAAGATGAGGATTAGGTTGGTTAAGTCTGTATATCTGATTGAAGCTAGATTTCAGAGGGAGCCATAGGATCCCTGGTAAAATATATGGTTGTTCATGGCACATGGATCAAAGAAATAATGTCAAGAAAATTTGCAGATAGCTCGATGATTATAATTTGGGCAAGGTCTCTTTCCCAATATTTAGAAGTAGCCATAATCGAAAATGCACCTATCAATTAGGTTTACTTACCTTATGGTATCAATATAAATCTTCTAAAGCCAATATGGAAATCCTTGATTCACTGTCTCCTGCACTTAAAAGCCTGGGTTTCCTGCCTCTAAGTCAAGTTATGGATATGCCAAAAGTATTGAATTGTTGTCAGAAATTCTCTACTGGAATAGAAGATTCCTTGGATTTTACAATGTTAACTGAATTGGCAAGAGCACACCTTGGAATTGTACCTTCTGGGATCTACCCTTATCATGGATTAATCAAAAACTGAAGTTTGTTGCTCTGGGAGCATTGTTGTGGCTGAATGTATAAAGCAGCAAACATGGCTTATTAGTAATTACGAAGCCATCTGAGAAAGCCCTTCAATGAGCCATCTGCAGCATGTGTTGGAAACCTCCATTGTATATTGCTGAAGAGGATTCAGAGAATCTTGTACCGCCTTTTTTATGTCACAGCTTGTGACATACTTAAGTGGATTGATCTCATGATAAGCAGGATGTCTGATAGGTGCAAGAAGTAGAGGATGACTAAGTGTTGTCCAAAGATCTCTACTATAAAAATCAATATGTTTACGTTGCTGAACGGAGCAAGGTTACTTGGGAGCGGGAGCAAAAGTGGGGAGCGGGAGCGCCATTTTCAAAAGCTCCCGGTCCGGAAGCATTTCGGGGAGCGTTTTTTAATTATATATATATATATATTTTATATTTTGATGCATATATGTCAACAAAAGCATGTAAAATGATGAATTAGACATAATTTACCCAAACAAAAAAAAAATAAAAAAAACCATAGATTGAACCATATAACATCAATCATCTAGAAGTTATAATCTTCATAAACCACATCCACAAGTTAGAAACATACAACATATTGACTCTTGAGTCTCATGATTCATCAATCTTAAAGTTTCAAGCTTTCAAAATTCAATATAGAACATTTATCATCATTGATTCATTGATCACCATAGTTGAACTTGTAAGCTAAGTGTAACCATTACAACAAAGAATATTTAACATGAAATGAAATGTTATAAATTGAAATGAAATGAAACAACTTTCAACTTTCATGAAGCATCATATTCATAATTCATAATGACTTATAAACTTATAACTGCCCAACTTCAAGGTTTCAAACTTCAAATTTAAATTGTCATATATTGTTTACAAAAAATATCATAATAAATATGAAAGAGTCAAGTCTCAACAGTTATAAAAAGTTAAAAACTACTAGAAAATAGAAAAGACTAGTAAACTGTAAATCTATTTTATCTATTGCTTGGCCTCTTCCACGAGAAATGTCTAATTTTTTAGTAGCTCGTGGTAATGGTGGTCTTCCAGCAGTCTCCTCACGGGAAGCACCACGTCCATAACTAGAAGGCACATGCCCTCCACGTGAAGATGTAGGTGGAGGTTGTGTCAGCAAAGGAACAATAATTGGAACTCGAACATTGGCACTGGCACTACTACCGGATGTTGGGTGTGGCGATGGCATGGTTGTTGTTGCTTCATCCTCATCTCTCAAAGTTTTGCTTCCAATTCTTCTAGATGTATATTGTCGTGCTCCAAATTATCGTCCTCTAAGTTGTTGTCCCAAACTTTATATGATAGATCCTCATAAGATCAATCACAATAATGACTCAACAAATAAACCAAGCTTTATGCTTGGTTTTCGTTGAGTTTGTTTCTTCTCACATTATGGATGAAGTTGTAGGTGCTCCAACACCTCTCTGCAGAAGAAGTATTTACAGCCTGTGAGAGAACTTTTTTTGCCAATTTTGGCAAAATTCCCATGCCGCCATATGCTTCCCACCATGTGAGAGCATCAAATCTGTCTCTAGCTTCCATTGCATGCAAAGAACCAAACAAACCAGTGCAACTGAAGCATCTGCCTAATTCAAGACGTAGATTAGCACACTCCTCCCTGTCAGGGACCAACTTGTCCAATGCTTTCATATATCCCTCTTGTACCTCTGGATTTGTATGAGGTTTGATCCTAACCCCACCACCAGGTGCAGGTTGGCCCAACCAAGATGGAGAGAAGTATTTTGGCATGAGGATATACACCAAAGCATGAAGTGGAACATTAAGTTTATTCCACCATGCACACACACAATTGTGAATCATTGAATACAAGTTGGGATCGTTTTCCTTAACAACATCTTTTATTTGCCCCAACATGCTATCCATCTGCTCATACACCTCCCCAATCACTGGTTTATATGTATCTGCAAAGCGAATCATGCTATAAATGGGCTTGGTGAAATTCAAATTTTCCCTCACACATGCCCAAAACAAAGGATCAAGAGCGATCTCCTCCACCTGTTCAAAACCTTGCCTGTTAACTGATGTTGTTGCCCTCTTTAATACCTGCCAATGTGGACTTGATACCATGGCTGCCAATGACTCTCTTACCTTCAAAAGGCGCCTGAAGGTGAGGTAATAGCTAGCAAATCTAGTCTTTGCAATCTTCAACAACTCCGATCTTGAGTGATAGCGAAAAAGCCCATGGGTATTGCTATTATTTGTAAATCATTTTTTTGCCTCTCTTGTACAAATCACCAAGCCATCTATATTGAGGTTGTTTGTTTTTAATTATATCATGCATCAAAAGGTTCATTGTGTGAACCAAACACCCAAACCAAAATACGTTGGGGTATTTATCCTCAATAATTGCTCCCACTACCTTACAATTAGCAGCAATATCAGTGATGACTTGGACGACATTGTATGGTCCAATACATTCAATTGTGTCAAGTAATGGTTCTACAATGTTGATGTCGATCTTGAACTTATCTGAATAATCATATGATGAAAGGAATATTGCACCACTAACAGACACAGCAAGAACACTTATCAATGGCTTGCCTTTTACATTTGTCCATCCATTAGATACAATGGACACCCCATGCTCATTCCAAGAACTTGTCATTCTACTCAAAGAATGAGTTATTTTTACTTTTTCATGATCAAGTCCCACAGTTCTAGCCTTTTCATACTCGGGGCTCTTGTATCCTTTGGGGGCATCATTAATGGCGGAAACCATTTCATGCCAATAAGGTGAGCGAAGAACATTGAATGGTACCCCACATGCATAGAGAAACCAGAAAATTTTTTAATCCACATCACTCCTAGATCATTCGTCAAGGAAATCTGATATGGTTCTATGCCTTAAAGAGATGTTTGGTCCTATGCCAAGTGTGCCTCCATATCCACTGCCATGGGTGGAAGTTGATGGATTTCATTGTGCATGATGTGGTGGTGCATAAGATTCAATGAAACCCTTAGATCTTTTAGGTTTGTATTGGGCTTCCTCCTCTTCCCTTATGTATTTGGCTGTATCTGTTGTTGACACACTTACACAAGTTTTGATTCCTATATTTTTATCTCCATCCCATGGCCTTTTCCCACAAAGGTGCCTTTTGGCACGGGTGTATGAACCTGTGTATTGTGTATTGCAATGGGGGCAAAAAAAATTAGTGGTTCCACCCCCTTTCCCTGCTTCAAGCCTAGTAACATATTTCCACAATGGTGTTTGGTCAATTTTAGTTGGTGTCACCGTGGTCTCATTATCTCCACTCTCCCCTTCCTCCTCACTATGGTACTCCTCTTCAGGATTTTCATCAAATCCACTATAACCCACTTCTTCATCCTCCTATTCTGGAATAGGCCTCTTTCTTCTACTCTCCAACACCATAATAACAAAAAAGTTAAAATCAAAACCAACAAGAAGAAAATGCCAAGCCATATAGCCATGATGTTTCAAACTTTCAAGTTTTTAACCTACAAAAAAATGGAGGAATGCCAAATGGGAATAGGAAAAAATGCAACATAGAAAAAAAAAATACAATTCTTCAATTTTCAACAAATTAAAATGCAACATAGAAAAAAAATCATTTTTTTCCATTTTTCAACAAATTAAAATGCAACATAGAAAGAAAAAAAAAAAAAATCATTTTTTTCATTTTTCAATAAATTAAAATGCAACATAGAAAAAAAAATTCAATTTTTCATGTTTGAACAAATTAAAAATGCACATCGAACAAAAAAAATTAGATTAGACCCTTGTACCTATTTGTCCTTCGATCCCAAGCTCTACCTCCAAGCTCCTTGCTCTCTCCAACCTCTCCTCTCCTCTCTTGCTCTTTCTCCTCTCCTGTCTTGCTCACTCTTGCTCTCTCTTGAAATAATAAGAATGACAATAATGGGGAGGGAGGGCTTTTTATTTCTTCACCCCCCTCTTTCCCTCCAAAAAACACGCCCTCCTCCTCCTCCACCACGCGCGGCTGGGCGTCAGCATCAAATTCCAGAACAGGAGCGCTCTATTGGTTTAGGGAGTGCTCAAGAGCAAACGCTCCCCGAGCGCTCCCTCCTCAAAAAAATCTCTCCCGGAGGGAGGGCTTTTTATTTCTTCCCCCCTCCCTCATTCCCTCCAAAAAACCCGCCCTCCTCCTCCTCCACAGCGCACGGCCAGGCGTCGATGTCAAATGCCAAAATGGGAGCGCTCTATTGGTTTAGGGAGCGCTTGGGGAGCATTTGTTCTTGAGCGCGCTCGAGAGCAAACGCTCCCCGAGCTCTCCCTCCTCAAAAAAATCGCTCCCGAAGCGTTTGTTTTAAGGAGGGAGCGCTCGAGGAGCGTTTTCTCTTGAGTGCTCCCTGAAACACTCCTGTTTTAGCAAGGAGTGTTTTTGCAGAGCAGGGAGCACGCTCCTGATGTGCTCCCAAAACGCTTCCGCTAGGAGCGCAAATTGGGAGCGAGTTCGAGAGGGGGGGGCGCTCCCCCGCAACCCTGGAACGGAGCAATGAGGCTCTCATTGATCCAATTTTGATTTTCAGGAAGCAGTTTGGCACTATTCCCTACATGAAGGGATCCTTGGTTGAATATTGAGCTTTGGGAGCTCCTGGGGGCTTGAGGTACTTATTGAGCTATGAACAACCATAGGGTGAGTGGTTCACCTTCCCCATGGTGGTTGACATGTGTGTAGGGTGAGTGATGCACCTTCCCCTATGTTTGCGGACACGTGTGTAGGGTGAGCGGTTCATTGTTGATGACGTATGCATAGGATGAGTGGTTCACCTTCTCCTACGGGTACCCCAATGAGAGATGCATATAGGCATCTGCTGACATGTCAGTGGGACATGGTTCATCCTTTCCCTACTATCGATGTTTTGCATGCATGGAGGAGGTTGTTCATCCTTTCCCTACATATGGATATGATATGTGTTTGTGGGATGTGGTTCAACCTTTCCCTACATGTGATTGTGATGTGTGTTTGTAGGATGCGGTTCATCCTTTCCCTACATGTGATTATGTGCAATATGTGATATATTCTTTCCCTGTTGGTGTTCCTGCATCATCCTACCCATGTAGTCTGGGACTCATGGGAAGTACCTCTCATCTAGCCAATGAGTTGGGAAAATAGGATAAGGACCATAGCACTACCGATGGATGCATTGTGTATTGTCTTACTCCCTATGCTAGGATGCATGGTGTTTATCTGCTTGATCTAGGATCAATTGAGGTTCTACCTCCAGGACTGACTTTTGTCAGTGGAGAGTGGCAAGGTCATGTAACTCACTCTCGATCAATTCTTCTTTATTATTCACGTCGGTGTTCAACAGAGTAGAGCAGAGCAGAGATGACAGAGATGGTTCATAATGACAGGATGGCATGATGATCTATGGCAGCAGATGGATTGGCAGGTAGAATTCTCCCTAGTTGAGAGGGAGTGTTAAATTGGAAACTAGGGCCAAAGTCCACTTTGGTTTGCTCAGTTGATAGAGATAATAATCCCATTGAATTCCTCTTTTCAAGAGGACCAAAATCAATCTAAAGATCTTCAAATTTGGACAAGGAAAATATTTGTTTTTTCAAAAAGAAATACTATAAGTCATGTTTTTGTTTAGGCAAGAAAAACTGAAAATTTGAATTTTGAATTTGTCTCCAAATGTTATGGCAAATCATCATGTCTAAATTGTATATAAAGAAACTCTTCTCATCCCATTTGACACATTGGAATTTCTTGGCCACTCTGAGGCAGCGTATCATTAAGTAGATCGTATCATGTTTGTGGCAGCCAAGCTAAATCATGGAAGGCAACAGGTATTAGGGCATGTCTGGGCTAGATTCAAGTGGTAAAACTCTTCCACAGAACAGGTCGAGTATCTCAGGCAGAAGATCAAAGCAGCTAGTGGCAAACCTGATCTAGATCGATGGATATCTTGACTATATTCTCCCTTCCCTAGATGGTTGCAGACCCTATATGAAGTTGGCAGGATCTGATTCTTGTATAAGTAAGAAAGGAAGCTAAGATATAAGCCTAGTCTCAGCCGCCTTGAATGATTAGAAGATCTAAGGTTTTATCGTGAGTTTGTTGTTGTAAGTTAGGGCAGATGTGTGCCCTAACTAGATCTGCTTTCAGTCCAAATTCGGGTTGCTCATCTCCTGTAATGAAGGCCACATATATGCATCTTGGTCTGAGCTACTTTTGAAATTTGTTTTGTAACAACTTTATCTCTTATGTACCTCTGATGAGATCATGGATCAGATAAGGTAGACTTGACTGGGTAGTAGCAGTGCTCATCGTATTGGCAAGTGTATTCTCTCTCTATTTCTCTATTGGACATTTGATAATGATAATAAGAAGAATTGATCAAGGGTTTCCCCATCTTGGGGTTTTTCATGGCTTGAGCCATATTCATGTGTTCCTTTGTCTTGGCTTGTCTTCAGCTCTTATTATTTATGTTCTTTCGTTAGCTACAGTTATGATTAATGAGATTGCTAATGGATTAATGGGCTAATGATGTAACTAACCTAAGCAAAGACCCTGTTAACTCAAAATTAACATTCCAGCCTCATCGAACTTCATATGGAGAAAATAGAATTTCATATCCTATTCAAAATTTAGCAGACTTAACAGTTTTCAGGAATTCAGGGTCAATGGGATTGTGGCATTTCATTAGATTATATATGTGATTGGCATTTAATCAAGAACGCCAAGCCCTATATGTACCCTAGTGTTGGTGGTGTTAATTGTTGAACTCCTTTGTCATGGCCATAGCAAAAAATTACCTATCAATCAAGTTAAAACCATTGATCAAGCATGTTAACCTTTTGCTACCATATTTTAAGGCTTGGATTAAAGTAGTTTGATCAAAATTGGGCAATGTTGACTAATATCCCTAGACAATCGAGGTAGAGGCAAAGGCTAGAAAAGAGGAGAAGAATACAGATTCTAGATGACCGATGCATCTAGATGGTTGATACTTGAATAATTAATCATTGATGTACAATGGATGCCATATCCATCTTGATTTATGTACAAATATGCATGTTTTCATATCTTCTACAACTAATTTGGTATTTTGGATGTTTTTTTTAATATAAATGCAAAAAATATAATATATATATAGTAGACGCTTCTAAGATGCTTTGCTTCCTAGATTTTTGGAAAATGACGCTTCCAACGCTTCGCTTCCAAAAACGTCCCCGCTTCATCCCCGTTTTGTGCAACATTGCTCATACCCCATAGAACCTCTATAGACAACACTTTTTACCTCAAATATTACATAGACATCCCATACAAAAGGAGAATTTTGACAATAAAAACATAACCTCTAGACTCAACCAAATTCTATGACACTTTATAGATGATCTAGTATGATAATTTACATAGACTCGATACACTAGGACTCACCTAAAACCTTACCATCGAACCCCACTCCAGCTTTGGGGCATGATTGGGAGAAAAACTCTACCAATTATAAATGTTTAAAAACACAAATAATTGGCAGAGGAAAAAAAACTCCCTGGAGTGAAACTCTTTGGTAAAAATCATAGGCATACCTAGATGTTCTACAGGCCTTTATAAACATACTAGAATCATTTTTACATCAAGACCCACAGGGCTGCAAAATTCGGAATACAATATGAAGACCAGAAGCTGTAAGATGACCCATGGATCGAGAGTCTCCTTAATCATATTCTCCCTGATTAAGTAATTAACAATTTAAACATAGAGGGTTTCCACTACCTTAATCAAATTTCCAGGAGAGACTATTTAATGAAAAATCCATACTAGCTCTCTTCAGTGGACCTACAATGGGAAGGTGAACACATTGCAACCTAGGATTTGATTACTAGAACTCTCCAACAATCTTTTGTTTGTAACTCAAACAGCCCAAATCAATTTATCTTGGCTCCAAATGCTATGGGGAATTATGTGCCAAAACCTGGATATCTGCAATTGTTCCTGGACAATTTACAGCCAAATCCTCCTTAGAGGGGGAAATGGCTTTGGAAATCAAAGTACCCTCCAAAGGCAAAATTTTCATGTGGCTACTCCTTTGTGACAAGGCCCCAACATGGGACAACTCGCAGAAGCGTTCCTTCCACGGGCCTAGCAAATGTGTCCTATGCTCACGAGCCTCTGAATCAGCGGAACACCTTTTTATCAGTTCTCCCTTTATGCAATCAGCATGGCATGATATTCATAGTCTAGAGGACAACTCTTAAGTTTGGGAAGGACTTCCCATTGAAGAGGCCCTAAAAAAAAGGTTTTTGGGACATCATAGGGCCCAGCATAGAGATCTTCCTTTATCTGTGGCTTGGGGGGTGTGGCTGTATAGATATGCTGGAATCTCCTCCTTGAAAGAAGACATTTAAAGCTCGGCAGTTATGAAGTATTTGGGCCTCAAAAATCCTCTTTGCCTAATCCCATTTGCAGTGATATCTCTATCAAAACTGATCATCCTTGGGCTCTCTTTGATAGGGCTGCCCAAGGCTTTCCTTCTGAAGGAGGTGCTGGTGGGCTTGGTTCTCTCCCAGTCTCGTTGCATTTCCTTTTCAGCTAGCATTGGCCCTGCTTCAAACAACTTCTGCTACAGCTAGCACAAGAACAAAGGATTTCCTATCTACATGTGTATGGGGACTCCATGTTAGTCATAATTTGGATCGAAAGAGCTTCTAGACTTATGAGCTTCCACTTGCAGCCTCTTCTTCAAAACATACAACAACAACTTTCTTTCTATTCTTACATTTCCTTTGACCATGTCTACAGGATTAGAAATCAAGAGGCAGATAGATTGTCCAAGGCCAGCAAACAGAATTTTTTCATGACACTTGGCACTAATTGACCTGATACTTTTTCTATCTTCTTTTCTTAGAAATGACAAGTTATCAGTATATATGCAGTTTTATACATATTTTCTGATCTAAAATAGGGATGAAATTATGTAAATGGTTGGGCTAAATGACAAATTTTTGGATAGTGATTGAAGGGCCCCATATATATATATATATATATATAACAAGAGAACAATGTATCTTTCCGAGATAGAAGTTATTGGGAAGATCATATGACAGATAGGTTTTTTGTTCTTTGACAATCTGATCTCTTACGGACAGATATATAACAAGAGAACAATGTATCTTTCCAAGATAGTGGTTATTGGGAAGATCATATGACAGATAGGCTTTTTGTTCTTTGACAATCTGATCTCTTACGGACAGACAATGTCTCTAGGCATATATGAATGCATTCTATCATAACTAATGAAAGAACAGAATTTTTTTCCCAGGAAAAAAAGAAATCCATCCTGACTCAAACTGAACATTGACTCTTCCTTCCACAAAATGTGCTCTATCATCACCAATCAACCTCGTCGGTCATGTGTTTCAATTTTAAGTTCATCCTAAACTAACCCATAAAATTTCAGAAAACCAAAGGGCCTTTACAAGTTGCTTATTGATCGAATCAGACATGGAGCCCTAATACATGACAATGACAACTTCTGTGAGCTTTGGCACAAGAGATTTGGTCACTGCACTATGGAGCATTACCTCACTTGAAGGGCAACGTACAAAGGATTACCAAAATTCAAGAGAGAGAAGATGGGAATGTGAAACGATTGTGCACTTCACAAGCATGCCAAGGCTGCTTTTCCTATGGTTCCTACCAATGAGCACAGATCAAGAGGGCTCCTTGATCTGTATGAAAACCTATGTCAACAACTTCCCTGACAAGTAACATTTATTATGTTTCATTTGAAGATAGCTCTTGTAGAAAACTTAATTTTATTTTATGAAGAGAAAGTCTTAAGGTCTTTGGTAAGTTTCATTATTTTAAAGCTCTCATGGAGAATCAGAAAAGTACGAAAATTAAGGTGCTAAAATTTGACAATGAAGGAGAGTGCACCTCCAAAGATTTTAATTCCTTTTGCAAGGAAGTAGGCATCAAGGAGTCAATAATGCCTTACAACCAATCACAAAATGGGGTTGCACAGAGAAAAAACAAGTCCATCATTAAGGCAACCAAAGTAATGTCCCATGACATGAATTAATGCATGTCTTTGGAACACTGTGTACAGCCTGCACAAGTGTCCTCACAGGATCTTGAAGGACAACAAAAGAAGCTTTTACTGGTGAAAAATCACAAGCATCACACTTTCGCATGTTTGGTTGTCCTATGTAAATTCAGATCCCTAAAGGGAAGAGATCTAAACTTGAACCTTCTAGAATGAAGAGTATTTTTATGGGGTACAATGAGACCCCTAAGGCTTGTTGAATTTACATTCCAACCATCAAAAGGAAATGGTAAGTTGAGATGTGAAGTTTGACGAGGATGCTTTGATGTCCAAGTGTTAAATTGGACAACTAGGTCCAAACTCCATGTTGTGATGCTCAAATGAAGACACCAATATTTTCATTGAGTTCCTCTTTCGGAGAGGTCCAAGATTGATCTAAAGATCATCTTGATCCGATGAGCAGAACATTTATTTTGAATTTATTTCTAATACTTTCAAAATATGTGTCGATCGGCCTAAAGGTTTTACACCCCCAGCAAATGTGTCACACACCCTCAGCGATTGATATAAATAGAGTCAACGTTGGAGGACATTTCACTCATCTCATCCTCACACATTCTCTCTCCTCTTCTGATTGGTTCGAGCTCCTTGGAGGCAGTTTTCTGTTCACACGTGGGAAAGAAGGACGAAGATATTTCTGCTGCAGCTAGGGTTTCCACCGCAGGTTTGACCAATGTTGACTTTGGTCAATGCATGGTCAAAAGGAGCTGATTTTTGGCATAGACTTCGATTTCTGAAGTCCGTACATTTTGGCACAAGAACCGAGGTCCAAGGTTGACCATAGACCAAGCTGCGTTGACTTTTACTTGTTGTTCTGTGTTGACTTTTCTGGGGTTGACTTTGAGTTGACCGTTTGGCTATTTTGATGGTTGTTCTGACACATGCTGGGCTGGCTGACCAAGGAAACTTTGCTAGTTGAAGCATCATGCTGATCATCGTAATGCACCAACAAATATATATTTTTCTGGCTTGTCTTCTGTTGATCCACTGGTATGTTCTATCAGCATTTTACTTAATGATTTATGTGATTGTTGTCTAGTATTGAAGAGAAAGTAAAGTTGCATCAAGCATAGAACATCTACATAAATTTACATGGTATCAGAGCTGAGGTGAAGACAAAATCCTAATTTGTAGCAATCACCGAAAAAGAAAATGGGTTCCACAAACTATGGCTTCAAGGAGGATAACAAATTGACTAGGAAGGATGACTTCCATGCTTGGAAGATGATATTGGATCTTAAATTGGAAGACCAAGATGTCATGGACTATGTGCAGAGTAAAATCCAAGAACCTCCATCCACTACTACTACTACTGTTGCTACCAAAACAAAGTACAAGAAGGGGGAGATCAAAGCAAAGCTAATGATCAGGGAATCCATTCGTAAAAGTTTGGTGGCCTACATCTCTGAGCTAGGTACATCCAAAGAGATGTATGATAAGTTGGTCCTCATGTTCAAGGCCAACAATGCAAATCAAGTACTATTCTTCAAAAATCAATTGAAGGATCTGAATAAAGGCAGGGATGAGTCTGTCCAATCATACTTTCTGAAGTTGACCGAGATCAGGAACAATCTGTTGGCTATTGGGGAGACAATAGCTGATCGAGAAATGGTACTCAACGCACTTGGAGGGCTCCCATCCGAATGGCATGTGTTCAACACTACCATTCTAAATAATAATGTGATACCTGACTTTGACGAAGTACTATCGAGATGCGTTCAAGAAGAGACAAGAATGAAGGAGTATGGAAATGAAGGAAATGTTGCCTACGCTGCTCATTCTAGAAAGAAGAACTTTGGTGGTCCAAAGAACAAAGGAAAAGCAGGGGCCCAAGGAAAGAAGGGCAAGTGTTTCACTTGTCATAGGCCAGGTCACTATGCTAGAGAATGTCCTTTCAAGAAGGATTCTCCCGATGGTGATGACAACAACAACAACCGAAGGAATGGCAATCAAAGGAACAACAGGTTCAAGGGAAAGAGGAAGGCTCCCTCCGGCGGAAATGATCAACCTTTCAAAAGGTCAAGAAACTCCAGGTATGAAGAATCAAATGTTGTTGATAAAAGAAATGAATACATTCTTGTATCTGCCCTCTCTGTTGCATCTCCACCCGACACTATGGATGTCTGGTTGATAGATAGTGGTGCCTCAAGGCACATCACTGGGTTCAAGGAAGCGCTCTCTGATATGGTTGAGAAGGATACTAATCTGGAAATTATCCTTGGAGATAATGCCACATATCTCGTGAAAGGGACAAGGACTGTGACCCTCCACTTGTCTCAAGGTCAAGTCCTCCGCTTGCAGGATGTACTCTATGTACCTAATTTGAAGAAGAACCTTGTGTCTATATCGGCCATGGAAGACAAAGGTTTCAATGTGGCATTCACTGATGGAAAGGTGTGCATGTGGAAGAAGAGCTTCAAGGAAGCTATCACGATTGGGTTTAGAGTTGATACACTCTACTAGGTTGGAGGAAGTCCACTGGGAGCGATGACATGTGATACTATTCGACAGACTGAACTATGGCACCAGAGGTTTGGACACCTTCACTACAAGGCCCTTCCCGAAGCAAGGAAGGTGGTGATAGGGATGCCCGAGTTTTCAAATAATCATGAAGGTGTATGTAAGGGTTGTGCCAAAGGAAAGCATACAAGGGGACCTTTCCCCTCAAGTGTCACAAAGACATCTAATGTCTTGCAATTGATCCATTCTGATCTATCTGGTATGCTACCCGTGACATCCTTGGGAGGATGTTCTTATTATATGACGTTCATAGATGACTTCTCTCGCAAAACCTGGATATACTTCTTAAAGAAGAAGGATGAGGCTTTCATGTGGTTCCATACATTCAAAGCCTTGGTGGAAAATATGACAGGGAAAAAGATCAAGATTTTGAGAACTGATAATGGCACTGAATATGAGACAAATGAGTTCAAGGACTTTTGCAGAGAAGCTGGCATTAAGAGGGAGACCACAATTGTCTATACTCCCGAGCAAAATGGTGTTGCTGAATGAAAGAACCGGACCATTGTGGAAGCTACCCGTGCCATGCTATGTGACCAAGGTCTGCCGAACTTTCTATGGGGAGAAGCTGCGAACACTGTCGTGTACATACAAAACCGATGCCCGCATTCCACTCTAGAATCCAAAACTCCCAAAGAGGTTTTCTCTGGTAAGAAACCTGATGTCTCACATTTTAGAGTTTTTGGATGTACCGTCTACTTTCATGTGCCGAAAGAAAAGAGGAGCAAGTTGGATGCTTCTAGGAAGAAAGGAATGTTTGTGGGCTATAGTGAAACTTCGAAGGCCTATAGAGTCTATGTGCCTGGTCAAAGGGAAGTGGAGATATGCCACGATGTCACCTTTGACGAAGATGCTTCCCTAAGGAAAGTAGTCAATCTTCCGAGATCTGAGGAAGATCATGAAGCAAGGCCTGGAAATCAAGAGGAACCGAAGGATGAGACGATGCCTGATGTTGAAGGACCAATGGACCCGATTGATCCACCTCCTTCACTGGGAAAGAGACCATCATGGCTCATGGACACTCTCGAGGATGCTGAGGGACATATGGCCCCAAAGGGGGACATTCCGTGAAAGCAAGAAGCCGAGTAGATACCAAGGGTATCTAGCAGCTATGAGTACTATTGTACAATCCGAGCCTGGATCTTTTTGAGGAAGCCGTAAAGCATCAAGTCTGGAAGGATGCTATGCATGAAGAGTATGAGTCCATAATGAAGAATGATGTCTGGGATGTGGTTCCAAGACCGAAGGACAAAGCAGTTGTCACCTCGAAATGGCTCTACAAGATCAAGCATGGATCTGATGGAAGTGCTGAAAAGTTCAAGGCAAGGTTCGTTGCCCGTGGCTTCTCTCAAAAGGAAGGCATAGACTATGATGACATATTTGCACCTGTGGCCCGATATACCACCATTCGATCTATTATAGCCCTTGCTGCTACGCAAGGATGGAGTATCCATCAGATGGATGTTAAGACCGCATTTCTGCATGGTGCGATAAAGGAAGAGGTATATGTGGAGCAACCTCTGGGGTTCGAAGTCCAGGATCGAGACACCCATGTCTGCAGGTTGAAGAAAGCCCTCTATGGGTTGAAGCAAGCACCCAGAGCTTGGTACGAGAGGATAGATAGCTACCTAATGAAGCTGGGCTTCACTCGTAGTAATGCTGATCCGAACCTTTACTTCAAGGTTGTCAGGGAGAAGCCTCTCATTCTGGTGTTGTATGTGGATGACCTCTTGCTGACAGGTGCTAACCCTCTCATTCATCAGTGCAAGGCAGCTCGTTGCTGAGTTCAAGGTGAAGGACCTAGGAGATGCACTATTTCCTAGGCCTGGAGGTCTGGCAGAGACCTGGCAAGATTTTCCTTTCTCAAGGAAAATACATTGTGAAGCTTCTGGAAAGATTTGGTATGGTGGACTGCAAATCCGTGTCGACACCGATGGAGCTCAACTTTAAGAAGTTGAGCAGCAGCACTGCTAGGCCCGTGTTAGCAAATCCTACGGAGTATCGTCAACTCGTAGGGGCCCTGATGTTCTTAGTGAACACCCGTCCAAATATATGTTTTGCAATGAACACTTTGAGTCAACAGATGGTTGAGCCTCATCACTTTCACTGGGTTGGTGCCAAGAATTTTCTAAGATATCTTCGGGGCACGATAAACCATGGGCTGAAATACACTGTCGGGAGCGTGACACTCCTTGGATATATTGATGCCGATTGGGCTGGCAGTGTGATGGATCGTAAGAGCACATCGGGATGCTGCTTCAATCTTGGTTCTGCTTCGATATCATGGATGAGCAGGAAGCAGAAGTTGGTGGCTTTGAGCACTGCAGAGGCTGAATACATTGTATCAAGTATGGCCTGTTGTGAAGCAGATTGGTTGCGAAAGCTCTTTAGTGAGTTGTTCGGACATGTGCTAGATACCACCGTGATACTCTGTGATAACCAGAGTGGGATTCGCTTGTCCGAGAATCTCGTATTCCACGATCGATCCAAGCATATTGATATCAAGTACCACTTTATCTGGGATATGGTACAGCAAGGTGCCGTAAGGCTCGATCATATAGGAACTGATGAGCAGGTGGAGGATATTCTCACAAAGCCCCTAGGGGAGGTCAAGTTCCTAACCTTCCGTGAGAGTCTTGGTATCGTGGAACGACCCAATGATGTGGGTCCTGTTGGACGATGAGCTCTGGGAGCTCTGGGGGAGCTCTGGGGATAGCTTCACGGAGCTATAAGCACTCACGGGGCTAGGCTTGTCGAACCTTGTGGTGCTTTTGCCCCACCGTTATGATGTTTGAATTGGTTCACCTCTTATTATCTGTGTCCCGTATGCATCCTACCCATTGAGTTCAGGCTCATGGGAACTTGGAAGTACCTCTCATTTGGCCAATGAGGTAGGAAAAGCTAGAGACTAGTAGCAAAGACTGATGGACACATCAGAGATTGTCGTGCCCTCTATCTAGGATGTCACGGTCCAACCACTTGATCTGGGATCAAGTATAGTGAGGTTTCGGACCTCCAATTGACTTCGGGTTGGTACGAGACTCTTTGTGAGTCCTATAGAGGTTTTGGACCTCTGAGCTGAATCTGTCAGCCAGGAATGATGTCTTTGTGACTGACCCACTTTTGTTCTGAAATAAAGAGGCCAACAAAGCAAGTTACGGCAGGATGACGCACAATGTTTGATTGCGCAGGTGGATGGAGTTCTCCCTAGTTGAGAGGGAGTGTTAAATCGGACAACTAGGTCCAAACTCCATGTTGTGCTGCTCAAATGAAGACACCAATATTTTTATTGGGTTCCTCTTTCAGAGAGGTGCAAGATTGATCTAAAGATCATCTTGATCCGATGAGCAAAACATTTATTTTGAATTTATTTTTAATACTTTCAAAATATGTGCAGGTCGGCCTTAAAGTTTTACACCCCCAGCAAATGTGTCACACACCCTCAGTGATTGATATAAATAGAGTCAACGTTGGAGGACATTTCACTCATCTCATCCTCACACATTCTCTCTCCTCTTCTGATTGGTTCGAGCTCCTTGGAGGCAGTTTTCTGTTCACACGTGGGAAAGAAGGACGAAGATATTTTTGCTGCAGCTAGGGTTTCCACTGCAGGTTTGACCAGCGTTGACTTTGGTCAACGCATGGTCAAAAGGAGTTGATTTTTGGCATAGACTTCGATTTCTAAAGTCCATACATTTTGGCACAAGAACCAAGGTCAAAGGTTGACCATAGACCGAGCTATGTTGACTTTTACTTGCTACTGTTCTGCGTTGACTTTTCAAGGGTTGACTTTGAGTTGACCATTTGGTTGTTTTGAGGGTTGTTGTGACACATGCTGGGCTGGCTGACCAAGGAGACTTTGCTGGTTGAAGCATCCTGCTGATCGCCGCAATGCACCAACAAATATATATTTTTCTGGCTTGTCTTTTCTTGATCCACTGGTATGTTCTATCAGCATTTTACTTAATGATTTATGTGATTGTTGTCTAGTATTGAAGAGAAAGTAAAGTTGCATCAAGCATAGAACATCTACATAAATCTACATCAAGTCTCAAGAACATCCTACAAAGGCAAAGGAAGGTGAAGAGAGTGTTGTCCCAGGTATTGATCTACAAAGTTCAACAAAACCAAAAGCAAATCAATCAGGTTCCAATGTAGGAGAATATTCCTCATCACCACCTAATGTTGAGATTTTGGGAAGCATCAGATGTGCTCTAGCTCCGAAACTTTGTGGAGGGGCTAGAACACATGAGATCTCCAAGACCCAGAAATCGTTTGGAGAAATTCCACCGAGAACCTAAGTTATTCAAAATATTAATTATTTTAATGGAGATCCTAAGTCTAACTTAGGGAAATTAAATACTTTTGGTGAATTAATTTAGAGATGTGAGTGAGAATGTTCTAAGTGACGTGGATCAAATCGTTTCTAATCATAGCCACCGATTAGAGATTAGATCATCGCTGTTGAATGCTCAACGAGAAAAGTATTAAAGGAAGGCTTGGGGTCAGTTGGAGAACACACACAGAGTGGTAGCACTTGAGCAACTTCGAAATTCTGGGGCGTGGTTTGCTGAGAATTTTCAAGTGAGCTTGCAGTGGTGAGGAGCAGATCGTGAGGGATTATTCAGATCTGAGGCCAAGAATACATAGGCAAAGAGGCAAATCCATACTAGGCAGTGTAGAGACCCAGGAGGAGGGACGCAGCCCAGCCAAGCTCACGCAAAGGCAGCGCAGAGGCTGACGCAGGCCCTTCAGGGTGACGCAGAGGCTTAAGCAGGGACGCAGAGCTGACGCAATGCCAGGAGAGGCAACACTAGGTTTTCCAGTGGGCCAGAAAGGGCTCGTATTAAGTAGATCCAGAAGGTGTGAAGCCTCAGTTGAATCAGCCATATTTTGTCTCTGAG